>JASMMZ010000001.1:20039644-20209882 GCA_038502455.1 Anisogramma anomala | reverse complement strand
CTGATGAAAGGGGGGGCTTGAGTCTAAAGAGTAGGAATGGGGAGAGGAGGGAGTGGGTGGGTGCGATAGCGGGAGCGAGGAAACGTGCGAAGCCGAGGTGTGAGGTGGTGGTGGTGTGTGTGTGTGTGTGTGTGTGTGTGTGTGTGTGGTGGGGGATGTTTGCGTGCACTGCCTCTCCTGTCACTGCACCGCGACAAGACGCTGCCATATGATGATGTTGTTCTGCTTCATGCCCTTGGTCCGGCCCAGCCCCTGGGGGCTGGGCAGAGGCCAGATAGATCAGGCTGGTGACAGCGCGGGGAGGGGCAGCAAGGCATGACGGAAAGGGACACGTTGAACAGATGCAACCGGGACAGTATATGGTAGAACTCACCTCCTTCGATCCCCGGCCAAAGCCCTTGATCACCTTGCCCTCCATCTGCAGCGGAAAGGGAGGCTCGGGGCCGGCCTCCGGCCCCACCATGCGCGGCCTTGTGTTTCCCATAGCGGGCGGGCGTTGAATGGCTGCGTGAAAGCGGGACGGACGTTGGGCTTTGGCGGCTTCTGCTCGCCGAACTCGGGGGCGGCGGGCGGGACGTTTTCCCAGGAGATGAGGATGCCTGCACGTGGGCGGAGATGTGTATCCGCGAGGTGCGCACGGTATGATTTGTACGCCGGTACGGCCAAGAAAGCAGGCTGGGGGCAGGTTGCACCAGATCGTGGCAGAAGATGATATGTGATGTGGTTGTTTAGACGTTGCAGATGTACCATGTGTCGTACGTACACTGGCCACACCGGTCTGCGAAGCTTTGGATGCGAGGCAAGGGGGCGTGCGAGGGGAGGGCGTGCGTGAGTCGGGCTGCTGTTGTGTGATGGTGACGCCGGCGATGTTGCGTATAGTATTTCGGGGAGATGAAGGCCAAGGAGAATGGACGAGAGATGAGCGGTGGCGGGGTAGCTCAAACCTCACTGGCCTCGATAAGATAAGCGTTGACGGCTTATGGCATCTGGAGTATTCCAAGAGAACCCGTGGGCAGAGAAAGCGCGCAAACGGATGGCAACTGGTAGCACGGAGGATTGGTGTGCATGCCAAGCATGACTTATACTAGGGAAATGGCTACCCGAAGTCATAGGAGGGATGTCTGAGGAATAAGTGGTACCCGTAGGCACAAGCTAGATTAGAACAACAACAATACAAATCCGCCCTCCACCCCTCAAATATCTCTCCGAATTCCCCCACTTTCCATTGTAATCACAACGCAAAAATATAATAACTTGCCTCTCCCTCACCAGCCTCACATCCTAATGCGTATAGGCACCGTCGCGTAAGCCAGTCCATGTGGTATGTACTCCAAGAATGTGTGTGTGCTCGACTACTGTATTTCTCCGTTGCTCCCCATGCTTGCCGAGTATCAGTTGCAGTAAGCAAGCATGGGATGATGTCCCTCCCTCTGATTATAGCTATAGCTGTGGAAGGGCAGAAGCCCCGCTCAAAATCACACCGACATCTTCATGGCAATCGACTTGTGGGGCTCGTACCCCTTCACCACAAAGTCCTCCACCGACCACCCGTCAATGCTGCCGCCTGGTTCTCGCCTGATCTCCAGCTCGGGGAAGTCCCGCGGTTCCCTGTCCAGCTGTGTCTTGAGCGCATCGACATGGTCCACATAAACGTGCGCGTCGCCCATCACCTGCGTCAGACTTCCGGGGACGAGATCACATACGTGCGCGATCATGTGCGTCAGCAGCGCGTAGCTGGCGATGTTGAACGGCACGCCAAGCCCCATATCGCACGACCGCTGGTACAGCTGGCAGTGCAGATGGCCCTTGGGCTTTGCCCCGCCGTCGCCGTCCACCGTATCTGCATGCTGCTGCTTGGACCGCGGATACGACACGTAGAACTGCGCAAACATGTGGCACGGCGGCAGCGCCATGATCGGGAGGTCCTTTGGGTTCCACGCGCTCATGATGATGCGCCGGTCGTACGGGTTCGTCTTGAGCTTGTTGATCACGTCCGCGAGCTGGTCGACGCCCTGGCCCGTGTAGTCGGTCTGCGCGTCGGCGTACGCGGCGCCAAAGTGCCGCCACTGGAAGCCGTACACGGGGCCCAGGTCGCCGACCGCGCGGTGCGGCAGCCCGACGCTGTCGAGGAACGCGCGCGAGCCGTTGCCGTCCCAGATCTTGACGCCCTGCGCGCTGAGGGGCAGCGACGAGGTCGCGCCCGAGACGAACCAGAGGAGCTCCAGCAGGACGGCCCGGTGGAAGACGCGCTTGGTCGTGAGGAGCGGGTACACGGGCGTGCCGTTGTTGTTCAGTGCGAATTTGAGCGGTCGCGGCGCGAAGATGGAGTAGGTGCCCGTGCCGGTCCTGCGCGCATGGAAGAGGGTGAGCAGCTTGGAGGGGATGCTTGCGCACGCTTCATGGCCATGTAGCGTGAGAGACATACCTGTCTGGCCTGTGTTCTCCATCTTGGAGGATCTCGCGTACGAGGTCGAGATATTGGTATTCTTCGTGTCTTTTTGCCGAGTCGCCGTTGGCCGGGGCGGGCGATGCTGCAGGCACGCCATTTGCGCTTGCAGATGCCACGGTCATAATTTGACTGTGTCGAAGCAAATGACGTTGAGTTCGTAGTCTCCTGTCGTGGCGGCGAGAAAGGGAATGGGCATGCCAGTATTGGCTGACTGCAAATATTTAAAACACGCGTGGAGGTAGGAAGACGCATCTCACGCGTCGACATCTCCGTCCATGTTGTGCCGAGGATGTAGCCTATTCGGGGATCACAGGGTTAGGGTAATTGACCATGGCAAGGACATCCCAGGCTGGACTTCACTAGCATGAATACTAGAGTTATTTCTACCCACCTACTTGGCATAGTACAGTGGAGGTCATGGACGAACCCCGGTGCTTCTAAGCGGGTCTTCCAAGCCGGCATAGAAAGGTGCGCATGTCTATCTCCTATCTCCCACATCGCCAATGCAGATGTAGACATGCGGACCCCTGCGCCACAATGGAGAGGGCGTGTGTTGGGTCCCGCGGTACCTAACGCTATTTCTGTCGGTAGCCAGCCTGCCAGCAGACTGCTAGATGCTACCGTTGCAGTCACTGGAAGCCCGGATCTCGGTCTCCTGGGCTGTACAACGTGACGCACCATAAACCGAACAATGGAAACGCCCATGCCGATGTTGTGATGTGAGCCTGTTACAGACACAAGCAAAGTTCACCCATGTGGTCGAGGGCCAGCCAAAGGAAGGCCATTTACTGTACTAGGATGCGGAATTCCTCCTTATCGTGGTTCAAGGAGATGATGCAGAAAAGCAAGCGCAATCACTCCTCTCCCCATGCAGAAGCCTCGTGAGCTCACTAACAACGACTCAAGGTAATTTCCAGCCATCTCACTACTTCCACTCATCTCTGCCCAGCTTGAGAATCTCTCCTGCTTCAACAGTCCAGTATTTTGAAGGAGCCTTGCCCTCAGCCGCAGCATGTGCAGCCACCACCGCAGCCCTCCCAATGAAGAGCTGGTCCTGACCGAGCTTGTCCTGCAACCCCTGACTGATCTTGTTCAAGTTGCCCATCAGGCTCTCGAACATCGGCGCCTTGGGCGTCTCCCTCTCCCCCAAGATGGCACCAGGCCTCAGGATGATCGCCTGCTCAAAATCAAGCTCCTTGATGGCATCCTCGACCCCAACCTTCATCTTGCTGTACGGGACCATGGCCCCAAGAAACGACCGCGTGCCGGCGCTGGAGATGTAGAGGTACGTCTTGACGCCGGCGGCCTTGGCGGCCTTCGCATTCTCGACGCACAGGTCGTGGTCGATCTTCCACTGGGCGTCGATGCTGCCGGCAGCGGCCTTGGTGGTGCCGATGGCGTTGAAAACCACGGTGGGCGGGGGCGTGAGGGACGCGATCATGGGGCCCCATTTGGCGGTGGCTGGCTCGACGCGCGCTTCGAGCTTGGGGGACTCGGGCTTAGGGGCGCGGCGCGAGATGGTTTTGATGGAGCTGAAGGCGTCGTGGGCCAGCAGGGTATCGAGGATCTTGGAGCCTACGGCGCCTGTGCAGCCGAAGACTGCTGCAGTCGCCATTTTGGGTGTGTTCCCGAGGTAAAACTCAGAAGAGGTGTCGTGGGTTGGGTGTTGAATGGTGAGAGCAGAGGATGATGATCTCAGGTAGGCAGGCCGTTGCACCGGCGTTCCCGTAAGATAGACTTCCGGTTCCGGCAATTCGGCGCATCATCCTGGTCTCTCAGCGGGGTCCCGGGCTGGGGTGCCCAGTACTATGGCATCGTACTGAAATAATAGCATCCCTGTTAAGGTGACTGCACGAACCATGTTGCCATGACGTAGACGCTATCATGTACCCCTAACCCCCATAGTACAGGGAGTCCTGAGAAATTCGAAATCAGGCGCGTCAGCCAGATGTGTGTGCCTGGTGCTCAGTGACTACCTACCTGCTCTTAGCCACTTACCCACGACTCTTCGTCTCTTTCCCGTCTCCTTCTCTTACTCCCTTCCGATTCCAGGCATAATATAACCGCTACATTCAACGTGCCAGTCATCACGCACAACCGCCGTCATGTCCACTCCTTACGAAGGTACAAATCACAGAGCCCCTCCCAATCCGCGCACCAGCACGCAAGCCCCCACTGACCACCCCCCCCCGCCCCACTCACAGTCGAGCACGGCGTCAAGCCCGAGCCGCCCCGCGCGCGCCGCCAGATCGACATGTCCTCCTTCCACTCGCTCCTGCACGAGCTCACCGACGCCCCCGCCTCAATCAACACCGCGCCGGGCGACGCGCCCCGGCCCCAGCCGCACAACAACCCGCACGCGGTGCCCACGCCCAACGTCCTGCGCGGGCTGCAGGACCTGCTGCGCGACCAGTGGGGCGCCCTGCGGCCGGAGATCGCCGGCCTGGCCGCGCACGACCCCATCCGCGAGGCGTTCGAGTCGCTGGCCGGCGGCATCGACGCCGTCACAGGCGTCAGCCAGGAGTACCTCGACATGCTGGAGCGTGTGCCCAGGAACACCCTGAAGAAGGACGACGCGTGCCCCATCTGCGCGGAGAACTTCCTCGACGACCAGTTCCCGCTGGTGGTGCAGCTGCGGTGCAGCAAGGTCCACCACAAGTTCGATTTGGAGTGCGTGGCGCCGTGGCTGCAGTTGAAGGGGACGTGTCCAATGTGTCGGGAGGACCAGACGCAGCATGACCCGCGGGGTAGAAAGAAGAAGGCACCGAGCGTTCAAGCTGATGAGGACGACGAGGAGGACCAGGATATGATGTATGCATGAGGAGAGGCGTGGCACAGAGCGAACTGGGAAGGCATTTGGGGGACCGGTCCAGGCAACGGCGTTCAGGAGCATCTGTGGGAAGCTTGGAGAGAGGCAGGATGGCACATGATTGCCTGCCACCAATGCAACGCAACAAAATCTACGACACCTTGGTGTACTTCCTGGCGCCAATAATCCCCCTCTTCCTCTCTACATTCCATCAAGACCACCAGTACACCGTCATTGCCCCCCATTCCGTGCCTCTTCAGACAGCCGGCTTCCCCTTCTTCTGCGGGCTCCCATGGCCACTCGCCGTCTTCTTCCCCGCCTTGACAGTCTCCTTCATCTCCGGCCCGCCGTCCCCGGCGGCGGCCCCGGACGCCTCGGGATTCGCCCCGCTCGCGTCGTGCGGGTTGCCGTCGTCGCCCGCGTGGCCCGTCTGCCGCCGCGCCGCCGCGTGCGCCTCCTCGGGCCGCGTCTTGGACCCGTCGAACGCCGCGTCCGTGTCGGCGGTCGCCGCGTCCGTGGCGCTGGTGCCGCCCTCGACCGCCTTCGGCGCGACGGCGGCGCGGTCCTGGTCGTCTTTGTAGGGCTGGCGCGGGGGTGCGGTGGCGTGGTAGGGGCGCGCGCCGGCACGGGCGTACAAGCCGGCGGCGCGTGTGCATGAGAGGAACTGGAGTGTGCGGCGGGAGGCCATGTCGGTTGGCGAGCTGGAACTCGGTATTGAGCGTGATGATGGTTCGTCGACGGGTAAATGGGGCGAGTTTGGAGGCTGTAGTGGCCCTTTTGACAATTGGCATTGGTAGTAATGGGTTCCTCGGGAAAAAGCAACCAATTGATGAGTTTAACTAGCAAATCGTCTGATCTTTGAATCGGACCTGACGTCATGGTGACTGGACTGTATAGGGGGGGAAGGTGCCGTTGGCATTAGAGGGTGATTCAGATATTCAGCCTAACAACATCAAGAATCCCTCAAATTGGCCGTGTGTATCCTACGATGGATGTATCCTCCAAGTGATACATACAATTTAAACGGCATATGGCAATTGCTGTACGGTAATTGCCGCACGACCCTACACTGCATTGCAGGGCCGCGCGGCAGGCAATGCGCGCATGATAGCGCATTAAAACCGCGCACGACGGTGTATTGCAATCGAATACGGTTATCACGGGCTAAAGTAGTGTGATTAATGTATATGGATTTGTCTATGCAGGAGGAAGGAAGATTAGAGAGCGTGGAAAAAAAGGTTTCTACTAGTATAATAGTAAGCTGATTAGCAATGAAGCCAATGATGGTACCCCATTTTAAAAGCGCGTTTCGCCTTGAAATGTTATAAAAAATGGGTCTTAGTTTTCTAAAAGTTGGTCTCATAGACGTAGATACAGGGTTTATTGAATACAATCTTAAGTTTTTAAAAGTAAAAACCCGAAATATTTGGAAAAGCGATTTGAATTATACAAGTTGTATATAGTAGTATCGTTAATATTATAGATCCAACAAATCAATTGTTATGGATATTGCATTATATTGGTTTTATTGATAGGTCTAGCCTATTGGTAGGCCTTTAGATATTTTAACGTTATTGATTTGAATCGATCGAAGTAACAGTAGTATTGTGTAGTTAAGTGGTGGATGTATTGTTTTAGGTTTGGCAGATTACTAGCCGATCTACACATTAATTTGTATAGTCAATTGCTTGACCTCTACCTTAGTTGGAATTGAGTACTCTACAATCAACTAATTTGTAGTTAGTATAGTTAACTTAAAGTTAGTATAGTTGACTTAGCTGTATAGCAATTGACCTACCGAAAATAATAGTTAATACTGTTTCAACACTAACAGCTTTTTGTTATGTATACGCACGCTAATATAGTCGACCACCTATTTTTAGTAGCTACCGAATTGCCTCCTCATCCGCCAGCTAGATCCCTACTAATTCTAATATGTTCTGCATTTAAATTGACTTCAATTATCTCCTTTTGCCCTATAGTTCTAAGTTCCGATTTCATTAATTCCCGTATACAAATCTTTTGCTATAGACTTGTACGTACCTTAAACTTAATCGTGTCAGTTAATCAAATCACCCGCTGTATCTCCCTTTGCCCTATAGTTTTATGTTTCGATTTCATTAATTCCCATATACAAATCTTTTGCTATAGACTTGTACGTACCTTAAACTTAATCATGTCAGTTAATCAAATCACCCGCTATATTTCCCTGGCAGTTTTCCAACTTATTAGGGTACTCTTGCTTATCTTTTTATCCCCTATTATATAATTTTGGCTTTACTAAGTAGCTTTTTCATATAATATTTCAATTAACCAACGCTTTTAGAATGTATATATTAACTTTAATAGGTTTATTGGGCCTGCCGAATCTGTCAAGCCTGTCGAGCTTGCCGAGCCTGCCGGTCCTAGTATGCTTGTCGAGCCTATTACACCAGTTCTACCTATTGGGTTTGTTGGGCTTGTAAAGCCTGTTGGATTTGTCAGGCTTATAACGCCTGTTGGGTTTATCGGGCTTGTTACACCTGTTGGGTGTATTAAGTTTGTTGGGTTTATAGCACCTATTTTGTCTGTATCCTATCTTTTTAGACTTACTAAACTTGTAACGCCTGTTACGCTTGTACCTTATCTTTTTAAAGATTTTTCGGAAATAGGGTTTTAAGAATCTTAAAGGTCATCAGCTTCGTTTTGAAAAAGGGCTTTGGCTTTGTCTTTACAAAGGGTTTTGTCTTTGTCTTTAAAAAGATTTTCCTCTTCGTTTTCAAGAAGGTTTTCAACTTAAGGATTTTAATTTTGAGGGTTTTAAAAGCAGTTTTTAAGTTGAGCCAATTCAAAAAAAGTTTTTACAAACTCTAATAAAGTCCTTTTTAACGTAAATCCTACGTCGATTGGTTTCTTTCTTTAACTTCGCTTTGATCGTATATCAAAATATCTTTTTTTGAATTAATTGTCTAATAGTTTAAAAACTTACCAAGGTTTTAGAAGGCGAGGTTATCACGGCTCAATTCTATATCAAATTTTGTGTTAAAATGTATTAATTAACATGATAAGTCATATATTACTTAGTTAAAAACTTATCAGCATCTTTGATTCAGATTTCTATATTATAATAATGAATTAAAATAATTCTAAAGGCTTTAATTCCCTTCATGTATTTTTGATTAGGTGTTATCTTAACTTGGTGATTTAGATGGGAGAATTTAGAGATGTGGTGGTTGAACGATGTAGGGATTTGGTGATTTGGCATAGAGTCGCGCGACGTGGTTTTTTTGGTGCGACTTGGTGATTTTTCAAGTTTTCACTTGGTATAACGGTTTTGATAATTGACAATCTTATAAAGTAAAAGAGAAAAAAGTGATATAAAGGTAAAAACTTGGTATTAAAACTAAAAGTTGATATAGAAAGTAGAGTTGAGGGTTATTTGTTATTGTTGTTTATAGTTAAAAGATGAAAGCCGTGAGACTTAGTTTTTTTGATAGTAATAGTACCTAGAGTACTATTAAATTAGCTATTTGTCAACTTGATGATTTTAAAGACTTTTAATGCATAATTTTAATGTTTATTCTTAAACAGGATTCATAAATATTTCTTGGTCTTTTTGGTAGCGATACTGTCGCCGCATCTAATCTACCGTAAAAACCGACGTAACTTTGAAGTATTTTTTTACTCATAGCTATGAAAAGCAACGCAATTTGTAAAGGTCTTTGTCGAAAATCTTTTTACCCTATTTTTTCTACAAAATATAACCGGATAGTAACTTCTTCTTTTACCTAGCCAATTTGTGTTTAACCTAATGAACAATAATTAGTATTAATAGGCCAAACCTGTTAATAGTCCTTTGAACGTTGTAACGTTGTCGATTCAAATCGGTTGAAGTAATAGTAATATTATATAGTTTAGTGGTAGATGTACTGCTTTAGGTTTAGTAAACCGCTAGCTGGTCTATATACTAATTTTATATAGCTAATTACTTAATCTATGGCCTAAATTACATCAGGTATACTACAATCAACAAATTTGCAGTTGGTATATGTAACTTAAAATCAATACAGTTTACTGGACTATAGTATACTTAACTTGTTGAAAATAACAATTCATATTGTTCCAATATTAACGACTTTTTATTTTATACACATACGCTACTATAGTCAACTGCGTATTTCTAATAACCACAGAATTACATTCAAGTCCACCAGTCTTATCTTTATTTATTCTAATATCTTCCACATCAGAATTAACTTTCATTACCTATTTTTTTCATATAGTTATAAGTTTCAACTTTATTAACTTCCGTATTCAAGTTTTTCGTTACATACTTATACATACCTCAAACTTAACTATATCAATCAATTAAGTCGCCAGATTTATTTCTATAACAGTTTTCTAGTTTACCAAAATACTCTTATTTACCTCTTTATCTCCTATTACATGATTTTAATCTTGTTTGATAGCTTTATTATATATCGTTTTAATTAATTGACACCCTTCGAATATATATCTTAACCTTAACTGGCTTGCCGAGCGTGTCAAACCTATTGGTCCTGCCGAGTTTACTGGGCTTGTCAGGTTTATTAGGCTTGCTGGGAATATTACGCCTGTTATAACTGCTAAGTTTATTGTGTCTATAATACCTGTTAAGCCTGTTAGCTTTCTTGGGTTTATGGCTCATATTATGCCTATAATTTAGCCTTTTAGATCCATTGGGCCTATAATAACTATTACTTTATACCTTAATCTTTTAAAGAAAATTCAGGGGTAGATTTTAAGTATTTTAAGGGTTTCGGCTTCGTTTTTTTTAGTTTTTTTGGCTTTGTTTTTAAAAGTGTCTTCGTCTTCATCTTGAAAAGTATCTTCAGTTTCTTTTTTAAAAGGTTTTTAGTTTTCGTCTTCAGGAAGGTATTCGATTGAAAAATCTTAAGATCAAGGGTTTTAAAGATAACTTTCAAGTTGGGCGGCTTCGAAAATAGTTTTTACCAACCTTAATAAAGTATTCTTTTCATAGTCAATTACATGTTAATTGATTCTGTCAACTTAGGTTCGACCATACATACAATCATTTTTTTGTATATTGATTATCCAGTGGTTGAAAAATTTACAGAAGTTATGCAAGATACGAGTATTATAGTTAAACTTTTCGTTAAGGTACGTGTTGATAATAAATTGGTTAATGTAGTCAGTTAGATATTCCTGAATTCAGGACTCATTCATTTTCTTAAGTTAAACCTTTTTATCATCATAATTAATAAAAACGATTTCAAACTCCTTAATTTTTTTCATGTATTTTTAATTAAGTATTATATAAGTTTGGTAATTTGGATAAAAAAAATTGATAATTTAGTTGTTTAAAGGTATGGTGACTTGGCGATTTGGCGTAGACTTGTGCTACATGGCTTTGTAAACGCTACTTGGTGATTTTTGACATTTTAGCTCGATATAACTATTCTGACAATTGATAATTTTATAACGTAGGGGAGAATAAGTAGTGTAAAGCAAAAAACTCGGCAATAAGAGCAAAGTTTGGTATAGAAAGCAGGATCGAAGGTTATTTTTTATTATTCGTTGTGGTAAAAAGTTGAAAATTGTTAAACCTATTTTTTTGATAGCAGTAGTATCTATAGAAGTACTAACTCAGTCGTTTATCAATTTGAAGATTTTGAAGACTTTGAATAGTAATTTTAAACGTGTCTTTTAAAAGACTATGTCAAAATTTATTAATGTTTTTAATAACGATGCCGTTGCGTCCTATAAGTTATCATAAAAGCCGACATAGCTTAGAAGTTTTTTCTATTTATTGTTATGAAATCCGATGCAGTTCGTAAAAGCCTTTCGCAAAGATCTTTCTTTAACTTTGGTGTTTTTACAAAGCATAATTGTAAACTAGCTTCTTCTTTGACTTAGCTAATATATGTTTAACCTAATAAGCACTGATTAGTATTGATAAGCCTTGTATATTAATAGGCTTTTAGATCTTACAACGTTATCGATTGTAATTGGTTGAAGTAATAGTAATATTACGTGGTTATAGATATTATCATATATCTTTATAGTTAGTAAACGGCTACGCTGTAAGTTGTACCCTTATAGAGTGTAAGGTAATGTGCCACTTTGCAAAGTGTATTCTTGTAGAGTGCATAATAGTATGCCACTGTCTAGAAGTGGAATTGGCAAAATGTACAGTAGAGTATCACTGTTTAAAAAGGAAATTAGTAGAGTGTATAGTGAAGTACTACTGCCTAAGTAAGAGCTTATAAGCTTTTATCTATATCATACACTCTTTTAATACCTTTTTTATCCTTTTATTTGATGTTATTACTTTAATATAAATATAGTTTTTACAATTACTCCTTTATTGTTTCTACGTTAATGTGTTAATACTTTACCGATATAAATTGATAGCTGATTTGGTTGATTACAAATAGCCTGCGAAAAAAGATATAAATCTAAGTTCAATACCTATAGCGGGATATCATAGTGGTTTCAACTGTTTATACTTTAATACTATAACTTATACCAATTATACGGGAGTATATAAATACGCAGATCGGCCTTTAAAACCCAAAACATAAAAATATTGTAAAATCTGGAGTAAATTTAAAAAGAATAACTTTAATACGATATTATTAAATAGGTTAGTGCCTTATCTACGAAAAGCCTCATTACATTATTCGTTAACTTGTTTTGGCATTTTAAAAGTATCCGGGTACTTTTTGAAATTTGTTTTATTATGTATGAAGTTATATAAACTAAAAATACCAAGTTTCGGAACCTGTTATTGGACTCTATCTAATTTCAATATAGTATTCAAATCGTTTATACACAGTAAAAACCTTTAAAATACAATATGTAAACCGCTTACAGACTTTAAAAGAGATTGAAACATAACTTTTAAAACGCTTCCATAAATACTTCATGCCTTAAAAGTAATAATTAAATCACAGGCCAAATAATTCACTTAAACCTTATACGTATATCTCGATACAAGTTTCTATATCCTTTCCCCCCTCTATTTTATTACTCCGTTCGCCTTCCCTCGTTCGCTCTACACTATTTGTTTGAAATTATTATTTGCAACATTTAATTTTACGAGTTCATGAAGTAGTTTAACGTTTATAAAGCGCTAAAAGACTGATTTAAAAAGTCATACTAGCTCTTGGTTACGCTTTATTTATACTTTATTTAAATTTTGCTCGTATTAACAAAAGTTGAACGCTTTATTTGAACCGCTTTATTATATTTTCTTTATTTTTATTTACTTATTGTATGGTTTTATTGAATTATTCAAGCCGAACCTCTTTAAATAATATATTTAGAACGTATTGGAATTTCATTTACTACGTAAACCCAATATTTACATCGCTTTGATATTCCCAGTATACGTAAAAACCAGCCTTTTAACCGCTTTAATATACTTTATACTTTACAAACATATCTTTACTAGTAATAAGCCTAACGAAAGCTAAAGATTATATGAATTATCTATTTATAAATACGTTGTTTCATAATAATATTTTAAAGCATTTAGACTTTAACTTATAAAATAATAAGATCAAAGCATTAGTAAAAAAGTAAAACCCTTTTACGGTAAACACGTGTATTATTAATATGATTTAAAACTATTATAATATATATATAAAAAGGAGCTTATTGCTCGATAATTTCCGGGAGGACTTTGTAAATTGGATATTGAATATGTGGTTTATAATTGACATTACAATTTCCAGAATATTACTGAAATAATTAAGAAGTACAAGTATTTATACGACTGGTGGAAATGATAGCCGTATTAAAAAAACCCTATTAATAACGGACCGGTTAACTTAAATATTAGAAAAGACCAACAATAAAGTAATGGACGTAAAGTTAGTAAAGAATATTAGTTGAAAAAAAAACTCTAGGAACACCTTTTTAAAAGAATGGATAGGGAATGAGAAAAGACTTTGTAAACATAGGGTACGAGGCGTTTAATAAGATTAAAAGTATATTATGAAGTGTAAATTAAGTTGAGGAAATCAATAGAAAAAGAGGAAGAACTTTGAATAATATTTATTACGCGAGTCGAATGGGACCCTCTTTAAAACACACTTTTAAATTAAGAAAAAAATAAAACTACTCCTTAGATATAATTAATAATTAGCTAGGCCTTAATAAAAACAGCTCGGATAAGGAAAACTGCTCCTCAAAAGACAATTTAGGTAACCTAAAAAGTTAATACGTACCTTACGAATCAATATCCGCCAATTACAACTCTTTCTGTAACCTTTTACCGAACCGCCTTTCAATTAACAGGAACGACTTAATAAAGTTTACAATTTTCTCCAAATTATAGGATAAAAAAGAGAATGATAATAGAGAACCATGCAATAAACTCGATAATAAAATATATATAATACTTAATATATGAAATAATTAAATATAACTTCACGATAGTTTTATATTATATTTCCTGGTATATTATTTCAACAAATTCAATAGTAGTATATATACCGCCTTCCCTAATTTAGTACATTCATAAAGTGTTATAATTCTTTAAAAATGTATTTCTATACGAAAATAAATTACAACATATACCATAAGTATTGAATTAATATCAATTGAAGATCCGTAAAAAAATAGTGTAAAAATGCCAATAAAAACCTATAAGAAGTATTTACCGCTTTTTAACTAAGTTTAGGAAGTGTTAATCGACCTTTAAACCAGAATTTCAAGGAGATAAACTATTCATTTAAGTAATTATAAAAGCGTGTTGCGGAAACCCAAATTTCGACTTTGGGTTATTCAAGTTAAAAACGACTTAAACGTTTTTATACGAGCCTTAAAAGCTCGTTTAAAACCTTAAAACGTCGCTAAATAAGCTTTAGATTAGTATTTGCAACCGATAAAACCGAAGTCGAAAATCAAATTATTGAAGTAAACTTCGTTTAAATAGTCCACTACGTTTGAAACGAATGATTGAAAGTATATCGGAAATAAAATAAATTCTCTGAATACGGTTACCAAAACGGAAAATACCGAAGAGAAAGCCCCGGAAACCGAAGATAATGAAGTTTCTAACGCAAACAACCTTATAAATAAATTCGGAATTTACTACGTATATAATAATACCTACGGGAAAGCATACGAAACTTTACAGGTTTTTAAAAACACTATATTATATGTGGTAAGGTCGGTTATTAGTCGATCAATCACTTAGTATATGAGTAAATTTGAACCAAATGTTTATTTTAAGCTGATTACCTACCTGAAAACTAGACGAAAGCTAATTTAACAATGTATGTAGCCAACTACAAAGGCGTAAAGAATAAGTTTAACGTCTATCCATACGATTATACCTTTGAAAAGGAAGACGTGAAAGGGGATAATATTTATTTAATAGATTACGATGACGAATCCGCCTAACAAATCTTTGCAAGCTTATAGGACGCCTTTTTTTTCTATATAGCATAGGCTTAAATTTCGAAAACAGCGTTTTAAATGCTTATATAACATCTAAATTCACGTTTTTAATAGGTACAACAACCTATTTCAAAGTACTATACCAGATACTGACGTAGCTAAAATATCAACCGCCGAAAAAAGCTAATTCAACGAGTTTGCAGCGAAATTTCCAAAGTTTTCATTCGACCGAACAGGAGAATACCAGGAAGTTTTATTCGATAAAAATAAAGTATCTTCGCTTGGTATAATCGTTGTAAATACGTGATTAGGACCGGTTAAGTTTTACATAATAAATTTTAAAACGTTATTACTATTATAGTTAACTCATATGAATAAGCTTGGATTTATGGTTCGTAGTACAATTAACCAATTCATCTGCATTTCGGATAGTGTATCTATACCGCTTTTCCTTAAGTTTATATATTTATGTGTTTCCTCTAAAATTCGTATAATTCGAGCCTTTTACCTAATATAGCTGAAATTAAGAATATTATACCGCTGGTTTGGATACACAGGTATGAACCGCTTTTTACGACTACTTTACTCCGTAGAATACATTAATATAACAAAAAAAAAAACGATAAACGTTGTTGAAAAGTGGTGCCACGAGTATCAGTTATACTTATAAGACTTAAGACGGTTAAAATGAGTCGTTTGGAACAATATCAAATTTAATTACAAGTCATTTGTAAATATAATATATCTTGATAGCCAGCTATTATTATATGTTGTCAACGTAGTAATATTGTTTTAGGTTGCGAAATTTATATGAAACGCTTTTTTTCCAAATTATTAATATATTTTAGTAGACTATTGGTTAAACGTTTATTAATGGCATTCGGAATAGATTACCTACGATGTAGGTATATCCTTCAACTCAACCAAATAACGTACCAAGGTCAAAATCACTAATAATAAGTGTAAGGAAATATTGGTAAAAGTACCATAAAGTATTAAAAAATGTAAAAGGTACTATAAACCGCTTTGAAAAGTATGCATAGTACTATTCTAGAAACTAAAAGGTACCAATTTCAAGGAATCGATCTTATAAATAGTGGTTATCATTGTAAATAACATATTTGGCTCGAGTGAACTTATTTCAATATTCTTTATTTTCGGTACCTACCTAAGAATCCACATAAATTTGGTACTATTACCAGTTATAATACAAAGAAAGAATACTGTAACGAAAGCCACAGTAGCGTTGCGTTATTTACGGGCCAGGAATAATGTTTCGAAATCCTTTATTGTATCTAGAGGGGGGTACATGCTGACTTGCTACATGGTAGCCTGCTTGGTACTTGTTACCTAGTTACCTGACTGTCTCGTGCCTTCTCACGAGACTGCCTACTCATAAGTGCGCCTTCTCATGAGACTGCCTACTCATGAGTCATTCTTCTCATAAGTACTTATTATTATTATGTTTTGGTAGATTACTATCTTTAGCTTAGTTTTTACCTTTAAATACAGACCGGAATATCACCATACGTTCGTACATATACATAGTACAATAAATAGTAGCTGTAAACTAAAATTATACTTGGTACTAGACTAATTAATTGTTACAAAACAATTAAAAAAGTCACCAACAAGGACTTACAACTATATAGCTCTGTTACCAACTTTCACCATCTCTATATCCCTCTCCCTCTACTTGTTTCTACTTGCCAGCTTTAATTTTACAAGTTCTAAATCATAATATATAAGCTAACGAAATTTATAAACGCCGGGTATTACACTAAATAATCCCTAAACCCCTCGCTTTATATGCCATAAAACTCGTATACAGGAGCTTCAGAAAAAATCTACACCTACCACGCCAAAGTTAACTGTCATTTTCCCTTTACTTTTACCAAAAGTCCTACTTTCACCTACGCGTATACCTTTACTCTTACTTATAATATGTTTGCCTACGACCTTACGTTATTATTACCTTTTAACTTATTTTTTACCTACGCCAATTCGCTGTTCGCTTACCGCTATTGCGAGCTTTACACCTCTCGTCACTATTGAATCGGGAGAAGCATTTTCGGCAGCGGGCCCCACCGCCAGCAATACTAAGGCCATAAAACTCGTGGAAAATCTGCGCCGCAAGTTTGAAGAATACGATTCTACGAGACGTGCGGAGCATAATGCCATTATAAGGCGCTTCGACAACTTGATTGTTAAGAGTCGTCGTTCATATAACCGTAAATCCTCTCCTCATCGCTATCATCGCCAAGCTTCCCCTATTTTTATAGCCTTATCGAACACTTTGAAGGGTAGACACTATCTTCTTCGGTACAAAGGAAAGGAATATAAATCCTCTCACTGCCGCCACGAGCCTTCCTCTCGTCGCCGTCGTGAGCTTTTTCGCGACCGCCGCAAGCCTTCTTCTCGCCGCCACTGCGAGCCTTCTCGTGACCACCGCGAATCTTTTCGCCGCCGCAAGCTCTTTCGACGCCGTCGCAATTCTTTCCTAACCCCGAATACGATAACTACCTAATACTCGGCCGGCGTCACTCGCCGCCTAAAACGTAAAGAAATTAAAGTGTTTAACCCCAGATATTCTAATTCTTATGATATAGATATTGTTATAATGGGTAAAAATATGGTCTTTATTAACGTGTAAAGCTTTTAGTAACATTTAAATACATTTGTAAATACCTCTTTAGAATTGGAAAATTAAATCGTAAAAATGTTCTATACTTTGTTATAAGGATCGACTATATATTGGTGAAATACAGAAGTCACTCTATACGAACGTCATAAAATATCTTATTGCAGTTTTGCCTAAATTATAGATATTCTTGTCGACCGCTTCGCTATAAACCATAAACGAGCTATTACAAAGTTGAAGAAGGCTAATTTCTCCTTACACGATTAGCTAAACGATGAATATAAATTACATAAGTATATCTAAATGAAAATAGTATATATACAAGCTATAGATATATTAGATTGTAATAATAACAATTAAAATATTGTTATAATCAACATCCAATTCATATTAAACCTGGGTATTTAATAATACCTATTACCTTTATATCATAAATGAACTATAAAGTAATACTTAGCCGAAATTAAAGAATTGAAAACTATGTTGCTAATAGTAGTAATTCAGTATTATTCCAATTACCAAGTTCCTTCGAGAAACCTACGCGAAAGGTACGACTCACAGTATTCTCTTAAGGACGAGTACCTATCTTGTAAGGACGAGTATCAGTCCCGTAAACCCGAAAATAATACTAAGAGGTACGAGAAACGCCCCTTGCAAGAATATAATCGCAAACGAAATAACTATCACCCTCGTAAGTATGCTGACCGAAACTGTGGTCGGGATAAGCAAAAATGTAATCTTAATAAGCGAAAACGCGACGCAAACCGTCCTCATAATAATCAAGATCGCACTCGTAAATATAACGTTAACAATATATAATTTAAGGCAAGCGATACTAACCATTTAAATCAAAACTATTTTAATCACTTACAAATGCATTTACAAACAAAGTCGTACCACTCAGGTAATAAAGTGAGTTATGTAATAAAGCTTACCCTTATACCTCCCAATAGACGTATTTACGTATGTTATAGCGAGAATTACGGCTCGCGTAATACTTTGTTTAAGCATTTAAAGGCTTGTAATTAGAGTAATAGGTCTTTTTTAACGATATAAGGAAACGTATGCGCCAGATAAACCGTATATAACTCGCAACTGGCCTGAATGAAATCGTAAATAACACGGAAAACCTTTATATTATTGTAGCCTAGCCTATTAATAAGGAGGTAACACTCGCTATAAGTAGTTATCGTTACCTGTAAATTTCCGTTCGAGCAAACCTTCTAAGTAAAAATCACACACTTTATCTCGACACAGGTATTGGAAAAGACTTTATATCTAAATTTTGGTTAAACCTAAACTTTCCCGATTATATTATAATAAATGTACCTATAACTGAACGCGAAACCATTAGCTAAGTAATAGTTCCTTTTATTCGCTTTATTTATAAAGCACGTTAAACTTTTTTTTTATAGACTTAGGCCATTGGCCATCAATTTTATAGGTTACGTGACTGTGTATGTAACGGGATGAGAAGTACCCAGCCTGGGCTCGGTCTGGGTGTAGACCGAGTATGGTCTGGGTATAGGCCGGGTATGGTCTGTGTATGGCACGTGTAAGGGCAGATAACGGGTTAGGTACTGGTCCTACCCATAGGTCCTACATGTTACGTTACAATAGTCTTTTTTTAGTTTTCCTGCGTACCTTAATAATGAATCATATTTAATACTTATTTGGCCTATTATCTTAAGTTAAATTAAAAAATATTATTAAGGTTTTTATTATTATTTCGAATTTTTTTTACATATAATAAACGAATCAATAATAAACGGTAATAATTCTACGTTATACTTTAACGTTATCGGAAAGAATAAGCCTTTAGCGAATCCATAATCCTTTACCTTTATAAATATATCTTTTATTTTTTTGGGTCCGACTAAAATAGATATTTTTCGTTGATAAAATACCGTAATCTATATCGGGTTAATTATAGAATAATTATAATGACCGAATTGACCGACTTCAATTATCGATTTTACGTTTAACTTTATTTAAATCGTCGTAGATATTTAACAATTTAAAGCCAAAAACAAATTAGCCGCGACTTACGTTAGTTTTTTACCGGTTTAAGGCGGGCAAAAATGAAATAACGAATAGTAATTCAACGGATTGACTTATACGTAAGCGGCGACTTGTTAAACGATTAAATTTATATTAAAAATAAATAAAATGTAAATTAAAACGGGTCGGTATACGTTTTTTTATGCATAGAGATATTATATGATAACGGTAAAGCATGCGGTTACGGTATATTACAAGACCAAAAAATACGAAGGTATATATAATATAAGGAAGTTTTTCGATTATATCGAAACGGCTTTTAATAACCTTTATCGCGCGGATAAGATATTATTCAAATTTAAAGGTTTATTTATAAGCGATAAGGATTTATAGGTATTATTTGTTATTAGGTTCGAAACACTTTTAGCTTAAGCAGGTGGCCTAAATTGACCTTCAACCATAAAGTATAATTATTTATATTTTCGCGTATAGAAACGTATTCGCGACAAATATATTACGGTAAATGTTAGTCGGATAAATTATATCATGGCTTTGAAAAAGTACCGCGAATTCGTCGACAAATTATAGTCTTTAAATTTGAAGCGTCGTTTTGGTAATTAGTTAACGGAATCCCTATAAGTTTGACAGTAGAATAATAATACGGTTATAACGGGAGTTTTCGTTTTTTAAATACCTTTGTTGAAGGGCCGGAACAATTGCAGCTAATTATTTTAATACTGCGGTTAATTATTTTAATAAATCTGTTTAATATTCGTTTATAACTAAGAATGTAAAACTATGTAGGCGATAATAAAGGAACTTTAAACTAGGTTTATTTCGAAATGTTAATTATATTATATCTTATTGGATCATTATTAATGTAGTTAAAATTTCTGCCTAATATTACATTTTATATAAGTATATACGGTTTAAGTCGAAAGGGTAAAGGAAATTTTCTTATTAATGGCGACAAAAAAAAGCCTTACTCCTAAATATAGTTTCGTTTAAGGGTTATATAACTTTAACGACGAAATTGTAAAATCGAGCAAAAAGGTTTAATTTTATGAAAGTATGTATAAACGAAAATCCATTTCTTATTTTTATACTTTTTAATAATATCTACTTTTTCAATATTAAAGTTGATTTTGGTTATAATTATCATTATATCATAAACCAGGTTTTGGTATGAAGATATAAAATAAAGTAAATTTGGTTATTACATTTGCGAAATTTCGGTACGATATTAGGGTTACGATAAAATAAGTGTATTATTTAAATAGTCAAATTTCGTATAAATATTGATGAATAGTCGAATCCAATATTAGTATATATTATTTCTGGAATAACGCGAGTTATAATTTTTGGAATATTTTAGATACGACATTAATAAGTAGCTTTAAACTTTGGAGATAGCTATTAAATTGTTCAAAGTTAGAGTGGCTCAATTATTTACGTATTAATAATACGCCTTAGGATG
This sequence comes from Anisogramma anomala, assembly GCA_038502455.1. NCBI lineage: Eukaryota > Fungi > Ascomycota > Sordariomycetes > Diaporthales > Gnomoniaceae > Anisogramma > Anisogramma anomala. Next base: position 20,189,115 of record JASMMZ010000001.1, on the reverse strand, counting down.
GGATATATATAAGATCTAGTGAGTTCGGTTTTTTTAAATTTGATATAACGTTTGTATCGTAAAATATAACTTATAGTAAACCCGTTTCGAATAACTTATACTATAAACCTTTACGAAATAACGCGGATTTTACAAACGATGGTAACAACTACGGTAAAGGAAAAAAAGTATCAATTAAGTATTTTACCAAAATTAACAAAATTTCGCCACCTATTCGATAAGTATAAAGTTATAGTATTACTTTAATATTAAGGGAAATTCGATTATAATATTTATATTAAACCGAACGAGAATGGATTTTTACCAAAACGACTTGAAGTGTTATTATATTCGATATTACGAAATTTACCCTTTAATTTTCAATAATAGGTTATGTTGGAATAATATTACATGCAGTGCAGTAGGTCAACTTTATTGTAAGTAAAGTTGACTGTACTGCAAGTGTATTGCTTTATGGAGACTTACCACATTGGGTTTAAGTTGAGTGCAGTACGTTGTACTTCACTCTAGGGCACGAGCTAAACAATTGGCCATACAAATTACAGTGCAGATCAGCTAGCGGTTTGCCAAACCTAAAACAATACATCCACCATCTGACTACTGCAATACTAATGTTACTTCGGAGACCAATCGAATCGACAACGTTGCAACGTTTAAGACCTACCAATACTAATTAGTGCTTGCCTGCCTGTTAGTTTAAGCACAGATAAAATAAGTAAAATAATAAACTATTTTCTGGTTACGCTTTAGGTTAACAACGGCGAATAAGGTAGAGGAAATATTTTTACGAAAGGCCTCTATTAGTACTGGGTCAGTTCCCAACGGCAGGAAAATAGAAAAGACTTTTTGGGTTGCGTTAATCTTCAAAGTCAATCTGAAAATAGGCGATAGTATCGTTACTTGAAAACACCAAAAAATCTTTATTGATACTTTTTGAAGATAAACGTTAAGATTGACTGTCAAAAATCTTAAAGTTAGGAAAGTTGGTAAACGGCTAAGTCAGTACTACTACAGGTGTTACTATTACAAGAAAAATGACTAATTCCTTAAGTCAAACAATTATAATAAACAACCTTCTCCCTTTACTATTAACAACAACCTTTGACCTTACCCTTTATATCAAACCTTTGACCTATTTTACTCTTTTTATTTACCACGTTACTTTAATCATGAAGCTCGTTGCTTTGAGCGAAAACAACAAGAATCGTCAAGTTGCGCCGAGAAAGCCACGTTACGCAACTCCACGCCGAATCGCCAAGTTCCCACGCAACTTCACGCCAAAACACTAAGTTTCTACGCTCAGGATCATCAAGCTCCTTACTCTATACACCTACCAAGTTCTATACAGGTCGAAAGATTAAGATGTCTATCGCCAGCCCTCAATTTAAAGCCATTACTAACCTCGATCGGAAGAAAGCAATTAAAGCCCTCGGATACACTTTTACCAAGTTTTACGACGACGACCTCTAGGCGTTAAATTTTAACGAAAAATCAACCGAAAAACAACTTACCAATTTCGTCTGATATTTTATCGTTAAGTATAATATTAATTACAACCCTAACCGTGTTTTTGATGTATATCGTAATTCTTTGAAGGATTATATAATAAATATATAAAAAGAAGTTTAAAAAGGAGTTGAGTTAAAGCTTAAGTTTAAATTGAATAGGCGAGGAATATTCGTTTAAATACAAGGTACCACGAGATTAACTCAAGCCCTTTTCAATTTAGTCTAGTTTAAAGATTTTTTTTTAAGACCTACAGCCTAAATTAAAAGGCGTCGAAGAACCTTAACGCCCTTATATACGATCTATGGAACTTACCCTTTAGCTTTAGCTAAGTTAAGCCTTCTTACGCGCTGATAATAAGGAACCTGTTCACCTGTTCGACGGTTTAGTATCCCTATGTAATAGCGCAGAGTACGCTCTTAATGGAGGAATAGTACGCGAAATAAGAGCTGTTAATGCGGCCAAAGGTATTAACGTCGGCGCTTTACACCAATTAATTAAATAAGATCGTTAAGTTTCTCAAAACCTTCAAGTATCTATCAACCCTTAATATAATCGAAAAACACCTTAAGAATCCTTTTCCTTTAAATTTTCCTACGTATAAAAGCCGACCACAGGTCCTATTATAGGACTTTACCCCCTTAGGCTAAACGACTAGCAATTACCTTTAGCACTAGGCTTCGAAACCTTTAGTATTTAAATCGTTAGTAAATACTAACTAAGCCTAGTATAACTATCGAGATCTTCCTCCAAAACCTATTAATATGGTTAATATTAATTATCAGCTGATAACGGATTTTGCTAACATCTGAGATAATACAAAAAAGTTTAACGAAAAGCCTTACATTCTTTTCGACATTAAAATAATGCCTTTTCTAAATATTTGCAAGTAGATAGAAGTCCTACCTTCTGATTTTGACTTACTGTTTTCCGAAATCCTTATAGGTTACGCCAAAAACTATTACTTAACCTTTTTGACAAATGCCACCAAAATTCGCGAAATTTACGATAATATAAAGGGCCATTTCGAATACGACGTCTACCTCATGTAATATTATATAAACTGGGTTATCACATGGTAAATTACGATAATGACAAAGAAAAGAGAGGAGGAATCACTAATAGATATTTTTAATTAAACATTTAACAAGCTAATAATGTGTTAAAAGGTAATTAGAAAGGCCTACGCTAAAGAAGCTACACTTTGTAAATAGGTATGGGTAATAGTTACGGGTGTTAACGAGTTTGAATACGCCTTATAACGCCTAGATGCCACTTACGAAGGCTTTTTTACCTAGTTGTGTTTTTCTATTACCATCATAATAGCATGCATACTAAATTAGTTTAGTATGTACACTTAAGCTAGTAACTTCCTTAACATGTAAGAAGAAGACCTTGTGATAGTTAATTATGTTGATCGCAAGTACGGACGCCCTTAATACCTAAGGTTTAGCTTATCGACTTCGGCTCTAAACTAAATACAGCACCTATTTCTGCGTTAATAAGATTTAGGCGGATTTGTTGATCTTAAGCACTATCTTCGTGATAGTGTCAAAAGATGTTGGATTTATGGTAAGGCTGACTATTAGTTAACTCGTCACCATTCTGTCGAATGTAATAATAAGAAAATCATGTACTGTATACAGTATTATATTACCTCGAAACAAGATTACTTAGAATAAGTTACAGATGCTAAAGGTAATAAGTTAATTAATGTCGTTAACGTTTTTAAGAAAATTAAGTAATACCAAAATACTATTTTTGGTACGGCAGCCTAATAACAGGCCAACTATGCCTTTTTGGACCGTTTAGGTGTTGAAAACTCTTACCTTTACCTTAACTATGCTCCTAACCACTTATGCACCTTCAATCTTTGAGATCGTTACGCGAATTACACGTTTTAAGGTATTATGCCAAATACTAGGGCGGTAAGGTACTTAATAAAAGGCTATTCGTATCATGTAACATTGCAGAGGGAAAGTACTACAACTATTAAGATTGCTCGTTACGATACTGGTAAAGCTAAAGTTAGCTTTGGCTTAAGCGAATAAATATCGTTATTGCGGATAATGGTAATTTAAACTGTTGTGAAAGCGATTAAATTTTACATCTTTAAGTCCTTTACCTCTTTTCTACTTTATTTTGAAAATATAAAAACTCTCGGCGTTAACATTGAATTTAACGCGGACAAGCTAGTCAAAAACGGCTAAATTTTTTTATTCTTCTTTAAATGGAGGTATTTGTGGTTTTACCTTTAAGACTCAGAAATAGTAGTGTTAAACCTAATGGAACCAGAAATACATTAATTACACCGACGTTTTAACTACCCGACTATTAATATATTATGTAAAGTTCTAAAGTTTGTAAGGTATAACGATTTAGAATACTTTATCCTAAAATCTATTCAAGGTATTTGTTATTACTATTAAATACATGCTTAAACCTCATGGAGATTTAAGTTTACATTAAAAGATGACAAGAGCTTTAATTACGAGATTTTTGTTAATATGTGTTATTTGGATAACAATCCTATTTTTTACGTCGTTAAATTCGCAGCTTCTTTTTATAAAGTTAAGTTTTTAAAGTCTTTTTCGCCAAAAGATACGTAGGAAACTTTGAGGATGCTATGAATTAACACGTACTTGTATTTATCCGACTTCGTCGTTTACGATGCCGGTATTAACTTTTCGACGGTGAAGTTTTGGTAAAATGTCAAGATGATAGGTATTGAGTGTAAATAGGTACCTGTGGAAGCCTAATAAAGTATTAGAAAGGTTAAAAGTGCATGCGCTTTACTTCGCCGAACGTATAATATCTTTATGTTAAAGATTGAAAGTTTTATAGATCCGGAGACACGCCTATAGATAATAGTAAAAGACTTTAATGATACCGTGAGTCCTAACGATTTAGTGTTAACGCTCCTAGTTTTTAAAACGTACCTACTTCTGATAAATGAATCTCCGCACTCGGTAAGTACTCAAAAACAAATTATAGCTTATAGTAAAGCCTTAAGGGAATTGCAAAAAGAATCAGCTTGTCACCAAGTTAATAATGCCTTTAATACCAGAAGTGGGCTTAAAATAATCGACTTATTTGCTTTGTCATTGTAAAATAAAGTTTTCGTATGGCGGGAGCCGGGTAAATGGAAGGGGCCGTATAAGATATTAAATATCATAAACTTTAAAATAGTTATTGAAATTGTTAATAGCCCTGTATCTTTCCGAATTATTGAGGTTAAGCCTTATATTAGGGCTTTTAATGATAAATACCCTTTAGTTAAATAATCGAGCTAATACGAACTTTTTTTACCTGTTATCAACAATTTAATAAAAGGTTGCCGGCGAAGACGATCTCCAAAAAAGAGGAATATTGAAGAGGAGGAATATATAACGGGCTGCATTTACAATTCTATTTAGGTAAGTATGAAATAAAAAAGTAACGAATACTTGGTATTGACGTTTAGGGTATAAGAGATTATTAAAACTTTCGGCAAACTTTTTAAAGAAAACGACAGGATCGAAATCAACGGTTTACTAACTCGAAAAGTTATAAAATTCGTACTAAAACCCGATTTTAACCTTTAAAATCCACACTTCACGATTTTCAAGTCGAGGATTATCTACAAAGTTAAAGGTAAAACTACGGGGCAGCCGTACAAAAAGTTACGACTAATCATTTAAGGATATGCTAATGAAAGTAAAGACTGGATCCTTACGCAGTCATCAACGATTTAAAAGATTAGCTAATACTTAATGCTAATTTTAACAACAAGTTTATTAACCAGGTTTAAAGGTAAGTTTATATTTAATAGCCGTAATATTACATAACCATATATATAGTAAGTAACGTACCTATAAAGGATTGTATTACTAAAACTACCGTAGGAACTAATTACTATCTACCTACCAGGAACGGTAATACGGTGTATCAAATCATTATATAGATAAGTCAAAATAGGCCTTTATTAGTTTCTAACCTAGTAGTCGTACTTTAAGTCCCGGTTGGCGATAAAGTTTTTGATATACGATTCGTATTTCTTGGTAACGTAAGAGATGGATTTCGGTATAGTGGGTATACAAATTAATGACACCTTTTGTATCGGAATAGCTAGCTTTATGGTATTGAAATAGTAAGCGATTGAGGACTTTAAGTTTTAAAATTGTAAGCCGGTAATAACGTTGACGAAAAACAACCAACTTGACTTAAATATATTGTTAATCCGTATACTTAGTGTTAATACCGGCTTAAGTTTCTGCTAAAAGGGCTAGGAAGCTGTTTTTGTCATAATTGACAAAATTAATAAGGCCAGAGCTTAACGATATTTGGAACAGCGTGTATGAGGAAACTATATTGCCACTTTATGCCAACTGAAAGCTTTATACTATTTATTTATTACGGCACAAGTAAAATTACTAATGGATAAAGATTTTGATCAACTAAATAAGAGGTTGGAGTGATAAATGCGGAACCTGGACCGTGGAGTTAATATGGTATCAATAGACTTTTTAAAGGATAAGTTAATAATCTTTACGAACGGTTTTTTCGTGAATAACACTAACTTATCCTTATAGATCGGCTTTTTGATAATATTTGTTAACGAAGATGAACGGGAGAATTAATTTGGTATTACTAGTAACCTAATTTACTAGACCTTCGTTAAATTTAAGAAATTACACGAAACGTGTTGGCTTAGAAGGTCTACAGTATAATAACGAGTTTTAACATAGATATGGTGCTGTAGGAAACCATTAACCTTATCACTAGGCAACTAAATATTCCTTTTATTCCGGTGATGATTTATACCAACTTAAAAAGCCTTTTCGAATGCCTGTTAAAGTTCGGAACCACTAGCGAAAAGCGCCTGATGATTGACGTAATGCCACTCCGTAAAGCCTATGAAAGGAAGGATATTAAGGTGTTCCGATGAATCGATGACAAAGATAATCCTACAAATGCCATAATAAAGGCTACAGAAAATGAAGCCTTAGAAAAATTTGTAAACAGCAATAGGCTGACTATACGCATCAAGGGCTACATAGATAAACCGCCTGGAAAGCTCAGATTATATGACGGCAGATAAGGATATGCTAGCAGATTAAAAGATTACCAGGGGATTAATAATGATGACTTGTTTAAGTGGTATAATTGAAGTTTCGAAAAGCTGTGGCGAATAAACTTTTTGTGGGAATTGATAAACTTGTACCTCAGGGTAATGAAGCAATTGAGGTAAAATCAGATACAATTTGGTATGGAAATCAACTGGAATTGACAGGGTTCTATCCAGTTAACGAGGAGGTAATTTAGTGGTAACCGGAAAAGATTGGTTAGCCATACTGGCGTACGCGTACAAACTAGAAAGCCGCCAGTGTTGTAATAATATTACATGCAGTGCAGTAGGTCAACTTTACTGTAAGTAAAGTTGACTGTACTGCAAGTGTATTGCTTTATAGAAACTTACCGCATTGGGTGTAAGTTGAGTGCAGTACGTTACACTTTACTCTAGGGCAAGGGCTAAGAAATTGACCATAAAAATTACAGTGCAGACCGGCTAGCGGTCGACCAAACCTAAAACAATACATCCACTATCTGACCACTGCAATACTACTGTTACTTCAAAGACCAACCGAATCGATAACATTGCAACGTCGAAGTCCTACCAACAGGTTATGAAATTAATAAATAAAGGTTAAATTCGGGTAAGCTTTTTATTGATTATAACATTGATATTATTTATTTTTCAATCGAAGGAGGGGTAACAGTTTAATATCGATTACCGGGTATTAAATAAGATTACAAAATAAAATCTTGTTTTTTTTTTCCTTCAATTGAAAAGACCCTATATACGTTATCGAAGTCGATATAATTTACGAAATTAGATATTTGAAAGGCCTTTTACCGTATTCGAATCATACCTAGGTAAGAGAAATTAATGGTATTTTGTACGCGATTCGGGTTTTTCAAGTAATCGGTTACCTTTTTTAAATTAACGGGAGCGCCGGCAACGTTTTAGTGATATATTACTTATATAATAACGGATATTTTGGATAATTTTGTTATAACGTATTTGTACGATCTTTTAGATTTCTCCTTAAGTATCAAGTAAGATTATATAACGAAAGTTTACGTGGTTTTGGGACGTTTTCGTAAAGTAGGACTAAATTTAAATTTTTAAAAAGTTTGATTTTGTAGTTAAAAAGGTAAAATACTTAGGCTTTATTATAACAGTTGGGGTAGGTATTTGGGCCGACCCCCAAAAAGTCCAGGTTATTCGAGAATAAGAGTTATTACATATTATCCGGGAGATTCGAAGATTTTTAGGTTTTATTAACTTTTATCGTAATTTTATGGATATTTTTTAAAGTCAACAGATTATTATATCCATTTGAAGAAATAAGGTATTCATTAAATTTGAATGAAGTAGGAGGAATATATATTTTAAACTTCAAAGAATGTTTTCATTACAGTCCCTATTTTGGTATATCAGGATTTAAATCGACTAATAATAATGAAAACAGATTATTTGGAAACGACATTAAAATGTTATTTGTTGTAACGAGATAGAGATAATATTTTAAAGTTAGTGGTTTATCACTTTGTAAAATTAATGAATGCGGAATATAATTATATTATTTACGATAAAAAGCTTTTCAGGGTAATATCTTGTTTAAAGTCGTAGTATTTCGAATCATATAGTATCTATATACTCTTTACGATTTTAACGAACTATAAAAAATTAGAATTTTTTTTACCACGTTTTATTTCAAAACGTTAAGTTAAATAGGCCAAAATCTTTCTACTTTTTTAATATTACTTATAATATAGGCCTATAACTTAGGATGTTCACCCGGATACGTTAATCCGTAAGTTGTAAGATAAGCTTAAAGTTAAGAAACGATATGTGCGGGTTTTTTTAGATTTTTTTCATTATTATGTCAAATGTGATATTTATAAACTTATATATTAAAAGGATATGGATAATGGCGGGTTATGTAAAGGAAGTTGGTGAAATAGAAGTTTAGTCATTAAATTACAACAATATGTATTTTAAAGATAAGTCGGAGGTTTTCGAAAGGTTATTCAAAAGGATATTACCCTAGGCTCAGACCGTATCCAAGTCGTTATTAGGGATAACGTTAGGAGATTTTAGTACGACGGTACCAGTAATACCGCTGTAAGTCAAATTTACGTTAAACTCGCCGGTATCGTTGACGTTAAGTGGTTACTTCATTTTCTATTCAGGTACGTCAACAAAATTATAGGATTAAGGAGTAATAAACGACCTATTATATAAGGTTTGTTTTTTAATGGTTTTCGAAGGAGTTAGACGTTTTTTACCTAAAATAAAATAGTTAATATAGATTACAAAATACGAGATTAACCCGCAGGATGTACTATGTTACCGTATTCGTTTATAATTATTAAGTTGTGAATTATTAACGACAAAAATTTTATAATAAACTTAAATCTTATTTATTATAATTTATTTAACTAAAAAACATTTCATTTCGCGATTTTCAATGGGATTATTATAAAGAGGGGATATTCGAAAATATTCAACGTTTATATCAAATATATATGTAATATAATGGGACGTAACCTTGTTATATCCTACGGTAAAGCCTTCTTTAATTTTTTTATCTCCAACCGGTATCTGGTATATATTTCGGTTGACCTTATAATCGATTTATTAGTTATTATTAACAGCTTTTAATATTTGTTAATTATCACGAATTGCCTTTTTAAGTTTATTTTGTTCGAGGTTATATAGTTTTAAATTACCAATAAATAAATAGAGCGTTTCTAAGATATATAATTGAGATTTTCTAAATTTCCAACTTTTATTATTAGTAACCGCGGTTCAAATTAGATAAGCCTATTTTAAATGACCTTATATTTCCTAATAAAAATCAAATGATTTTCATTTACAACGTATAATGTATAAATAAATTACGATATTAAATAAATAAATCAAAAGGTTTAAAAGTATTTACGTATTATCGTCGCTTTTTCTCAATATAATTGGGCTTTTTATTTATTCGTTCATTAATTTACTTTAAATAATTGGAAGTAGATGATTATTGAGTATAACGTAAACCTTTGAATAAATGAGTACGAAATATTACTTATTTTAAAGGTAAATAAAGATACTGTCAGTAAGGTCTCAAGCCTATAATATTTATGTAAACATAAAGTCTTTGAAGACTTATTAGAATGATTGGTAGTTGAAGTATAAAGTAAATATAATAATATCAAGAAGAAGCATCCCGAGGTGTATTCTACATGTGAGGGCTTATAAGTTCTTCACCTAGAGCATATCACTTTAGAATACTCCTTCTAGACCGATCCACGCATTGCCATAGGTCTGAAATAACCATTTCAAACCGACCCATACATAATATACTTTGCATCTTGAAAGAGTGTAGCCTACAGCGTGACACGTTACCATACACTTTGCAGGAGTGTACCCTGTAATACAGGGTACTGTTACTTAGTATATGTATACTATCTATAAAGGTATATCGTAATATCCACACAGTTAATCTTTTATTTTTTGCTGGTATACTTTGTACCTATCGCCTAGTAATAACAGTGTTGTTTGTAGTGTCAATTACAATAGGTCACAATTGGCAGTTTCTATAGTAATAGTATTGTTGCTATATTAATCGCAGAAGGTCTAAATGAGCAGTTTTTGTAGTGACAGTGTTGTTTATCGTATTAATCGCAAAAGGTTCAAATTAGTTAGTTCGGCTAGGATGAGCAAAGTCTGGCCGAGGTAATATTTTAAGTTCGGCTAAGAATAGTAAAGTTTGGCCGAGATGATGTTTGTAATTCGAGCTTAGTTGATATAGTCAAATAGAGGCGATATAGTTGGTAATGACGCCTTTTGTTGTTTTTAACAAAAGTAATTACGCGGTGGTAATTATATAAGGGTAATTACGTAGGGGTAATTACGTAATTACGTGGTAAGTTAGTATAAAAAGATATATTATCTTCGTTTTTGGCAAAACTTCCTTCTTTTTTTTTCGCCAAAAGCGCGTAATTTTAGCTAATGTAAGTCCCTATTTTAATGTAAACTTTAATCCACCTAACTAAACCAAGTCTTTTCATCATACAGGTTACTTGGCCTATATATATACTAACCTATCTTCCGAATAAATGCTGCGTAAGAATAGGATTGTAAGTCGTTATTTAGCGCGAAAGCGTTAGTTCATTGCCACTGCCGTAACCGTCGTAGCCGCCGCCCCTAATACCATTACCATTACCAACAGTAATAACCCGCCTTCGTCTGGTTTAATCTCCTTAATTGGTGTTATGTTGCCCGCCTCCGCCACGCTGCTCACCGTTAAATTACTAAGTCCCACCGCCATTACACCTCCTAGCTTCACCACCTTTACGCTGCCTCCACCTCGCCCCTTTCCGCCGTCGCCGCGCCGATCTTATCCTCCCCTCTTTCTCCCTTTCCTTTCCCCAATTCGAGGGAGAAACGGTGGACTCCTAAGGTTATAAACCTTACCCTCTCCTTACGGGTAAAAACCACATTATCCATAAGGGCCCTTTTATACCGTAAACACAACCTAGCGCAGTTATACTAAGGTATATTTATCATAAGCCCTCCATTCGTAAGCTTTTAACTCCATTTTTCATAAATAAAAAGCACGAGACGGATTTCCTCCGCCGCTTTAAGCTCCGTATCACAAAGGTAAGTTGTAAAGCCTTTTTAACACGCTAAAAATTAAAACGACGTACCCAGGTCCGTAGCCTTAAACCGTTAATAAATACGTTTTACGTGTCTTATATTGTGTTCGCGGCCACGGATAAGTCTGTTAACGATTATTATGAAAATGGGGGTCATTCGGCGCGTTACCATTGTTATGAACGGATTAATAACTCGTATGCTCCCGTTCCTATAAATATAAGGCCGTAAGCCAAAGCCTTATTACGCGCCCGCCAGCTTTTTGATAAATTTAAACCGAATTTCAAAAATGACTTTTAATAAAAATATACTTTTAGGGCGATTTGAAAAACAAGTCGTCGCAAATAACTAAAATAAAATAATACTAATTATCAGTAAGCGTTAACCAGCGAATTAGGGAAACGGCAACCGCTGTCGCCGCCTAAAAACGGGGCTTACGTATGTATTACGTAGGCGAATTCAACGACGTTATCGAGGGTAATCCCTTTTTTACACCTTTACCTAAAGGTATAACTAATAAGGTGTAAGGCCACATATTCGTTAACGTTAGTAACATCGTTAGCGGTAATAGCAGTAACGCTAGTATAAAAGGAAAGCGAAACAGAAATAATAGTAAAAACGCGACGACTTCGTTCTCTACCTTTAATAGTAAATAAATACCCCTGGGTCCGGGCCGGCGTACTCTCCTAGAATATAATACATTATACAGTAATTTTATAGCTTTTTACAAAATAATTTCTAGAGTAATAAATGTAATTTATATTGTTACTATATCGAAAAAAAGGAAAATTTATAAACCGGCGCGAATAGTTATATTTAATAAAGGTAAAATCTGCGATTAAAGCGAATAGTTCGTTTATATAAAATAAAATTTTAAATTGATACGAAGGGTATTAATAGGCCGATTTAAGTTTACGAAAAGTAATAAAACGTAATAACTTATTAATGTAGTAAAAACTTCCTCATAACCTTAACAAATAACGTACTTATAAATATAAGAGTTTTTAATACGCCGTTTAGTATAACATTTATCATTATGTTTACTAGGTTGAATTTGTTATTAATCTATCAAGTCTCCTCGATTTCTCGTCGTTAGTACGACTCGCGTAGTATTATAATATTAATTATTAACCTTTTTTATTTATAATACCTAACTTAACCAAATACTTATAAAACGAAAAGGAGTTAGTATAAATAATAAGGAAAATAAGGTGTAAACACAAATTAAAAATAATTATATGAACCGTTATCGTTATAATTATACCCGAATTAAAGCCTTTAATTATATCATAGATTTCAAAAGTGAGGACGCTTCGTATAACCCTTTTACACTTAATAAAGCTTTAATAAACAATGTTTCTTCAGAACGTAAAGTCGTTTCGAGCCGGTATTTAGTTTTCAAAAATTAGGATAAAACCGATTTAGAAGTTATAATCGTGATTATGAGTAAAAGAGCCGTTGGTAAAAATAAATAACTTTATAATACGTATATTGAATAATATGAATTATTAACCGCGTTTTGAATTATATATTTACCACGAAAAACGTTTAATAAACGCCTTATATATATTGTCTGTCGGTTTCATTTAGCATCATACAACGATAAAAAGGTTAAATATGACCTTTAGTTGTATTATAAGGGCGATTTAAACGCCGTATATACTTTAATATTTGTATTCATCAGCTCGTTTTACGTTATTTAAAATAATAAGGGAAGATTTTTTCAATTACCCCTTTGTATAAAGCTTGAGATTCCGCTTCGAAAAGTAATCTTTACTTTATTAAAATCAATTATATTGTTTTTTATTCAAAATATCTTAGGTTTAGTTTTCAAGCCGACATTTAAAAGTTTCCTTTTTTAATACGAAAAATAAGGGGTTATATAATGTTAATATATCATTAGTTCATATAACCGTTAATATAAAGTCTTTTAAACAGGTTGTTAATACTAATAGGTATAACTTGAAGGTAAAACTAATTATTCTGAGTTGTTTTTTACAATATCGTTAATAGGTGTAATACCAGTAAACACTTGTTTCGGTTAAGCCATAAAGTAATTTTAAAATACGTAAAATTATCTCAGGTAAGTATTATTACCTAAAGTCTTTAGGTATATCGACGTAAATTTATCGTTTTAACCGTTTTTTTACTTGGGTATATGCCTACTTTATATCGTAAAATTCAACATACAAATTATATAAATTATTAAAAGGGGCCGCGAATATAAAAATCAAACGATAATTAGCCTGTTTTTATATAGGTAATTAGGTTATAATATCTTTTTTACCTTCGTTGTTATAACTTTTCATAACTAAGCGGGTTTTTTTATAAGGTTTTCCGGCTTTATCATTAATTTCGTAAATGAAACAGGTTGAAATATTTTGTAAGTTTCGTAAATAGCTAGGTAAAATCGTTTAAAACGAAACAAGACTTATTTGATAAAGTCTAAAATTTCCGTTTAAGTAAATTATACCAATAGAGTATTTAGGGTAGTAATAATACCCTCGTAATGAAACTTTAAGCTGAACTTGTAATTTTCCATTTACTTTTATATAATAAAAAAGTATGTGACAAAGTTTCTAAGGTGTTTCTTAATTTTAAAGCCGAAAGAACGTCCTCAGCGTCGAGGTTTTAGCGGGTTAGGTATAAATAATCCGATTTCGTATAAGTAGTCGGGTTAAATTCTCGTTTTAAAGGTAAAGATAAAATTAAATTCGGTTTAAATTTGTTGTTTTAAGTAATATTCTATAAGCTGTTTTACTTATTTTACGTATTCAGGCCGTTTCTTTTTACCTTTCTTTTATATTCCTGTACTATCATTTAGCAAAACGAACTTGTTTCATTTGGTAAATTACCGACTTTATTTTGGCCCCTAAATCCGCCAATCCTTTAAAAACCAATCCATCTATCCTTCGTTTTCTAAAATAAAAATTTTAATTACAATAATAGGTTCAACACTTTAGTTTTATATAAGTCATTTCCTATAAATAATGCCTTAAATACATTTTTTTCATTTGTAACAAGTGTAGGATAGTTATAGCCCTAGTTATAATATTAACCTTTTACATTATAAATAATAATAGGTTAAAGTCTATATAAATCCTTGGATAATGACTAAGTACAAGAAACGTAGGGATAAGCCCATTTGGTCTAAAATTGTTGTTAATGATGTTAACCGCTATTTAAAAGATGAATTTCTTAAAACTAACATCTTTTAGGTTTTTTTACCAAAATTAAATACGTTATTTTTAATAGTTAATAATATTATTTACATCTTTTAATACCTTATAGGACTTTTACTGGAATTTATTTGTATTCGTTACTAGATATCCGAGCTTTCGTACGTTACTCGGTAGAATTAAAAACCGTTTCTACGTTGTACGTAATTCAATTTAAAGGCCCAAAGTAAACGTTTAACCAGTAATTAACTAAAACGTTTTAGTAATTTAAAGTAAAAACCCTTCATGTTATCTTAGCGGCTTAAGATAATATAGTCATATCGATAACATAAAGGAACGGTTAGATATTGAAATACATAATATTAATCATTACTTCTTAATTAAAGTTTATATCGTTTTAAAGGCGAAATTTAAACCGTTATAAGACCTTAAAGTAAAACCAACACTTATAACAAAACTTTTTGATAACCTTAAGTACGTTTTTTTCCTATATTTACATAATCCGCGACGTAAAACAAATGTAAAAGGCGTTTTGTAATTAATTATCTCAATCGTCGGTATAAATCTCGTAATTCTAATTAAATTAAGTAAATAACCTTTATTATATATGTTTTCGGAAAAACTATAAATAACAAAACTTGAGTTTAAACGGTACGAATATACTATTTAAAGCGCGGATAAGTTAAATAATTGTATTTCGGACCTTAATTTCGAACTTATTTATATTAGCTAATAAAAGTAAAAATAACGTTTGAAAATCCATTACGTAAAATTTAATCAGTTCAAAACGCGTATTTACAACGATCGTTTCGAGCGACGTTGCCTTGCCTTTATTAAATATGACCTTTTGGTATTTTCTTATCCGATTTAGCTCATACTTTAGGAATTTCGTCGAAAATACGTCGAATTATCGTTTCCCGGTCGTCGAAATTTCGGTAACGTTAATATCAGGTATAATGCCTTAAAATCCGGTTCCATATCTATTGAAATAGTGAATTACGACGTTATATTAACGTTAAACTCTTATTTTACGATATTTAAGCCTATAATATATAAAAGGAAGGCATTTTATAAGCCAGTAAAAATACGTTGAACGTTTTTATCGTTGTAAGCTAATAAATAGGCATCGTTTTATTCAAGGTTATTTTCTTTAGATATATTTTCGTAAAGATCTATGTCAAGTTCGTTATTTATACGTTCTTATTTAGCTATTCATACTGTAAAATTGGCTTTTATCCAATCTTTAAAATTACATTCGGTCCAAAATTGTTGCTTAATCCGAATTTACTTGTAGGCGGGATAGTTTATGAAATAATAGCTGACTTTACCATATACGATACACCGCTTTTACAAACCTATAGAGCGATATATATCCTTTCGCAAGTATTATTATAATTTTGGTAGGTTTTTTTTATTTCCGAACGAACGTCACTATCTTTTTTCGCTAAGGTTTCCTCATTAATATCTGTACTTTAAGCCTTCGGTTTACCTAGGGTAAACCTTAAATCTCCGGTTTAAAATATAGTGTATTATTTCGATAAGGTTTGATTTAGTAATTTGAATTTCGTTTTTGGTTTTATTAGTTACAAATACTCATTCGAGGTTTCTTTGTCGGCGTATAAAGGTTTCGAACAATATTTTAAGGCTTATATAAGAGGTTTTCAAGTTATTTTCTAATTTTAAAAGTGTAAAGTCAAAATTCGAGTTTTTACGACAAGTTTTCATTACTATTTAAATAAATAGTCTATCGCCCTTATTATCCGGTCCGAAGGTTGTTCAATATTTCCGGAACTTCGCTAACAAGATAATAAGGATTTTCAAAGGGTTTTTTTATCGGTATTCTCCTATAGGTTTTTTATAAATTTCTATGTTATTTTAGTTTGAGCCCTATCGTATAACTCGTAGTTAATTTCTATATCAAAATGGGATTTAACGCGATTATAACACTTTAAAAATATATCCACTTATGTAAAGTAATACATATACTACTTTTTAACTTACTCGAAAAGTATATCGTGTAAAATGAAGTAAGATTATAATAATTTAATATTTAGGTTTTTATATATGTTAAGTATAGTACGTATATTATTATCCCAACATTGTACGGCTCGCCGTTATGATTTTCATCCTTGTTTTACAATCTAATAAAATTTATCAACTTCGTAAGGTTGTTTTTATCCGTAGGAAAGCGATGTAGTAAAAAGTCATAGTAAGGGTCGCAGTTGAAAGACACCAGTTCATTCAATACGTATTAGCGTTTTGCGTTATTTTTTTTTTTCCAGGTCGGGTCATTTTCTGTGTTCCGGCTAATTGTCGATTCCTAGGGCGGGTTGTTCTATCCGTTTTGGCTTACTTTGCCATAGCTGGTCGGGTTGTTCTGTATATTCCGGTCGACTCTATTATAGCCGGTTGTGTTATTTTCTACATTTCGGCCGACTCCGTTATAACCGGTCGGTTTATTCTTCACGTTTAGAAGGTGGTTTGGTATTCGATTTTACGGTATGATTTAAGCCGGTATAAGGGTGTATTATACTTATGTAATAAATAAAAATTGTAGGCGTTTTTCTTCCTCATAGTTCCCGCTTTTAACCTAGGGTATAGGACTACACCGTCTTACGCGTAGTTCCCCTCATTCAAATAACAGTCCCTTTGGTTTCGTAAATTAACACCTTTTTACAAAATCCGTAAAGTACAAATTTTTATCCTTCCAATCTAGTATATCAGTAAGTTATGCTGTTTTGAATAGGGCTTATATAAGGCGCCTATTTTGATCTTTGAGGGTATTCATTCCTTTAATTCTTAATTAAATTCGTAAGTCTTTGGAAATAGTAAAGATTACTATTCGCTACATTTCCAACCTCTAAACCGAAAAATTGTTATAAAATTCGTTTAGTAAGTCAGGTCTTTAGATTTATTCCTCTCAATAACGGTATATAGCGGTCAAAATGTATGTATTTGCGATATAGGGTTCTAATTCCTCAACTGATAAATTGATGGTGTTATTCCAAAAGCGTAAGTCGATTTTTTGCATTATAGCATTTCTAATTTCCATATATTTAACCAAGATTTTGAAGGAAACGCTAACTTCCTCTAATGTTATGAAATTGAGAGCTATAGTTGCAATCATTTTAGGGCGTTTGTGCGATTTTTTAAAGTATGATAATCTCGTATCATATCTAGGTATATCTAAAGCTTAGGGTAGTTTGGCGAATATAAAGCGAATAAAGTAATTAAAACGGTCGGAATAGTATTTGTTAACGTTTGTTAATACGAATAAATTTTAAATGATACGTAAATAAGACGTAACCACAAACTAGTTAAGTATTTTGAATTGGTTTTGTTAACACTAATAATAATATACTAGCCAAACGGCTAGGAAAACTTAAAACGTTATAGGAATTAAATTTAGAAAATACAAGGAGAACGTAAATAAAACTTAAAACAAACAGGTAGGATATAGGAAATTGGGTAAATTAAATGAAATGTCTAATTTTTATGTATTTTGGGGTGCACTAATATGTTCGTATTAACGTGCCGTAACAAAATTTGGTAAAGGGAATCGGTTGGTTATTTGGTGTATAACCGATTTGGGTAAAGCGGTCGGGTTATTTATTTATATGCAACCGATAGTAGCTTTTTAAAAGCCGATTGTTCGTAAAAAAAAACCAGATAGATGCTAGCGAAGGGTTTCGAAACTTGGTAGTTTTAACTTACGTGGCCTAGTACGTGATAATAAGCTTTCCAAAAAGTGCCTAGGTATATCAAAGCGCTAAATAAGGGTTAATATTATCGTATTAAAGTTTTTCTTTTTTAAGTTACTCAATCTTTATAATCTTTATACTCGTCGGCGTATAATTCTTATAAAAACGAAGTATCAATGTATAAATAATTAAAACCGTTTCAACCTTTTGTTATAGGTATTTAACGTATATTTGTCTCTTTCTTTCTAAGTTATTTATGGTCGACCGAGTTAGCTACTAATCAATATCAGTAAAGTTTTAAGCTTATGATATTTACGTAAATATAAGGTTTTTAAAGAGTAATTAAAATAATTGGTAGTTATAATATAAAGTAAAGATAATAATGTTAAAAAAAGCATCCAAAGGTGTACGCTATAGGTAAGAGCTTATAAGTCCTCTACGTAAAGCGTATCACTCTGGAATACTCCATCTAGACCGATCCATGCATTGTTATCAGTCTGAAATATCCATTTCAAACCGATCCACGCATTGCTGTCGGTTTGAAATACTCATTCCAAACCGATCCATGCATAATGTACTTTGCGTCTTGCAAGAGTGCAGCCTGTAGCGTGGCATGTTACCGTGCATCCTGTAGGAGTGCACCCTACAATACAGTGCACTGCTATTTGGTCTATGTATACTATCTATGAGGGTATATAGTAATATCCATAGATAAGAAGTTATTAACCAATTTAACGGGACGAGTTATTATGTTTTTAACTTATTTACGCGAGGGAGCGAAGTTAATTTAATCGGTAATAATTTATATCAAATAATAAATAAAATTGGTAGCGAATCGTAAACAACGTTCGGTGAAATAATATAGGGTAGGAAATTAAATTTGGTTAAACCTTTGTAATATTAAAATTAATCGCCCGAATGAAAAGTTTAATTAATTTTATAATTAATACCGGGTAATCGATATTTCGAATCCGTTCAATATCGTATTAAATATCTTTGGTAAATACCTTATATTTTATATAAATTTAGTTGAAAAGGCGGTTTCGAACCCCCTTTTTCCGTAGATTTTATGCAATATTCGTTTAAAATGAGTTTTTAGTAATTAATGCCGTAAAAAATTTGAATATAAGAAATATAAAATATAAAGAATCCTCGCGGTAAAAACGGGGCGACACCAATTTCATTATATATTAATTAAGTAAAAAGGTTATAATTAGTCGGAATAAAAATCATTAGAAAACTATTAGTGTATTTTAATCCTAAACAAATTTAAGGCAAAATAATGAGATATTTAGGTTTATGATAACCCGGTATTTTAATGTTAATATCGAATTTATAATAAATGATAAGGGCGAGATAAGCCATTTATACCTTTAAAATAATACCTTATTTATAAACGAAAAGAAAAATTAATTATTAAACGAGGTTATAATATGATAAATAAGTACGTATAAATGTTATTCGGCTTTTTCGATTATATATCCGATCGTAAGGCGATTTTTATTACGACCTAGCGAAAATCTGCCTATTTATCATTATTATCTTTATTATAGTTTAGCGAATATCGGCGTTATGAAATTTAAAGGCCTTATTATAATTATTTTCGGATACTGGGTAACGTCGGGGGAGAGGGACGATAAAAAGCGTAGCGGGAATTGATAAGCGTCGAAAAGGGGGGTTAGTAAAAAGCGAAACGAATACTAAGTGACGTCGAGGATAGCGGATAACGCGAAAAGGGGCAGGAGTTAAAAAAGGCTGATAGCAGATAATATGAGAAGGGATAGACGCCAAAGAAGGTCAATAATAAAAAATAACGTTAAAAGGGACGGGTGATGAAAAAGGCCGATAATAACGGTTAATAAGGAGTAGGGAGAACGGTGGAATGAGGAAAGCGACCTTTTTAAACGCGTTACTAAAAACTATAATATATTAATTTAGGCCCGAGTAACGCGGTCGACCCAAGTATGATTTTACGTCCATTCGTGGTTGGCCCGATTAACTCGCTTTAATTTAAGGTTAATGGATAATATATGGATGAAATCGGAATTTGTATAGTTAAGCTTTAGACGTTGTTCGTTATATTTTGTAAATTACAACCTAAGTAATTATATCATTTTAGCTTTTTAAGCTAATATTACGAAAAATTATACGACAGTAATTAAAAAGGACTGGGGAAAAAACTTCATGCGTTAAAATTCAATCGACCGAAAGCGTTTTATTTTTATAAATAGGCGATATAATAAAATGTAACGGAAAAGTTTTAGGTAAAGACGAACCCGAAAGAAGGCAACAACGTAAATATATAATTAAAAGAATCACGATTTATACGGCTAGTATATTGAAAACTTCTTATATACGAGCAATATCATGGAGCCGTATAAATTAATTAATCAACTAAAAAAAAGCAGAAGTAAAAAGGGGTTAATAACCCGAGATATTTCCCTAACATTTATGCGTAGAAGATAAAATATAACATTTATCCTTTGCCGTAATGATTAATTAATATGAGAAAACACGTCAACCAGATATAGCTGTAAATAAACTTATCCTTTAAATATATTACGAAAACGAGTTAATTTACGGTAATGATTTTTATAAGGTTTATTTGTTAGTTTACCTTATTAAAAAACTTTCAGTATATACTATACTTTTACGTCCGATAAAATTTTAAACCCGGTTAATATATAATATATAGGCGATTTTAACATATAATAAAAGAAACTTAATTTTATTTTTACTATTTTGAAACACAAGGTGATTTTTAGTAACGCGAGGCGGTTATAATGGATAATTAGTAATGGAGTATTAATATATAATAAGGTAATATACCTTACGGGGTAGCTTTTTATCCCTTTTAAAGACACCGATAATAATATAATTAAAGTTAAACCAATAATATATGTCGATTATAATAATAAGTTAAGAAGAAAAGCCAAAATATATTAGCGGGAATGATTAGTTAAGATACATGAAGGTAAAATAGAATAGTTATAAAAATGGAAATTAATAAAAGGTTATAAAAAAGGTGGTTAACGAAAAAGAGCGGCGTTATAAAAGGGAAAAGAAAAACATTTTAAAGATTACAAAAGGCGTTCATATTTATAAAGATTAGCGGATCGGATACAATAAGGGTTATGTATTATGCAGGGCGCGTTATACAATATTAAAGGCAAAAACGTAACTTTACAAGACGCGTTTTACGATATCGATAGTAAAAATAATATATTTTACGATACGTTAACGGGTATATTATACGACGTCGACTGTCAAGAGGATATATTATACAACGTATTAACGTGTACGTTATACAGCGTTAGCGGTAAAATAAATGTATTATATATTTAGTTTACGAACATATTATAAGGTAATAGTGGTAAGGTTAAGGGGTGCGTTATACGACGTCGTATACTTAAGGTTAAATCGGCCGAAGCGTTATACGATATGTTGAACGTAGTGTTACCGGTTTACACCTGATCCGCATATTAAGCAGGTATGATTCGTATCTGGTATTTATCTCACGGGGCATCGTAACCCTTATAATATCTGGGGAAAAAGGGGGAATATTATAAACTTAGGCTATTAGCTATTAATTTTATAGGTTACGTAACTATACACATAACGGGATAGGTAATACCCGGCTTAAGCCCGGTCCAGGTGCGGATTGAGTGCGGTCCGGGTATAGGTCGGTACAATCCGTGTACGATATGTGTAAGGACACGTAACGGTCTAGGGACTGATCCTGCCCATAAGTTCTGCATGTTGGGCCACGGTAGCCTCTTTTAGTTTTCCTTCGTACCTCAATAGTAAATCTCATTTCGTACCTACTTAGTGTTATAACCTAAGGACCAACTGCAGGTCATGAAACAGGCCAGCGGTTGGCTGCACCATTAAGAGCCTGATGTCCAACACATCAAGCGGAGAACATCTCTTATGTAAGCAACCCAGGATTAGGGTAAGCTGGTGGATCGATAGGATAGCCAGGCGATCCAAACGATCTAGTACTGAAGATGGTATAAAGGCCATAGGATAATAGGATACGATCATCACCACATAGATAGCATTTCCTTCGTAGCTCTTCAGTTGTCAATCTAAGTATTCAGTCTACACATTTGAATAGCCTCACGGCTTTTGATCATTACTTTCGCGGTTGCGATATTGTTCACTCAGCACCTCTGCTACCTTCTTGATAACATAAACCCTCTGACACCTTCTATATACTCATAGGTATTTAATGTGATCATTATACTTAGCTCACCATCGTAGGTCGAACCATAACACTTTAGTACCCCTAGGTATAATTTTAACGACATTTCTACTTTATTATAGGAAATGGTTAAAGCCTGGATTATCGATCGCCTGGATATTGACGCTTTGTTAATAAACTATTGGATAAAACCTTGTGGTATAGATATACTGATGTCGAGGAATATAATTTGTTTTAAAAACAGCCACTTCAAGATTCCCTTTTCAGTGTATAAAGTAGCTATATAGCCTATTATTCGTAAAGTTACTTTTAACCTTAAAGTCGTTATTTTACCTAAATAAACAATATACATCTTAGTTAAGTATACTATTCTTCCTAAGGGTAAATTATTTATATTTACAGCTAAGTATCTACATACTTTTAATACCTTCATCGAAGTTACTCCTGCTTATATAATATAACTATACAATACCACTGCCGAGGAAATACACCTTATCAAGCTTACGCGTTTAGAAACCATTACCGAATACGAAAATAATATTTACTTTTAGGCAGGCTAAACGGGAGCTATATGAGCCCTTATATGGGCTATAGTCATTGGTAATGTATTATCTGTAATATCATATCTTATTGAAATAGCTATTAGTAACTATGAAGTCTCTTTTACTCCTATTGGAGCCTTAGATAAATCTACTCCTATTCTGGTAATCGGTACCAAATTTAAGTTGTATTCTCCAAATTTTTGTGTTGTTATCGTGCCAGCAAATACACCTTTTCTCACTATAGCTTTTGAAAAGTCTTACTCCATCACCTCTTTTCTAAACGCAGTAACGTATTTAATTTAAGAATATAAAATCCCTAATATAATAAACCTCGTTATTAAAAAAGCGGGTTTCGCTAAACCTCGTAATAAGTTATGTTACCGAAATTTTTTCTTTAACATAAAAACATCTGAAAATGTACTTATGATGAAAACCATATATGGCACTTATATTAACGCGACTAACCCGATATAATCTGTTCAATTACAACGTGTTAACGAAAGATATCCAACCCTATAAAAAGATATTAGTTTTCTTAATTAACGGTTTGTAGTATATTAAACTTAACCTTCATTTTTATCTTCTTTCTAAAAGAAAAGAAAAGCTCCTCGATTAATGGTTCAACACTTTACATAAACAGTAAAGTATGGAATTATCTAACCATATTTCGCTATTTATATTACTGTTATTCGTGATGTGAAAAATAGTACAAGTAGTGGATAAAGATCGAGTAGTAGTAGACTTACAACTACTTAACAAATAGAACGTTTTCGATTCCTATTTATTGCCTTTGTAAAAGGATGTTATCAAATCCATTTGCAGCAAAAAATGGATTATTATTATAAATGATACTAAGTTTTTTTTTTTAAACTTTTGATACACATCGATTTTTGCGACCGATTCACTTTCATTAGCTACCACGAACTCGAATGGAATAAGGTTACTCCTATAGGTTTTCACAATTTGCTATCCCACGTTTAAATTTTTATAAATCGAATATTAAAAGAATTTCGACCTTTTTATCGCGTATTTATCGACGACATTGTTATTATTTACTAATATATTCGAAGAATACTTTACTTATTCAAAGGTAGTATTCAATCTTTTTTCCAGAAAAGGCGTCACTTTACCGCCGAACAAATATTATATCGGCTTCCAATTAGTGGAAATTTTAGGATTTTATATAGACTTCTTCGAACTTTGAAATACTAAGAAGAAAACTTAAGGTTTTCTGATTTTTTCCTTTCCTCGTAATTTAAAATCCCACGAGATATACCTAGGAGTTGTAGGGTTCCTAAAACCAATAATACCCTATTACGCTTAATTATTAGGCCCACTTTAAAAACATAAAGAAGATTTGCTGGTATAAGGGAAAAAATAAGGATAAATTGAAGTGGGTAACCGAGAGAAGAGACTATACTACACGTAATTTATACTTATTTATTCTACGCCTGAATAAAAGCAAACCCTTAAGGCTATACAAGCCTATTTGTATAAATAACTCAAGTTATATTACCTAAATCTAATACGATAATTGTTTTTTTCAAATTAACGAAAATTCTAAACAAAGATTCGGGGTTATACTTTTTCACCTGGAAAAAGGCTATTTTTGGCATCGGGGGAAACCTATTATAACTACTATTATTGAACCAGTAATGTTTTTGAATTGTCACTAAACTTCAACTAAATCTAATTATAGTCTTTTGGAATATAAGGTTACGTATTTTGTTTGGGTATGTAAACACCTACGTATAACCTTGGTTGGAAACCCTTTACTAACTATTATTTTCACTGATTATGAAGTTACTCGAGGTATTGTAAACTAAACTTCGTTCAATACGTCATTTACAAACAAGGCAAATCGACGACTAATTAACCCGTCAATCTACCTTAATTTATACTCGTTAGATGTAGTTTACTTGCTGGTACGCCTTAATTCAGTACCAGATACCCTTAGTTGCTTACCTTCTAACGAAGATTATAAAACTGTAATGATCACACTAAATACCCGTGAGTAAATAGAAGGTATCAGAGGGTTTATGTTAGCAGTAAGGTAGTAGAAGTAATAAAGGTACAATATCAAGAAGATGTTTGTTCGTGCTATAGAGTAATCACTAGACGTTAGGCTATTCAGGTGTGTAGACTGAATACTTAGATTGACAACTGAAGAGCTATGAAGGAAATACTATCTGTGTGGTGATGACCGTGTCCTTATATCCTATAGCCTTCATACCATCTTCAGTACTGGCTCACTGCTGCTCACTGAGGCTCACCGGTACTCACTGAGGCTCACCGGTGCTCACTGAGGCTCAGTGAGCACTTGTGATCTAGATAACCCTAACCCTGGAGGGTTGCCTAGTCTGGTGCTGACAAAGAGATGTTCCCCACCTTATGTGTTGGACTTCAGGCTCTCGGTAGCTTAGCTGCATACTGGCCTGTTTCCTGACCCGCTAACGTGCTTGGGTCATAATAAAAACCTTATAAGACTAATGTACTGGTGTTGGATTAGATTTTTAATAAGTTGCCAACGGTAAATTATCAAATTATACATTTTACTAAGGCGTAAATACCTAACAATATACAACTTCGTTTTTGGACCGGTTATTATAAGGATGCTATTTAACGTGGAATTTTACAAGATCTCATAAATAAAAAGAACGATAAGGATATGCCTTTTAATTCTTTTAAGCTTAGATAATTATTTCAATTAGTTGATCGCTTATTATATAATCACAATATGAGTTATTGTAAAAGAGTTATAGTTCCTATAATACTCATATAGAAACTTTTCGCCAAGATATACCATAAAAACATCATTTCGGACTTAAGAGAATAATGGTGACCTTAAACGGAGTATATTTTCGTTAAAAACGTAAGCTTGTAGAAATTTACGTTAGAAACTACATATGTTACGAAAAACTACGTAATAATAACTCAAAACCACTTAATTACTTTAAACCTATTTAAATACCCAAGGAACTAATATATACAATTTGTATGGATTTTATGGTCGCATTGCCAACAATGTCTTCTAAAGGCATATTTTGAATATTATTTATCAGGGAATCTTTAGATGATGTAATACTTATCACATGCAAAACTTCCAAGAGAACACTCCTAATTCCTAGCCATACGACGTATATGGTAAAAGATTGGGCAACTATATTAATTCGACAATTCTTATTATATGACTAGCCTTATCTACAACCAATGATTTTAGACAAAGATGTTAAGTTTGTGTTAGCTTTTACGTAAGGTTTGTAAAGAGTATTTAAAATACATTTCATAATGATAACATCTTATTATTTACAAATATATGGGTAGGTAAAAATTAAAAAAGAATTAGTTAAATTAACCTCACACCACCTCGTCGCCGAATATCTTAAATAATATTAGGTTAATATTATACCGGCCTTACAATAAAACCTTAATAATCCTTATTTAAGTACCTTAAAAGCCAGTTTTTATAAGTATTTATTCGGATTTAAGTTTACGGCACCATTAGATATTCTTATAATGATTTTACTTCGCCGATAAATAAATTCGTTTTATACGGGAGCACTCACGACGAGATGCACAATTAAAAATGGATATTGTTACTGCTAAGGTAAAAAAACGATACAATTAAAACTATCGTTCGTATGAATTTGTTTTATCCACTTACAGATGTTTAGAAAGGGCATTATCTTTATGTCGAAGAGGTTGTAAGGCTTCTCTTCATACTTCTATACATTATTTTAAATTTTGGCGAAGTCAGTAAAAGGGTTGTATTTCATGTTAATTATTTTAACAGGTTTTGTAGGCAGATTGCGATAGTTATCCCAGTTTTTATTAGTGTTTCCTAGTAATTTAAGACTTAGATCTTTTAAGGCATAGTATTTAGGGTAATTGCCAGTCGTTTTACCCGAGGGGTAAAATTATGTAATAAAACTTATGGTAAGCTCTCACGTGTAGGCAAAACTATCGTAGAAAGGTTTTTAAAGAGCCTATCGATTAAATTTCCGGGAGCGATAGGTACTTAAAGGTTTTGGAAGGCCTAACGATCTTGCTTAACTAACTGGTATAAAACGCTGATTTCAATACCTTTAGTCATGTTGGCGAACCTTGTTTCACGTGTTTTACCACCGCTCAAGGCATACTTTACGCTATCACGTAGGGGTGTTAGATTACCATGTAGGTTAATAGGTTTCTTATTACTAACGCGTGAAAAGGTTTAACTTAGCTAAGGGTAAAGGGGAGGTCCCCTAAATCTCGTGTAAGGGCGGTGAGGTTCCTTGACACCTTTTTCTTTAGGTTATGGATTTTAAAGGCGTTTTTAAAGCTAATTTAGGTCGAAAAGTTTTCATGCTAGCCTTATATTGCCCTATGGTGATATATAAACTCCTTATCACTTAAGCTTTACCTTAATTTTTATTTTAATCTCTTTTTGGATTGAAGTCTATATATTAATAATTTAATCGCTAAAAAAGTCATGGAAGTTGTTAAAAGCGTGGTTATGGTCATTAACATTATAGTGCTTAACAATATAGTAGCCGATAAAGTTAGCAATGTGTTTTTCGGTTAAGTCTTTGTCAACTTCTTATCCCCACAATTCTTAATTGTAATGCTTGGTAAAAAAGTATCCGAAGGCCTTAATTACTTCTTTACTAGTAAGGTTGATAATAGCTTTAAGGAGATCGCTTACAATAGCTATCTTAACATGATGTTTTACATAGGATATGTAGAGTAAGGAATTTAGTAATTTTTGGGCGTAGGGACTTATTGTTTTCGCGTAAAGTCGCGTAGTAATTTGGCGACTTGGCGACTTAGTGACTTGGTATAAGGTCGCGCGACGTGGTTTTCTTGATTCAACTTGACGATTCTTGTTATTTTCGCTTAGAATAGAGAACTGAACGATTGAATTAGCGTAGGGGAAGTAAAGTAAGAGAAAAGGTTTAATGTAAAGGGTAAGATCGAATATCGTTATTGGTAATAAAAGTTGAAGGTAATTTGTTATTTTGGCTTAGCCGTTTGCTAACTTGCTGAACTTTAAGACTTCTGACAGTTAACATTAACTTTTTTTTTAAAAAAAATCCGTAAATATTTCTTGATGTTTTTAATAAAGATACCGTCGCTACCTCTGGTCTGCCATATAGACTGCGTAATCGAAAGATCTCCTTTATGTACTGCCATAAAAACTGACACAGCAGTAAAAATCTTTCGCAAAAATCTTTTCTTTACTCTAACGTTAACGTAGAATGTAACAATTAGAAATCAATTTCTTCTTCTACTTAGCTAACATGTGATTAATCCAATAAGCACTGATCATTGTTGGTAAGACCTTAGATTGTTGCAACGTTGTTGATTCGAATTGTGGTCAAAGTAACAGTAGTATTGCATTGTTCAAATAGTGGATGTATCGTTCTAGGTTTGGCGGACCGCTAGCCAGTCTACACTGTAATTTATATGGCCAATTGCTTGACCTATACCCTAGTGTGAATTGCAGCGTACTGCACTCAAATTACACCCAATGCGGTAAGTCTATACAAACAATACACTCAACTTGCAGTATGGTCCACTTTACTGTAAGTAAAGTTAACCTACTGCACTGTATGAAGTACTATTCTAACAAACACATAGTTAAGAAAATATTTACAAATTTTGATCATCACGATTAAAATCTTTTATTAATAAATACGAGTACAGATGGTCAAAAATAGCTATTATCTTCATTTCGATCATTCTATACCTTTCAAGTATATTGTTGCCTAACGGCATATTAAGCACTTGTACTACGGCTTGTGTTTCAACTACTACTGCAGTAGAAATTCTCATCTTTGAAGTATTTATCATCTCTTTTATTGAGTCCTGAGAATAAACTATATCTATTATATTTCAACAATAAAAAACAATATAAATCCTTTGATAGAGACATGATGCAATTTATCATTATTTATCAATGGATTGATATTTAATTTTTAGATTTATACTGACTATTTTCATAAATCATTAACAGGTATATTAAGTATTATCATCTATCCATTTAACGGAAGCCCGTACTTTTTGCAAAATATACGTGATAAAAAGTCACTTAGAATATGATATTCACCATAGAAAATATTATAAAAACTAGAGTATAATGAGTTGAACAATGTTAATAGATAACAAGACAAAAAAGAAGAAATCTTACTCTATGTTCTTTATTAAACGTTTCACTAGGCGCGTTTAATAATGGATTTAATAAGGTTAATAAAGTTTCTACATATTCAACTTTACATCAACTTTATTTCCATAAGTGTATGGACTACATAATTAAGGAAGGTAGGGGACCTATACTATAAACCCTAATAGTGCTTACTTCCAAGAAAAAATTCAAGTTTAGTATTTCTCAACACTATTACTTCATATACTTTCTAATTCACAATAATATCACTAATCGGATTTATTACTACTTGAATCTTTTCCGGCGACCTTTTTTTGGTTGTAAAGATCGTTTTCGGTCCGGCATATCGCTCGCATAGCGGTGAATCTAGAGAACAGCCCTTATAACTAACGATTTCGTCCCTCGTTACTTTTCTTTTTGAGATTTACTATCACCAAACAGTGCTAACTATATAGCTAGTATAGTTTGACTCCCTAATATGAAATGCATACATACATCAGCAAAAATACTCGCAATTCAAGTATTTCTATCCACAGCAACAACCCTATTGGAAAATTTCTATCGCTTATAAATTATACTATATAACCCGTTAAATAAACTATCGTAAGTTGTATCTCTGAGGAAACGAATATATAAAGTTAAAAACCTAATCCTTTACACTTGTGGCCAATTTTCGGATAATGTATTATACATATGTGTTAAATACCATCAGAATCTTTTAATTAACCGTATTATTTTTATTATATGTTACAAACTTAGTACAGACTATAAATATGATTATATTTGTATAAGTTTGTCCACGTGCTATGTAAAAGAGGGTAGATACTACTAGGTATTTCGGAAAAGAATTTTAACCAAATATACTTGTAAAGATAAATTCACTATCATAACTCTTATTTAAAGAACAAAAAAGTATAAAGAGAAAAAAATAAACCTTAAACCAGAAATCTAACTTTGATACAGTCTTCCAATTAAGGTCTTAAGGTACCCTATAGTTTAAAGACTCGTAAGGGTATGAAAACTGTCACCTTAGCCGGGCTATATTATACGGTCATATTCATCCCTACTCGATTCCTACTCGCATCAAGGATTTGACAACGATTCAAAAGAGTAAAAAACCAATAAAACACTTATATCTTGGTTAAAAGTTCGTAGCAGTAGGGAAGGCATACTTTCTACTTCGTTAAAAAACATACTTTATAACTCGATAAAAAAAACCACAACTCGAGTCACCTTTTTCCCACGGACCGCAAGCCCAAGAAGCGTAAAAGAATCGTAAAATAGGGTATACAACTAAGTGGGTGGTATTCCGTAAAAATTCTTTTATAACTAGCTAAATGTACCCAAAGTATAGTCGAAGGCTCCGTTAACCAGGCGGGGAATTAGTGTAGGTGGCGATAGCTTAAAGATAAATAAATAAATTAAGCTGTCAAATGCGAGCGCTTATAATAAAGGTCTCTCTTTAAAACCTTAAAACGTATAAGAATCAAACTTGTATTGAAGTTGAAGTATAAGTTTAAGTTCAAAGGCCCTGCTAAACGGACGTGGTGCTAGTATAGGTTGCGACGGCTAAAGGATTAATAAATAAATAAATAGAGCCGTTAAGTATGAGAGCTTATAGGGTCTTTCTTTAAGACCTTAAAACGCAAAAGGAATCAAATTTTCATTACAATTGAAGTACATGTTCAAGTCTAAAGAGCTACGTTGGTACAAATAACGAGGGATGAAATTGTTGGTTATAAGGGTTGTTCTCTCGATATACCGCTACACCGGGCCGACGACGATCTTTATAGCCAAAAAACGGTCGCCGAAAAAGATTCAAGTAGTGATAAATCCGATTAGTAATGTTGTAGTAGAATAAATGCATGTGAAGTGATGGTATTAAAAGCGGCTAAACCTGAAAATTTTCCTCAGAAGTAGTCACTATTAGAGTTTATAGTGTAGGCCCTCTATCCTCTTTAATAATATAGTCTGTGTACTCATTTCAAGAAAGTTGATGTAAGATCGAAGATGTCCCTCGTTACTTATGACAACGTGGTATTTCAGACTTGTAATTGTATTGCTATTCAACTAAAGTCTGATATAATTTGCGCTTGAAGATTTTAAGAAAAAACCTTTATTACAAACTTTTATATACGACGGCTTTATTTTTTATTTATTTAGTTGCAAATCGTTACCACTTACACTAGCACACCGCCCGTTTAGCGGGGTTTCCTTTTTCGATTACATTTAAGATATTTAGATATCCACCAAAAACATTTTCTTAATACACCACCCGTTTAGTGGTGTACCCTATTTTACGATTCTTTTACATTTTTTGTGTTTGCGGCCTGTAGTAAAAGGTAGCTTTGGATGTGAAATATATTTTTCCACTGAGTTTCAATGTATATATTACCTATCACCACAGGTTTTTGACCAAGATATATGTATTTTATAAGCCTTTTACTCCTTTATGGCTGTTAGATTTTCGATGTGAGTAGGCGTCGAATAGGAACTAAGATGGCCGTATAATACAGCCAGGTCAAAGCTACAGTTTTCACATCCTTATGGGTCTTTAAATTTTAAGGTACCTCACAGCGTTGATTAGAAGGTTGATTTAAAGTATGGTACTCCTTCCAAGGTTTTACTTGAAAATTTGTTTTATTGGTCAAGGCTGTATTTCTTATATTATAGGTATATGATTTAAAACTCATAATTAATACACCTAGTGCCGTGTCCTCTCTTTTTATATAATTACATGAACAAAGATTATACGAATACAATATATATTCGTTCGGCGGAAGTTTTTTTATATGAAGCGGAGACGTATATAGTTGATATAGGGCCTCTTTGACAGGCATTAAAACAATTATATATAGCTTGAAGTTCGGAAATTGACCACAGGTGTAGAGGATACGTTTTTAGTTTATATGTCTATATTATAAAAAACAGAGTGGTTTGTTCTACATATTAAAGGGTATAACCTAGAACGGAGAATTGAATAGAGTGGTAGTTGTGTATAGTAATGATACTCAAGTTGTGAGCCTTTTCGCCAGCATATATAACTTAATATTAGTGAGGGTTACACTATACTAGCCGTTTAGTAGAGATTTCCTGGTAATATTTAATTATAAAAAAAGAATTCTAAATTCTTTTTAATATGAATAAGTTTGTATCTTCATAACTAGCTACTTTAAAGTCTTTGTATAGACTGTTAATAACAGAGTGATTAAATATTTAATGTATTTGATAAAGTTCCATTTTTTAAACTAAATAGTATTGTTTGAAGTCATTAAAGATAAAACTATAATTATACTCATTTTAACTGGATAAAAACTTTTGGATATTATCCTTGAATAATTAGTTAGTCTAAAAGTCAATGTTAATAACAAGGTTTTTTTGTATATTGTAAATAGAATAAAAAGGGAATGAATTACACCAAAGTGTAAGAACCAAAATATTTAACAACCAGAGTTATAATCGTTAATATAAACATAAAAAGTTCAATTCTTAGATGAAAACTAACTTTAGTTTTACTGGTATCCGTATAACTAAGTTCCATAACAGTATTAGTATCTTTTTGTACTACAAAATACTACGAATAACCTCCTATTAAATATTGAGTTACTCAAGTATCGAGTATACTACTTCAAAAATCGTTTCACATAATAGTCGCTATTAATAAACATATATATAGGTCTGGTGCTATCATTATCATAATAATAATAGTAATTATCAAGTATTAAGTGAAACAAAAAAGATATAGTCAGCTAATCACTATAATGTTTTGGGGTTAGAGCTGGTATGTTTATATCAGCTAATAGCTTTGAACGTTTTTTTGCCTTTGTACGTTTAAAATGGAAATCGCATTTAGTATATTACTAATTAAAAGCGAAGGTGTATTTAATGTAATATATCTTCTGCTTGCATTAGAGTTCAGCAACATTATGATGTATTAACTAACAGTTTTATTTTCTATAGATCCAACATATTTCAACGTTATTTTGATAATGAAATTGGTAGTGCTAACTTAAACTTAAGCCAGATCATTTTTTTACGCGCATTATCATTTATGTTTTAAATCTAGAACTTTTAAATGGTTGAATAATATAAATTTATTATATTTGCAATCGATATAATAGATAAATATGGGGATTTTATCGTTATCTCAATTAGCAAAATTATAGGTTTAGTGGAATATATTAACTAAATCTAGTACCCGTACTATTAAAGTCGTTAACACAGGATGTAATTGATTAAAATAGCTTTTACACATGGCGTTAGAATACTGTAAGACGTATTCAAACTTTTTGTACCCCGTAATATCCTGGATAAATTACTTGCGTAATATATTTTCTCTATTTTCTGTATTCCCTATTTGTTATTGGCAAAGTATTAGCTTGTTTGGTATACAATTAATAAGACTTATTTTTGTTTCCGATCATTTATGTATTCTAACATACGTAACCATTTAACTATATTCAATTTTGTTTTGTACTTGGCTGTATTAATACTGCATTCAAAATGATCTTTGAGACTATCTTAAATCTCTCGAAACGATATGTAATTCGGTAAATAATGGAGTTAATAATCCTTAACTTGATCGGTAAGAATACTGTGAATTGATCAATAGAAACATAATAATTCAATTATTATTTGACGGTAAAAGTTGAAAAATGATTGTAATTTAATATTCCAAAAATTATACAGCTTAGCATTATACTTTTCTTCATTACCCCAAATCTTTACAAACATTGTCGATATTATGTAATATATATATACTATAATCACATCTAGAGGGAAAAATGTATTATACCGATCGTTCGTCTTCTTAAGTTTTTTGAATCGGAAGTGTTGATATTAGTGAGTATAGTAGTTAACTTGAGTAGGGTTTAGAAGGAAAAGGCTAATGGTTGTATACACCGTAAGTTGGCGCATAAAGCTGCTTTATTCCTATTGTTAGATTGAATACTATTAGCAAGCCTATTAAAAATTAATGTGATATGAGATTTGTTGAAGATTTCTGTAAGTTTGGTGATGCTTTTAATAGTGTTGAGGTGCTCTTTAGTAGAGACTTAAGTATTGTTTTTTAATTGAACTATAAAGGGTTTAATTTTATCGATTAATAGATTTAAGTATTTGCCATATTTGAAACCCCCCCCTCCCCTTCGTTACTAGTAGTAATGACTTGTTGGGGTATTGAAATAAAAGGAGTTAAGAAACTCATCTTATTTTGAGTAGAGCTTTCAAGAAGTTTGTGGGGGTGTTGAAAAACCTTGTCTTTAGCAATATTTTGCCTAGGTTCTTAAATATTTTTTACAGGTTTTGATTCGTGCAATAATCGTAGAGTATATTTGCTAAATTATCTTTTTTCCTTCGTATTATTGGGAAATTGATCACTAGGTTTTTAGTTCAATTTTTTCAAAGCTAAATTAAAAATGAAGCGGTCAATTTCGTTAGTATAGTGTTTTAATGTAACGGTTTCGTCGGCATTTGTAAATTAAAAGTTTTTATTTAAGTACCTAATAAACGTGTTGCAGAGGATTTGAATAGCTTTTTTTTTAGTTTTATCAACGCTGGTTTTTGATCTATCGTTTTTAGTAGATATTTCAATAGTTAAGTATTCAATTAATAATAAGTTGATAAAGGGAAAAATTAATATGAAAGGTAAGTTATAGTTTATTTAGTGTTTTTACTTATCATTAATATTGTTTTCGAAGTTAATGATTTACAATTTGTGGTGGCAACTTGCGATTTGTAGTAACGATTTGGCTGTTTGTCAACTTTCGTGTTTTAATAACTTTTGAAATGAGTTTTTTTGGTTTAAAAACTTCAAAACGTAAATAACTTGAGGATTTTTAGCGGTTAATCTTAATGTTAAAGTCTCTAAAAAGGCAAAATAAAGATATTTAAATAGTTTGATGATATCGTCGCCACTTTTGAACTAACGTAAAAATTGGTGCGATTTAAAAGCTTTTTTTATCTATTGCCGCGAAAAAGGATTTAGATTTGAAGGGGTAATTGGAAAGAAATTTTTACCTTGCCTAAATAGAGTAGAACAACTAAAAAAAAAGATATTCATTATACTTAACTTATTTATGCTTAACTTAATAAGAATTGATTGGTATTAGTAGGCACTTATTGTTGCAATATAATCGATTCGAATCTTAGTTGAAGTAATTAGTATTGCATTGAAAGTGGTAATCTGTTACTTTCAAGTTTGGTAAACCGTTAGCTGGTCTGCCTACTAATTTATATAGGCGATTGCTTGGCTCATACCCTACATTAAATTGAGTACTCTACTGCAATTAACTTGCAGTCAATGTTGTGAACTTATAGTTAGTATGTCTAACTTATCTATACTGTAATTGACTGCTGTTCCAAGAGGTATGTTATTTAAAAAGCGTGTAGAAGTAGAGGAAATTGCGTTCCGCTAGTTTTTTTTGCATAATTACTAACGGAGTTATCTCCTTAAGATGGTTACGACATTTGAAAACGCAGCTTAAACCCACGCATTGAAGAATTTTTATAGGATCGCTTAGCTTATAGTAGTTGTAGCGGTGTTAGAAGATATAATAATCAAATTTCCTAGGTAGTAGCTGCTACAAAATAACTAGAACACTATCGAAAAAACATAGAGGATTATATATAAAAAGATTAAGTCATAGCTTGTCAGATAATAATGGTTTATTACAGTTTATAATTCTTAGAAAAAAAGGAAGAAAAAAGGGAAGCTTTTGTTTTTAAACTAATTTTATAGAATAAAGTATAAGGTGTGGATTAATTATATGATTGATTAAAACATGGTTAAAATTAGTTCTTAGCCAATTAAGTAGGCATCAATCTGTGACATACAGTTATTTTTATACATAATTAAACGTTGTGTTGATTCCGTTAATATAATTCTATTACGATATCTTAAAATACATCCTGAATATGTGGGGTATAATCGCCGAATGTAAGGATATATATGTTTAAGAAATGAACCATTAACTCCTGTTCCCTACCGTAATATGTACAGGCAACCTGCTACGTAGCAAGTACTTTGTGCTGCTTTGTGCTGAATGTAGGTTCATGTACAAACACCGCTGTATGCTTACCGCCCTTCAGACACCATACAACCCAGCCCATTTTTGAACTCGTTCTTCTCGTCCCTAACAGGTTGAAGACGGGAATGGTGTGTTCTTGTCGGGAGGGCATTGTATTGTGACAGTCTCGTTGCATCTGCGGCAGCCCTTTGGGTCCAGGTTGTTATACCCCCAGTTGACTTTTCCTCCGTCTCCGTTCCGAATAAAAGTTTGGTTATAATCCAAAGTGATGACCTGATAGCTGATATCGTGACTAACGAACCCGACTTTAGCTTTTTGTATCCTGACCGCATGTTGTGAACCGTTCGTTGAGAAATCTACGTTGCACACGATGACAGGGTCTTTCTTGTGCTCTGGCTTCGCCATGAACTCCATGATGATTCCATTGATAAACCTCCAGCGATCGTTGTCGCTGGTTATTCTCGTAGCGAGCTTGTGGCTGGCGGAGTTCAATGGCTTCCTCGCCACGAACCTGTGACTGACGAGGCCCAAAGAATCGGAGCTTGGAGCAGGGGATGTCATCACACCGGAGGCTGCAAGTCCCAAGGCAAGCAGATAAGTGAAGGGTTGCATGATGGAAGCAGGCTGGTATGGGCGAGGTGGATTTTTTGGCAGCTCGGCAAGGTTCTCGAGCACATAGCATTGTGAGAAGACCTCATGAGGAGGTAACGTGCTGATATTCTCTGGATATGAAGGAGAGTGTTGGGTCGTAAAAGTGAGTGTCGGGTTGTAAGAGAGAATGTTGGGTGCGGATGAGCGTCACTTGACCACGTCAACATTTAAGTTCGAAATAATATATATGATGTCCAGATTGTTTAATTATATTTACAAGGTGGCTTGATTCGTCCAAATTACATGCTGGGGTAGGTGTTCTATTTCTGAATACAGATGTGGTGTGTAGAACATGTACAAACGCCGAGTGCAATTGACAAACACGTCGAGCTAGCTTTCAAATAAAAAAACAGCCCCTTTAGTTGGTATTCAACTTATTCCTTTTCTTGACTCGTGATTTTGAATGTCTTCGGGGTTTGCCGTAGGAGTGTATTTTGGGAGGGCGCTTGCGGAGGTAGCGTAAAGGGGCCGGCGGTATCAACCTCTTTTTAAGGGTGCTCTCCACCCCGGGCCAAGAGAATCACCACACACTTTAAATTTTGAACTCTCTGCTAGTAGCATCAACGCCGGGTAGGTCCTGGCGGCTTCCGCCACCACTTGTATAGCCTAGTCCCTAGTATGTAGTAGTACGGATATCAGCGGGGTGGCGCAATTGTTTCCTCCAAGTGCGACGATGTATATAAGTCCCGGGTCGACGAAGCTGAATGTCGTTCCCGTTGCCAAACACTGACACCTACAAAGTACCTTCTACTACGATCCTAATTTTAATCATAGGAATGGTAATACCGACGGATGACCTACAAGCCACAATCATCGCGACATCGACTTAAGTTCACGTGGTAATTCATAGTAGCACCATCTCGAACTCAGCAGCCATGGCGAAGCAGGTATCCTCCAGGGCGGAGATGATGAAATACTTGATTGCGTTCTTCCTCCCGCCCGTGAGTACAATATGTACATGGCAAACACACTAGTCTGACACGACTAAACCGGCACTGACCCGCCTGCAACACAAGCTGGGCGTTTTTTTCGCACGTGGGTGCGGCGCGGACGTGCTCATCAACATCCTCCTCACGATCCTTGGGTGGCTACCGGGCGTGCTCCACGCGTGGTGGATCATCGGGTGAGTGCCACCTTGTCATTGCGTTTGCCCTACTGACCGGCAACACTGGGAGGCGGAAATGTTGACGGCGTTTGCTGCGAACAGGAAATCCATGAGTTCATCGGCCGTCTCGGCCGTCCACAGCGCCTAGATTGATAGTTGATGGATGGGTTTTCGCTCATGGACAGGAAATGGTGCGAGAAGAACAAGCAATCGGAGACGGGCTGGCTTCACTCTCGGCCATGGCTCGCGAAGAGGGGGATTGCTTCGTAAAGGCAGTGTCGACGAAGGTGGGGGTGCACCGTGCATGACGACGTAGGAAGCTCTGCACATGTTGAAATTATGAGTGTCGGGACACTGGAAGGCACAGTGGGGACAGCAGGGTGCATCAGAAGGGGGGTTTACCAGAAAGGGGCTGGGCCAGGGCTAAGGAGGCGACTGCACGGTTCCTTAGTAGAGTCCGTCAGGGGAAACAGTGATGGTTTAGTAACGATGATGATGATGTTGAGAATGAAGATGAATACGATGAGAAGAGTCACCAGGCCGTGACAGGTGCAGACCTGTTGTGTGAAGGAGAAGGAGAAGATGGAGGTGGAGGTTCAAATTCAGATGTACAGTGGGGGGGGGGGGGCGCCCAGCGGCCGCTGTGCTCTACTGTACCGTGCTGGCCCTGCTACTATAGTACGTACATACCGGCACCTTCTAGCTCCAGCCTCAGCCTCCAGTTCGCATCGGCTTCCAAATTGAGCTTAAACAAAGCATCGTCGGCCATCGTCTGCATACCGCAACCGAGTGCGAGACGGCTTCTACTCCCCGACATTGACAAGACAACCTTGGCAACTGGGGACCCACCAGTCTCTTTCTCTTGGTGAGGCCAAGCCTTGACCCGTCTCATCTGATCCGGATACCGGGGCAGCCTCAACATCACGTCGGCTCCTCCTTCATTCATCATCAGTCTTCGTGCCATAGTGCGCACTGAACGTTTGGCACATAGCTCCGACAGCTTATTTGCCCTTGGCCTTTGCCCCCCACCCCACTCCCCCGCCTGACACAACCACTTCGCCTACTCCGACATACGTCAACATACGTCAACATACGGTCTGACCGTCTTCTGCTGGGCACGCTCCATCTGACCAGCCGTGTGTCTCAGTTGCAGCGGTGTGCGGGCCTCACTCGTCAAGCTTTGTTTTGTTTGTTTGCCAATCCTGTCTCTCTGTTCCTCACGCGCTGCCCTGCCCCCTCCACTGCTTCATCACAATCGTCAAGGACTCCTCCACTCGCCCCGAGTTTCCACTCACGCTCGACGCCGAGAAACTCCCCCCCATCAACGAATCAGGTGACATCGCCGTCACTTGCCCGTCACTCCTCGACGTCACGACAAGACCATCCGAACTTTCCGTGCTTCTTCCGCTGCCAGTATACACTTGCAACCTCCACTGTATCCTTCCAATCAGCATTACCAACTCCGGACTGCCGGTACACTCCCTCCCTTGGCAACAAGCGCTTTTCCCACCACCCGCGGTCGGCTGGTCCTCGTCTACTTGATTGCACTGGACAGCATCGAGAGTGGGTCAATGTGCTGCAGACACGGCATCCTCTCTTAGGACCAACGCCGCGCCATCCGAACGTCTGAACACCATCTCCCACACAGCTAGACTGGTGACCCTGCACTTCGCCCTGTCCTCGAATCGCCACGATGGGCAACACGCCAGCCAAAGAGTCGCGGTCCAGCGACCCGACCACCTTGCACCGTCACCGCCGCTCCTCCATCGCCCCCACCTTCGACCCCTCCGCCTCCTCGTCTCGCGACGACCGCAGCTCCAGGTTGCGCCACCGCTCCGGCAGAAATGACATCGGCAACATCTTGGGCATCCCCTCCAACTCCTCGAGAACCGAGACTTCCCACGAGCGACGCGAGACAAAGGCTGAGCGGGAAGCACGGAGACTGGAGCGTGAGAGGCTCAACCGCATAAAGGAGCGCGAAAAGAGCCTTAAGGAGGAGCATGTCGACGGAGGCTACCTGGTTACTATGGGTGTCTATGTTGGTGCTGAGGACTACACAAAGCCCGTCGTTCGGCAGCTCCAGGTAAGAACAACTACCACACAACACGCCCGTGTCCAGCTTCATGGCGGTCCCACCCCAGTTGTGTTAAGCAATCATATGGCCCTATTGGCACAATACTGACATGGCGGTTCTCGTCCCGCAGATCGAAAGGAAACTTGCTCCCTTCTGGCGAGGACTGGAGGATTTCTCAGAAACATGGGCCGAACACCAAATAGTCGCGGCCGCTCGAGGCCTCCCCATACCACGAGCCGACCAAATTCCTCCCGACGAGCTCATTTCCAGCCCGCTATCCTCGCATGTCTCCCCCTCGACGCCATCCCAACAAGTGAATGCCTTAATGGTACCCATGGGCCCTCGAACAATGTCCGCAGCATCTGACCCGAGCGTTGTCTCAGGACTGCCATCACCAATTTCCCCGATCCCGACCCACAAGGGCGTACCGGGCCCCTTCAAACCAAGAACCAAAGCTCTCGCTGCTGCTCTCAGTCTTGGCTCACGGAACAGCTCGAGCAACGACCTGACCCCGCGGGAAATCAGCCTTCCCAACGATCCATTCGTCAACGGACAGCCTCTCGAAGTGTTCCTGTATAAGGAAGGTGCAGAATGCCCCATCTGCTTCCTGTACTACCCACCATACCTGAACCGCACAAGATGCTGCGATCAGCAGATTTGCAGCGAGTGCTTCGTCCAGATAAAGCGGCCGGAACCACACTTCCCGGAGGGGCATGACAATCAGGACAACCCAGAGACGAACCCCGAAGCCGCCGACATGCTGATTTCGGAACCAGCGTGTTGTCCCTACTGCCAGCAACCCGAGTTTGGCGTCACGTATGACGCCCCTCCTTTCAGACGCGGGTTATCCTACCATATCTCGTCTTCCGCATTGGCCTCACTAGGCCCTGCCATGAGCTCCAACAGCTCGCTCGGCTCCATCTCTCCCACACAATTCATATCCCCGCCGCCGTCTGGTGCTGGTGGCAGAAGGCGAACCCAATCACTGTCTGCAAACGACCCGAGCGTCATCACAACCGATCGTGTCCGGCAAGATTGGGCGGTCAAACTCGCCGCGCAACGAAACCATCTGGCAAGACGTGCAGCCGCAGCAACGGCCTTGCACACGGCAGCATTCCTGATGAATGACCAGGGCTCAAGGTCTTTTGGACGGATGGGCAGATTTAGCAGAAGAACTACCGACAGGGACAGTGCAATGGCTAGTAACAGTGCGGCTCCTTCGTCGGGTCCAGATGCTCTGCCTGGGCCCGAACCAAGCGCCAGGCACGGTTCAGGTCGTGGGCTTCTGCAAGGGCCTCAAGCTGATAGACGCCAGACACATATGGAGAATTTGGAGAACATGATGCTAGCCGAGGCCATCCGTCTGTCCTTGGCGGCTGAGGAAGAACGCAAGCGCAAGGCCGAGAAAGAAGAGAAGAAAGAGGCGAAAAAGAGAGAAAAGGAAGAGCGCAAAGCTGCAAAGGCTATTGCCAAAGGTCAGCCGTATTCTGGTCAGAGCTCGGCCAGTGGGAGCACACACAGCTTGCCAGGCATCGGCACGATGGGTCGGAGGAGAGGCAATAGTGGTGCTTCCAACCTCCGTGTAGAGGCTACCACGGCTCATGCTATGGCCTCGGTAGGAAACATGAGCCCCTCGCGTGGTACTCAGGCAATAAACCCGAACGACAAGGGCAAGGCGGTAGATAGAGGCCCCCCACAGACGTTGGCCGAGACGGAACTTGGAAAGAGCAACGTTGATGCTGCCCATCCAGCCGCAGTACCGACATCGATACCACAGCTATCTTCACCGGCATCGCCGCGACCCGTGCCATCTCCAATACATTCCGCTGGACCATCCCACCTCCGACAGATGAGCAGTGCCTCGTCTATTTCCTCCTCAGCACCCGACTCACGGTCTGATAGTTATCGTGATCCTTCTTATCTACAGGCTCACGATACCCACAGCAGCAGACTATCTCTGGGCAAAAATGATGAAAGTGGCGATGAAGCTGGCAGGTCTGGAGATGAGAACGATGTCGAACCAAGGTTTAACTTCACCAGTTTGGCAGAGATGGTTGGAGTCGAGCTGGAGGGTGTCAATGCTGGGCGGCGGTTCAGTCAAGTCGGCGAGAGCCACGTTGAGGACATTACCACTCATGGTTCGGTTGTCCATGATGATTTATGCAAGCGCACAACCAACGAGGCAAGAGCTGAACACGTGGAGGGCGATCAGTCGGCTTCGCATGATGGCGACGATACCCTGACCAAGAGTTTTACCACCCTCACTCGCGATTCACACAATGCAAAAGACCGCAGCGATGGCGAGGAAGGCGAAGCATCGGGCAGTGCCCATACACCGCACCTTATGATTACGCCGGAGACACCAACGGAAAATACCCACGGGGCACACGACTCTAAGCAGCCCGCGAGTCAGGGTACGAGGACGGTAGAATTGCCATACGGTGACGCAGTGCAGTGATGGACCAAACCGTGAAATGTGAAGGAAACGATTTGTTTTGTGCGAAGTGATACCAACGGGACAGCAATAGGGACGTGGTCTTGGAAGAGGGTAGGCAAATGGCACTGACCCTGAGAGTGATAGATCGGATCAGATCATGTGTTCTGGCAGCGACACCGTTTGTGGATGGGACAAACTGGCTGTGTTCTGTTTGGTATTGGGCGAAGATATTTACAGTCTGTCACAATTTCAGCATGCCTCTTTCTCTACTTGGCCTGCATGAACATCTCATCCGCAGCAGTGCATGCAACACATTGAAGACATGGTGATTGAAAGGTTGGCTAGAGGGCATCAGTTGTCCGCTGTGGATTTCGTCTGTCGCCAGCTTCACAGGACAATGTTTTTCACTTACAAGAGACCTGTCGCTCCATCCGGCCGAAAGCCCCAGAAGCCGATCCCACTCCACGTCACCGCCCCATCTTTTTTGCCCAGGTTCCATGGCTAGACATCGCCAACCAATTGACCATCGAAAATAGCCTGTCCATCACCTTGGGATGGCTCCGACCCTTTATGTAGCTTCCGAACTGTTTGCAGTGCCGCTCGCGAGGCTACCTACCAGCGGCAGTGGGGGCCTACATTCAGACAAGGGCAGTCAGTGGAAGGAAACGTGGAAGGGTGCCGGCGACAGCTTGATCACGTTCCCGTGGTTTCTAATGATCTGATATGAGACTCTCACCCAGCAAAAATGGATGCGGTAGTAAAATTGTCGTGTCATTTGGGAAGGGAACAAACGCTCCTGGTCCGGCGAGAGCGAAAGGTGTCTGGGGTAGTTCTGTCAACGCTTGCGGCTTGCAACCTTGGCTCGAGGCCTGGAGACGATACCCATCGCGATAACGATAACGGCGCGAGTGTTCGTTCCCCTTGGTAGGTAGGAAGGGTGGTTGGGAAAGCAGCGCAAGGAAAAACTGTCTCTCAACACTGAACGGGGGCAGGCTGAGGTCAGGAGAAGTAGGGAGAACAAACAACTGGTGGCCAGATATGGCCAAACTGACTCGGCCGAATGAGCCCAGTTGTCTCCGTGCTTTGAGTTGTGTTCAATCCTTCGTTAGACCTAGACTATATCCCCATATTGGCAACAAGGAAATGAGCTGTTGAAAGTTAAATTTATGTGCTGGCTTCTTTCTACCTTGTATTTGTCATTACTTCCAATACTAGTAGCAGTTGAGTTTCCAAAATTGAACCTCCCCGTTACTAGTATGAAATGGATGCTGATGTTCACTTTTGAAGGATCGACATTTCTGCAACAAAGCTTCTTTTGAAACGTAGATTAGTGTTATTGCCATAAAACATTGAACTACACACATGCGACTAACACAAGTCCATGTTCCTAGTGTCACCGAAACACAGAAGCCTAAAAATATACCTGGTCTCAGATAAGTGACCAGTAATGCAAATAGCATCATTGAAATGTCACTCGCTATATTTCCAGGACATTAGGCGTCGAGCACCACTAGATAGTTAATATCTGAAAAGGCAGTATACTTGGTGAGATTCTTCTGAGCTTGTCTCATGATAATTTTTCTGTGGTATCTTACGCTACTAGTTTCATATACATTTTGTAGGAGGTGGCTGGTTAGTGTCAGGAGGGGAGTTGATGCTCCTTGGGTGCATGACACATAATCCAGCTTGTGCACGGTACATACCCAATAGAGGGCAGCAAACACGGGTGTCAACCGCACCCCTCTGTAAGCGTAGGTCTGACAGGTGTCAAATCAACTGCTATTTCGATATAAGGTTTGTAGTGTGTATGATTGCTCGACCCCTTTCCCCTCCCTGAAATGTTCAAGAATTACCTGCGATAAGGACAAGATACAAACAAATGCCCAAACTTGTTTTTGACAATCCAACACAGAAGCCATATGCACCATTTATTGGATATGTTTGTATTTGCAAGTTGAAGGTATTCATTTATTTCGTGTCTCGTGTTGCACTTTCCCCTACACTTCACCAAGCCTTTGACAGCCCTAAAAGCTTGTTAGGCCCAAGCAGCTGCGATTCCCAGCCCGGCTAGATACATCAATAAATAGTAGTGGATATATTGAACTTGTTAATGGGATTGTTGTCCCCTCACTGGAAGGAATTTTGGTAGCGTTGTTGTAGATGTAATAATGGTGTCAAAACTAATACGGTAATAGCTATTGTAGCAAGAAGAAGCCAATACCACAATAAATTAGATCTTCATCATTTCATCCACAATCTGTCTGACTTTTCTTTTACGTCTGCATTC
The DNA here is from genome assembly GCA_038502455.1 of Anisogramma anomala. Classification (NCBI taxonomy): domain Eukaryota; kingdom Fungi; phylum Ascomycota; class Sordariomycetes; order Diaporthales; family Gnomoniaceae; genus Anisogramma; species Anisogramma anomala. The sequence continues at coordinate 20,144,565 of JASMMZ010000001.1, read as the reverse complement.
AGTGTTTGTTGTAACAAGGAGCTCACCCGTTGCATCACATCTGAAGTGCACCAGAAAGGCATCATGGACTCAATCCAGTTGCATAACTGAAGAAATACTCACCCCTCGGTATACATGTTGGATACACATTATGGTAAATTTGATTCCTTCTCAGTGTCAAATTTGTGTCATGGATGGTATGCGTGTGATTGCCGCCCTGAAACTGTTTCGGTCCCGAACTTACACCACACAGTAGTTTAGTCTATAATGGAATCTTCTTTTTTCTTGGGCATTATGATCAATCGCTATCCAACTATATATATGTGCTGTCTGATCAAGTCTCAATCACATTTCTGACCATCACCACAACCTTTACATTCCTCAAGCACCTTCACCTTATGAACTGGACTGGTTCCCATTCTTCTTGCCTTCGAAATACCACAACCAAACACTACAACCATTCACAAGATCTGTTCTCTCTTGCCCACAACCTCGAGGTGGACTGGTTTCCATTGCTCTCGCCAATTTTCACGAAAACTATTCACCAGATCTCTTCTCGCTCACACCCATCACACCATGCGTTCCTCCATCACTTGGTCGGCCCTCTTTCTTGCGGCTTTCATACCGCAAATCGCAGCACTAGCACCGGCCCCAGCTCCAGCAGGCCCTTCCAAGCCCACTGGCACTGCAAAGCCTGCTCAACTCCTTGCTCAACCTCCTGCAGCAGCCGCTACCGGTAACCCCATAGGCCCTTCAAAAATAGTGGGGGACAACCTCTGCGACAGAACCACACTCAAGAATATCGGATACGAACTGCATGCTACATGCAAAGACGAACAGAACAATCCCAAACCAATTAAAATGGGGATGGGTCTGTGCATGGACTATGAAAGATCAAACGGCCACCTGCAATGCATTAAGACAGCTGAGATACCTGCTAATGGGGAGCATCTGTATCATCTCTGGGGTTGTGACTTGAGGCTCACTGTCCCTGACGACACTAACAAACAGCCTATAACGATCGATGCCCCGTGCACGGCGAATAAAAAGCCTGGGGAGACGAGGGCCCATAGGTATTGGTCGATAATTAACTTGGAGCAATGCATAATATACAACAAGAAAAAGGCGGCGTTTGAATGTGTGATGAAATAAAAGCAAGAGGAGGAAGGAACACTTGTTGCTGAAACCGGCCTGGTCAACCGGGGACTGTTTGTGGAATGCAGAGGTTGTGGGTTCGAATCCCACAACCCCCCTCTTGGACCACGGCGGAGGAGGGTTTGTGATAAGTTGGTGGGGTTTAGCGAGGATCGGAAGGTTTTTCGCTGGAGGGTTTCCCTTTCGACGGGATCTCATGACTGGCTTGGATGAATGTCTCTTGTGTGTGTGGGGGCTAGGTGTGCTATTCGGGATCTTGGTCTTTGCTCCGTAAACACATAGCTAACCATGGCCTTGAATATATTCAACTTATCACGTGGTAGTCTCTCTCACGCTTGGTCTCTGGCCATGACTCAACGGGTTCCATGCAAGTAGTGAAGGCAGAAGAGTATACGGCCAAAAACCCCTGCCTGGTGCATCAAAACAACTGGCAACAACAACGGAATCCAAACCTGAACAACGACATTATCGCAAATGTTTCTAAGTAGGAAAGGTATTCGGATGGAAATTCGTGACAGTTTGGAAAAGGGCGAAGGTATTCGTCCCAGAACGAGAGAAGAGGAGATTCCATTTCTCGAGCCTGGACAGTCACCAAGTCATTCAGCGCAGATTATCCCAAAACCCGACTTTGAACGATGCGTACCAAAAGAAACCGAAATGACCATATTGAATAACGTACTGTCTACAGAAAGGTAGAGGTGAGGAAGACCGATTTACGGCATCTTCATGTGCTGATATTCGTGTTGTTGTTTTTCGGTTTCGGGTGGAGATTTCGTCCTTCGTACTTGCTACAAGTCACCAAAAGTAATTTGAAAAGAATCAAACTACAAAGATTTCACCATGGATCTCTCTCAAGAACACCATTGATGTGAGTCAACCGGCAGACACCGTTTCACTGACAAGAGGACAGACCAGGCAGTCTGTTTTGAACGTGAAGAGAGCAGTTGTATTTTGCAAGTTGCAACACGTCCCAAATGCGCCAGCTAAAACCCAAGCACTTCCCCCACATGTGGCATGGTCCCGGCACCTATAATCCCTCTACCGCACTGTCAACATCGGAAACGCAGAACTTTGTTGATTCCTTTGTTCTGCCTTTCATGACGTCCAATTATCGTTGGAAATATCCAGTATATCAGATTTCGAAACCGTTTTATAAGCGAAGAAATTCGCCAATGCCTAAAAATGCCTGAAAATCACATTTGTTCATATTATCATAGCCCTGGATGGGAGGGACAGGCACAGGGTATGAGACCTGTGTTAGAAGAGACCCCGGAGTGTGTACACACGAAAAGACATGCATTCTCGCCGTTCTCTTTCTCCCTCTTGTATCCTTAGCCATATCTTTACAAACCCAGTTTACTGTCTAAATAGACTGTGCCATGAAGGACCTACCCAATACCATTGAATAAACCTATTTTGGGTGTAAAAACTGATGATACCAGCACCGAAAACCTGAAAATATCACTGTTTCAAAAGGGTTATTTCAAGTTATATGAATTATTGAACACTATATAGTATGCTTTAAACACGAAGCCTACCAAACGGTCGAAAAATAATAAATTAAGCCTTACCAGTACGACAAAAAGAACCAAGGGTAAAGGTAGTTGTTTATAGGGGGACCTGGCTAAATCATTGGAATGTGTAAGCAATCCCATCAGCGAAGGTCTATACTCACTGTGCATTGAATTGGGGTTAAGCATCACACTGTTGGATGTGTAGCATGCATGCGGTATTAGTTGAATTGCATTGGCAATATTAGTTGTACCGCAATGGCCGTACCATATTGGCTGGTTTACGAGATGGCTACAATATATTATAGGGACTAATTAGTCCTTTTTCTATAGGTATATGTAGGAGCCTCTCCAAGACTTTTTAGCTCTACTCAATTAACCCTTATTAAATTAGGCTACAAATACAATCGATGTATCAAAATCATGATAACAACTACAATTCGACTAGCAACCCCACCCAAACAGTGCATTTTCAGCCAACAATGGTGGTAATTTTGGGGTAAACGATTATAAAATCAAATGTAATGTACACACAACATAATCATGTCAGCAAGTTGCGCCCCCTTGTCAAATGCGCCTGCTCACAAAATCCTCCGATAACCAAATTCCCTGTATTACAATATTATATCTTGGTTCAAAGCCCACTAAACTTCAAGTTGTTCACCATGTTAATAGCCTTCTGTCTAAGCTCATTGCTGCTTTCCAGGCTTCAAAAGCTTCCTCTCTCGCCTTTTTTCTTCGGGCAAACTCCTTTACCTCGTCTTCGGTCATAGTTCCCTTGCTCGCCAACGCAATGGCTGCAGCTTTAGCTTCTAGATAATGATGCATGTCCCATGGATTTATATCGAGTGTGAATGAAAATTCTTCCCTTGAAAGATTCACAGTATATTCCGGGCCGGGTTGTATGCACAGTTGAATTCGAATGATATCCAATGAGCCCATCCGGTCAAGATAACTGGACGCAACAGTGACCATAATCACGCCGTCATGGTCATCGTTAGTGAACCTGTTGGACGCCCTGCCGACTTGCAATGTAACCATGGGCCTTAAGAAACTGCCGAGCGTCTTTTTATGGTACTTTCCTGGCGTCTCCGGTAACCTGATCCGGGCATAATGTTCTTTTCTAGCTCGAAGTCTCGATGATGGTGTTTTCGATGGTGCCGATACAGACGCGACATTGAATCGAGATGACAGGAGGCGTTTAGAGAGGGTTCTTTCGGTGCTGTGAAGGGAGATCGTTGAGACTGCTTGGGCAAAGTTGATGCCAATTAGGAACAAGAAAAGAAGTGGAAGCTCCATGGCGATGATACAATCGTTGAGGAATCAAACAATTCTGACTGAAAACAATGAGAGCAAGTACATTATAAGAAGATCTTCGCCGACCAAGTTGGGTTGGTAATCAAGCCCTTCCAACATTTTGGCTTTTACTTCGCCTGGTTCGAGACTGTAAGTAAGTGTCAGTGTCCATTGTGAGTTGTACTACATTATAGTGGAAGAAAGGTAAGGAACCAGTTTATTACCGCACATTATCAAACTCAACATAGAAGGTTGGCCACTATCATCATGGAATCGTTTCAAATGAATACTAAGGTTGTATATTTCGAAACCTATTCCTTGTTCAAATTCGAATTAATTGAATTTAAAATGCGATGGAAATTTCATCATTTCAAAGCAATGAAGTATACGACTCAAAATGTCAAGTCTAAAGCATACAACGGGTATAAATGAGTCATAAAAGTATCGAAACATCTTTGGATATAATAAAGTTGTGGGCAGGTTTTCATGTAGCTACGTCACTTCGAATCATTGTCAAAGTAGCAAATATAGCATTGATGAAGCGGATGATAGATTCTAAGCTCAGGGAATCGCTAGTTGGTTTCCACGTAATTTGTTATGGGACAACATTGGTCCGTGCCCATTAGGTGAATGGACACTTCACTAATTGCATGCACGTAACACCTGACGGTTGGTATTGCATTAGCCAATGCAATAGTACCAACTAGAGTACTATTTTTGCAAAACGAAATAAAGGCACTTATAAAGAGAATCCATCATATGCTAACCCTCTAAGTATACGAGTTGACTTGTTTGTGGGGGTATACTATAGTAAGGGAGGAAACTTTGGGAGTTGGAAACCACTGGGTACGACAATGTTAGTAGAATGGGAGGGTTTTGTTGGGCTGGTATCTCGACCCCCTTTGCAAGGAACTTTGACTAGAACTCATACTATGCTGTAAAACTGAACTTTTGGACCAAAAGGAAAAACCAGTCGTGGATTTCCTCCACTTAGGTAGCTCCTTCAGTTTCGTAGGTAGATATTGAATACCTAGATAAGCCCGCGTCATGAGTATTACATTTAAAGACATGCTGAAAGCAAAGCGAATTGGTTACATTGTTCAATTCCCCAGAATAGGTTGTGTCCAACAACCCTGACGGGATCTGTACAAGATACATGTCATAGGCCCTTCCTTTGTCACGGAATCTTCCAGTGACATTACCTACACAATGGGAAGGCCGTGTACATGGTAAAGCCTAACAATGCAACACACCCCCAATGAACCTATGAGAGTCTATTAGTCCAGGAAATTAAGCCGGAACTGCATGGGAAACAAATGGAACAAGTGTGTGAAAAGGCCCGATTCAAACCTGAAAACTCCCATGTAAAAATTAATAGATTACTCAGATCTTATGAGGTAGCCGCTATAAAAATTTCAAGGCAACGTTCCCTGGGATTACATACTATTAATGTATTCTTGCACCCCCAGCAAAGTAGGTTATGAGACCTGTTGAGCTAATTCGCCATACATGCTACCAATGCAATCAATACTTTGTACTACGGTATCGTACTGATTAGGTAACCCCCTTGTCAGGTACCGACAAGGATAGAATACATCCCTGTTAAAGTAGCTGCACAGACCACGCACACATGACATGGACGCTTTAATTACCAATACCACCATAGTATATTGCACACGTATACTAGTAGGTTTCTTCCTTCGTTGGTATACCATGTACCAACAACATCAAAAGCTCCAACAGACAATTTATTGAAGAGCCTAATATATCTGTAAAATGAAATATTGTATGGCTTGTTATGCTGTTATTTGCCCTACCTTTCTTTGTGTTTCCAGTCGTCAAGGCCTTACCAATAATATTGTGTGTATTCCAAATAGTTCCCCTGGTAAGTTTGTAGATTTGGCTGTTACTGCTACTATTGTCGATCGGCACAATAAATATCACATGGCACTCGTCTGGTCAGGTACCCTTGCTGTTTGTCATCTTGTTCGTTGTTGTTATGGGTTGTTTCAAGGTCTATAGTTTGGCTTGCAATACAGTGCTAAGTCTGATATCTGTTGTGGGCAGGGCAGGGCTAGTTTCGATCGGGCTCAACAAGACTGCAAAGCCAAGTTGGCTTGCCATATCAGCTGTGTACTTAGTACCAAACCTATCAAATGCTGTACCAACACTGGCAATCTTTCAAAAGCCAGATGACAACAATCGTCAATAACCACTTCTTTTTCAGTGTCCTCTTGTCCTTCAATGCGTGCAGGGATATCCTAACCTGGCCTGATACATCCGATAGCGGTTGCGCAGGTAGTGACACCAATCCTGCCATCATTTTGAGAGCTTGAGCATGATGGCAAGTGCTGTCATGTGTGCAGGAAGTGGGGATCAGGGACAATGTGGCCCTATCGGACGGCCTGGGCGACTGTTGGGTAAATAATAGCTCTTACATAGACCCAATACGAACTCTCGCCATCAACCATCGCATTCATCTTAAATCATCGTACTTCCATCTGGTAAACTGGATATCGGTCGAACCATACATATCTTTTAATTCACAGTCACAAATCAAATCGAGAACAAGTCGAAAATATGGAAAATAACAAAAACGAAAACGAAAACAAATACGACAATACCTATATTACTCCGTAGTTGATTAAACTAATGACTTGATACGCTGAACCAAATTAGGCTAACATAATAAATTGAGAATAGGTTATTAAAATTTACTAATCTAATTTGACAAATAAAACCATCCAGTGTATATACCATCTTGTAGATTTTTATCTTTTCCGAAATACAACAATATCTATTTATAGTCAACACTCATATATTAAACCTTATACTAATGACACTACCCTACTATTCTCGATTATCGAATAAGATAAGTTTTATACGAATATTCGCTGAATAACACAGCGAAACCCCAAATAATTATATTAAAGATGTTAAAATCAGAACGAAGATATAATTCTAAGATAATATACTTTTTGAAAAACTCTACAAGAATTATTTCAATACCGGACTAAAGTAAAAGGCCGCTAAATGGTATACAAATATACCAAAAAAGGGACGCTATATATAGGACAGACTAAAAACGTTTTTACCGCTCGATTTAAGTTTTACCTAGTAACGACGAGTATTAGCTTAGTAATAAGAGTAAACTCGTTTTAAAAACATATTTATGATTTATTTTCCGAATACATAAAAAAGGTAGATAAACCTATTATATAATGCATTTATATATCCTGAAACAGTTAAGGAATATAGTTTCTATATATTTGATATATAATGAGTGGGAGGAGAGAGACAAAGTTATAAATAAAGGGGGAAAATCGACTAATTTTTTAAAAAAAAATAAATGACCGAAAATAGGATATATAAAGATAAAATCATATGCGATATAATAAGAGAAATATTAATTTTCGTAATGGTTATATCTAGTTGTAACAATCATACTTTTTATATAAAACGTCCAATAAAACAACATTGAAAAATATTTTACAAAGAGAGTATTAGTAGAAGCTATGCAAATTATACGATTGATATAGAAGCAAGTAGAATGTTGGGTTTCTTGAGAAAATAATAGAAATATTCCTTATTCTTTATATAACTACTAAGACTAGTTTTATGTTTTTATAACGACAGCAGCAAATTATCAGGGAATATTGAATGATTAATCAATATAATTTTGAATAAATGATTTATACTAAAACAAAAACGAGGAATAATATGAATGTAGAAAAGTGGTAATAGAGAAATTCACAAAAAGTATTTAATATAATGGTGTATTTTAATTATCGAAACGTATCTAACCTATATTATTAATTTTATGATTAACTTTATATAAAACAATTATAGGTTGAATTTATTGAATTGAAAATTGAATAATGAGTGGAAAATCTATATAAAAGAAATCAAAACTATAATAAAAGATCAATAATACGAGGATATATGAATTATCGTATATGTTTTTCGTCGATTCAGCTAAATACAAAGAATTTTACCCTACCCTCAATGTAGATAATAATAAAAATTAAATTATCGTATATAATCGATTCGATGGAGAGAATCCCCAGTAATATGTGGGATAAAAAGATAGATATCGAAGAAAATTGGAAATATATGGGTAGATATGAGGGATTACATATCACTATAGTTAGTATATTTAGGTGGCAGTGCATCACACTGCAATGTGCACTCCTGCAGCGTGCATGATAACGTGGCATGCTGCAGACTGCACTCTTGCAGAGTGCATAATAACGTGACATGCTGTAGATTACACTTTCAGAGTGCATGCGTAGCACGGTCAAGAAGGGAGATTAGCAGAGGGTATGGCAAAGTGCCACTACCCAGATGAAAGGTTTATAACTTTTCATCCATGGCGTACACTCTCTGAACACATCTTCTCCCTTCTAATAACTTATCTATCTTTACTACTTCAATACCAATCTTTACGATTACTCTTCTACTATTTTACCTTCGCGTGAATAAGCAAAGACCTTACCGACACCGATATACCAATATTTATGTTTTGTGAACGAATAAGAGAATAAATAAGTATTATATATTACCCGTCCGGTACGTCCTAACTCGTTTTATTTTAAATCGACGTAATTTTAACCTATATTTTCACTAATATAGATCGAAAGGCATTGGTTTTGAAAAAGATGAAATTAATTTAAAATAACTATATAGAAAGAATATATAATAAATTTGTATAAAAGAAGGATACTTTCTTCATCCAAGCTCTTTTCGGTTGTTTCGAAAATTATTTTCATTTAACGGATCCCTTACAAAAAATATGACAGAAATTTATATGAAAATAATTATTGGATGATAATCCAGTTTTTTGTACATAAATCGCTCGTATATTTAGATTGGATACTATCTAGTATATTAGAATAAATAAAGAAAAATCTTTAAAGAAACAAGAACGCAATTATTTTACTGTGTCGGTAATAGTAATGGTACACAACTATGTATTATTCAACGCAACAAAAATCCAATTAAAAAAATCTAAAAATACATTTATTATATTGATATTAGTTTTTGCTAAATAAATAATAAACTACAAGTAAAATGAAATACTCGTAATATGATAGAATATTCAAAAGTAACTATTTGGAAAACCTATCTATTTATAAAATTAAAAATAGTTCATAGTAACTGAATGACGTTAGCGAATTATATTTCATTTATATTCATTACTAGCAGTATTTTATCTTTGACTTATATTTACTCTATATACAATTATATTTTTTACGATTTATTACTAAGTAGTTTTTTGGTCGTCTGTTATTTTTCTCCTAATAATTATATAGAGAACGTATTAATATTGGTCGAAAAACGTCAATATTCTGTTATTATTCTTAAAAACGCCGATTAAAGCCGTTACTAATAAACCTACAACCAGTGTATATAAATAAAACCATAATCGATTATCTGTAATCATCAAAAAAATCGAACTTGGACGCAAAAAATAGTTCGGGATTTAAATTGGAAAACAACAAGGATAATAATAAGGATAAACACCCGAGTTTGAATAAAGAAGATTGGAAATATCTGAAAAATCGAAATAAGCTGTTTGACTTTACGAAGTATACTTAACAACAGAGACATTCAAATCAAGATAAACCTTATACTTAGGGGAGTTTTTTAGATAATCAAAATCCTTTAGGAAAATCAGTATTATTAAATACATGTATTTTGAAACTGTTCCAATTACACTTTTTTTTATCTTCGTTTAATAATACAAGAAAACCGAAATAAATGTCGCTTACAGCGATACATTGAGATTATATTAGAATTTAATTAGAGACGTGAAAGACTATTTTGGTAAACGATATAAGGAAATGAGTAATAAATGAATTCCTTAGGATCGTTAAGAATTTATTACAATGAATTGGTTCATATATTTTGGAGGAGGCTTCAAAAAGAAAGTCATTAGATTTATTAGGTTATTTTATGTTACCCTAATTACTAATAAAACCTTTTATCATTAATTATAATAGATAAATAAACTCGGTATGAAACGCTTGAAATAATAATATTATAGAATTGCGGGCGTTAGAAACGGAAAGAGATAGGGAAATATTTTAGCTATACCAATATACTAATGCGATCGATTGTTGAAAAGTAAGAGGAATTTGACGAAAATGTTTGCAATCGAATATTGAATTAGTTTATCATATCCGACGTAAATAAGAGATAATATTTTCGATTTACTCTTTTGAGGCGATTATAATATCTTTTTGTAGAAAGATATTATAAATAGGTACTAAGGTACATTAATTTCTCCGGGACATTGATAAAAAACGGCTTTTATAACCATCAATATATAATATACAATAAAAAAATACCATATGGAATAATTCATCACAAATATATTTAGTATATTTGTGGCGATATGACTTTCAATTTTTAGCTATTACATAATTATAACGAATTAATGGATATGAAAATTCCTCACCAGATCTTCCTCTATTCATAGAATAAAATTATTCATTGAAAACGGTATTGAACATTTACATAAACTATTACAGCGAATCGTTGTATAAATTTGGTGTGATATTAAACTTTGTATACTTTTGATACTTTCCACAAATAGTTTTCGTGCAAATTAACTTCATATCTTATAATTTTTCTTTTTGAAAATCGATTTTTTTTATTAAATTTCAAAGTTTTGTAAACATAGGTTCTACTATAAAAAAAATGTAGTAAAAGGTTCGAAACATATGCAAAACCGGGAAATTACACTATATTAATTAAGATATTCAACGAATGTTTTATTTTATCCCTAACATTACAACATTTATACCCGGTCGAATACTATGTATTGTTGTATTAAAGATGCTGTATATCTCAACAATCTTAAAGATCATGTTTATGAGGAAGATTTTCAAATAAATATAATAAGTATTAAAATCATTCGAAATAAGATGTGATTATATCAAAGAGTTTTTAATAATATATTTAACAATTTAACAAAACGGTTTCATAATATGCAACCAATATTTATAATATCATGTAACTACCAATACGTTTGATGAAGGACTTGGTGGCCCAGTTTTCCAATGTACGTATTGCCTACAGGTTTGAAAGTAAACGAAAAACTAATTTTACATGTAGAAATTTCGGCCTTTTTTATAAGAATTTAAAGATATCGAAATACAATATGTAATTAGGGAAAAAAAAGCGTTGATGGTAGTAAAATATGTAAAGAAGTTAGGACTATATATAATGAAACCAAATTTATCAACGATAATACATATCCATCCTATACATTTAATATCATTCTGAATAAACATTATAATACCCATAAAAAACTATATGAAAGATATATATTTTAGAAATATTTGATATTCGAATTACATATCGTCCAAAAACCGATTCAACAATTGAAATTACGAACAGTATAGCGTTATTATAGGAATCAATAATATAGTTATTAAAGTCGAATGCGGGAATTCAATTATTGTAGATTGTTAGAGGATATTTCGTTATCCGCCTACTTATACTTAGAGATTCAAAAACGGAAACCCTTTTGCTAATATGAGTATTCAATCTAGGTCGAACTTTGTGCCCGAGGATAACATAAGTTACTATATATATTAATGAGATAAATAAGTATGAAAATATCATAGGGTACCTGATTGATAGTTACAAAATGATTAAAGGTGTCTTAGTATAAATAAAATAAAAATTAAAACTTAATGTTATAGATATTTCAATTTATAAAGGAATCATATGAATACATGAACAGAATAACTAATATATTATATATATAGAATGAATTGAAATAACTATAAGGTTAAGATGTAGTTATAATCATTATATATATTTCACTTTAACATCGATATTACATTAATTAGAATAAATGATGTAATAGTTATTTAGGTACGTTAATATTGAGGAATATATTTAAACGTACGAATTATACGTATTAATTAACGTGGAATAACCGGTCAATCCTAATCTTATTCCAATAGTAGCTTTCTGACCGTAGAATATTATGGGAATAAATTTTATAGAGAAAATTGACCAAAGGAACTTGGTGGTGAGACTTACTTATATTTTGTAATAGATTATTTCTAGAGGTTTTTATTTAACCAACCGATTAGCGAACCGGTAGGGGAAAACGTTGCATAAACATAGAAACCGATTACAAATATTTTCCAATGTCCAGATGAATATTATTTAAAAAATGCGAAATATTTTCAAAGTTTCACTACGTTAAAAGATTTTACTAAAGGAGTTACCAGGGTAATGAATACTTTTATGTAATATGCTACTCCGGTCGGACTTATCCAAGGTTTAGTAAAGTTAATAAAGAATAGATTAAAGAAATAAGTATTTAAACACGATTATAAAAGACTCAAAAATTAGTCGACCATGATCCTTATAATTGTTAAAAATATTAATAACCGATTTACAAAAGGGTTACCTTATATACCGTTTCAAATAATATAGAGTTAACTAATTCGAATATTGAAAATTGTTAGGAAATGAATATTAAGTTTAGATCGAAAATATTTCGCGACTATTTTTTTCATAGACTTTTAGATGATTAGGAAGACGAGGGAAATCTAGTTGGTAAGTTGTTGTACAAATATATGAAAGTAAGTTAGGAATCGAAAAATGCGTGAATTAATAAATATTGGGCCTATTGAATCTAATAAATTTTCAATTGATAATTAAATTTGGAAAATGATACTTAAAACGCATAATATATTGAAAAAGATTTTTATCATCGAAAATTCGAGTAAATACTTGGAGAATATTCTGGCACTGATCTTGAAGTAAAGGTGAATGGAACCATGGGAGGTAAACGAAGTAACGACGCCTGTATTGTTATAAATCCTTGACCTAATTACCAAAAATAAACATAGAAAAATATATGTAAATTCCTTGAAATCATACGCCCAACGGACGATATAGTTGTGAATACAATATGATATAGATTTAGAGGCTATTCAAAACGTGAATTATGTATCAAAATATAGTGAGGAGGATGAATATTAAATTATATCGGATTAGTGTAGCGACTTTAACTTTCGTTAACTTTGAAGTAATGATAATTATTATATATCATTGGAAGATAATATACTTTTTTTTTTCGGAAATAACGTAAATAAAGATAAAAAAAATAGAAAAATCGTGCTTATTACTTTTAATATATAATTTTTTCTTTCGCATGAATTTTTTCAATCACTTTCATTTGTTTGCCTTACACAACTTTATCGTTCAATACTTCTTCTATTCGTTTTATCATTATTCATTCTTCTTTCTACCATTGATTTTCCTTGAGTTTAGAAAATTACCAAATCATCGCCGAGTATTAAATATAAAGACTGAAGCATGTTATGACCCAACATCTGCAGGGCGCACCAGCGGCGGCCCCGCAGCAGATAACGAAGGAAATCGGTTGGACACAGCCTCTCGGCAGGCACCAGGGATCCACAACAGACACACCGTACACAAGGGTTAGGGTCAGCATGGTGTGAGACTCGATGGACTCGGTATCGAGCCAGTCGAGCTGCACACTGAAGACGTATGAAGGCGCGGATATATAAGGACACTTTCATTACCAAGATAGATAGTATTTCCTTCATAGCTCTTCAGTTGTCAATCTAAGTATTCAGTCTACTCTGAATAGCCTCACGGCTTCTGATCATCACTCGCACGAATACAGTCTTGATATTGCACCTTTTGTTACCTCTGCTACCTTACTGCTAACATAAACCCTCTGAACACCTTCTACATACTCACGGGTATTTAGTGTGATCATTACAAAGCATTAGTCGGGTAAAATGAACAAAATAAATGGACTTGTATTACAATTATCGATCGGGATACTTCCTTTTCTATAAATATAAACCTAGTTGAATAAAAAGTTTTTAATTTTCTATTCGAATATATATAAAGGATGAAAAACTGATAAGAAGCTAGCTTCCTTAATATCAACAAGTTCCGTCGCTTGTATTACGTATTTAGGGAAGTAAGTAAAAAAGTATAATAACCATATTACTGACAAAGTTATAGATTGATAAGACTTCCGACTTGGATAATCATCTTACCATTGAAGGTTATAAACAATTGGTAATAACTATTATGGTTAAATTTTAATGCATTTTCAAAAAGAAAATAAATATTTTGCTATGCTAATGTAATTATTATAACCACAAATAATCATTAGTAAAAAAATCTTAATAGCCAACTGTGACTAATATTTAAAAATTTAAACGGTATTGAAATATTAAGGTATTAGAAAATTTCATAAGTTTAATTGATATTGATACCAGTTTAAGTAATAAAATACGGGTAACGCGAAATTATAAAAGCTAAACATTCGTCTGATTTACCAACGGTTGGGTTTTGATATCTGACGTCTACATCGATATAATTACCGAAAACTGTACTAATTACGTTTTTATAAAATAGATCTTGATTTCGGCCGAAATATGTATTTATATTCCTAATTTACCACTCGAAGAATACAGAGCCATCATTTATTTGAACATTATAACCACCGATATCTAGAAAAAAAAATCGACTTAGAAATATTGGAATTAGATCTCTCACATCAGCAAAAACAAAGATAAAGAGACAATGTAAATTATAGACTTTATTATTATTCTATACTTATCTTTTTAAGTAATAAATATTTTTTTTAGAATAGTATTAATTGAAACACATTTATTCGACTTTACCATAAATAAATTGACTGTACTGACTACAAGTTCAGTGTATTGTTTTGTGGATCTAGTATAAAGTTAAGTATAGTATGCGCCCTCTTCATACTAGGGTACGGGCCAAGAAATTAGTCATAGAAATGAATGTGCCAACCGGCTAGCGATCTGCCAAACCTAGAACAATACATCTACCACTTGATCATACAATACTACTGTTACTTCAACCAATTTAAATCGACAACATTGCAATGTCTAAAGGCCTGCCAATACTAATCAGTATGCTTATTAGGTTAAGTATACATTTGCTAAGTAGAAGAAGAGATTACTTTCCAGTTACGCTTTGTGCAATTGTAATGTAGAGGAAAGAATCTTGCGAGGGGCTTTTAACACTGCCTCAATTTCTACGGCAGGAACTTAAGAAGAATTCTGGGCTGTGTTAGCCTCTATGGTAGTCTAGAAGTGGCGAAAGTATCGCTAACACTTGAAAATACCAAGAAATCTTTACTAGATATATCTTAAAGACAAACGTTGAGATTGACCGTTAAAAGTCTTAAAGCTCATCAAGAGTGCAAGCAGCCAAGTAAACATTACGATAGAAACTATTAATATATAAAAGACTAAGTTTTACAGCTTACAAATTTTAACTTTTAACTATAAATAATCATAATAAACAATCTTTAACCTTACTACCTACATCAAACTTTGCTCTTTATACTAAGTTTTCCCCTTAACACAACTTTTCCTCTTCTTTTACGTCACAATAATTAATTGAATACCTTAAAATAGCTTCTATAAGCAAAAACACCAAGAATTGCTAAGTCGCGTTAAGAAATCCATATCGTGTGACTTAAAGCTAAAATACTAAGCTTTATACCAATTAAAAAGTTAAGATGACATCTAGTCAAGAATGAATGAAGGAAATTAAGGCCCTTGAATCCATTTTTTCCAAGACTTACAATGGATATCATTAGAGAAGAGATGTTGGGAAAGACTCAGCTAAACAATAACTGATTAATTTCGTCGGTTATTATGTTCTCAATTAAAACGACAACGAAGACTTTCACCGTAACGTTCGCAACTTTCAGACCTTTCGTAAGTATTTTGATGATTGGATTATTGATGGGTATAAGGCTATTTAAGAAGGGGTCAAGAATAAATTGAATGTAGAACTCATTATTTTAAGAACTTATGTACCAAATAAGAGTCCAACCAATTTGGTATAAACCTTTATTAAATTAGTATGATTTGAAGAATACTTTTAAGAGTTTTATTCTTTATATTTACTAGGAAAAATTGAGGCCGTTGAAAACCTTTAACGTCTTTATATAAGTTTTAGGGGTTTGTCTCTAATCTATAGGTAAGTTAAGTCTTTAACTTTCCCATTAGTACTAATCTTTTATACGCCGATGATAAGGAAACTGTTGATTCGTTCAGCAGCTTAGTACCTTTCCGTAATAATATAGAGTATGTTTTTAGTGGCGGTAAAGCGCAGGAAGTAGCGGTTGCTAACGCTGTAAAAGGAATTGACATTGGCGTTATATACTAGATAATTAAACAAAATCGTTAAGCCTCTTAGAACCTTCCCTACGACCTTCAAGTTCTCCTTTCCACTTAGAACTTTTCTTCAGATCTTTAAACCATTTATATTTCTTAAGTTTTCCCTCATAATAGATAAGTCTTTTAAGGTGAATATTTTTATGGAATGTAAGTCTATAAATGCGAATTTATAATAGGTTATACTATAAGACTTTACTACTCAAGTTAGGCGACTGATAATTATTTCTATTACCGTAATTTAGGAATATTAGGAAACACCATTGACAATTGAAATGATTATCAAGACCTATTTCCCAGACTTATTATGATAGTAAATATTAATTACAAACTTTTTACAGACTTTATGAAGATTTGAAATGACGTAAAAAAGTATGACGGGTAGTCTTATAACTTATTTTATATGAAGATGATGCCCTTTTCGAATATTTGCAACTGGATGGAGATTTCTCCTTCTGGCTTTTACTCATTTTTTTCTGGAATCCTTACAAATCACGACAATGATCATTACTTGACTTTCCTAATAAAAGTGAAAAACCCCGAAAGATTTATGATGGTATAAAGAGCGATTTTAAATATGACATCTACCTTGCGTAATATTATATGAATTGTGTTACAATAAGGTGAACAACGATAAAGACTGAGAAGAAAAAAAAGGAAATATGACTAAATATCTTTAACCGGATATTTGACAAGTTAATGTTATATTAGTAAGTAATGAAGAAAGCCTATTTTAATCAATCCATACATCAAGAGTAGGTACAAACAACTGTTACGAATGTTAGCGAGTTTAAATACACCTTATAATGTTCAAATACTACCTGAAAGACATTTTTAGCTAATTATAACCTTCATTTGTAATTGTAGTAACCTATACTATAAACTCAGTTCATATATATCCCTAGGCTAGTAACTTTTTTAATTATGATAAAGAAAATTGCGTAATTATATACTATATTGATCGCAAGTACAGGCAACCCTAATGCTCAAGATCTAGTCTAAAGTTTTCCAAATAGAAGCCACAGTTATACTAATGGCAATGAATGTAAGTTTCAACAGATATACTAATTGTAAAAACTATTATCGTGATAGTGATAAGAAGTATATGATTTATGGAAAGTCAGGTTACTAGGAAACTCGCTATCTTTCATCTAAGCATTATAAAGAATAGATGCTATATCATATTTAATACTTGATTATTTTCGACTAAGATTACCTAAACTATATCGTGGAATAGTAGGATAAAAGATTTGTTAATAATAACAATAAATTTAAATAAGTTACTTGATATAAAGATATTTCTTCTGACGCGACTTAATAATTAGTCGACTACGTTTTCCTGTATTGCTTAAGTGGCAAAAACCTTTACATTTTTCCTAACTAAGTATTTAGCCCTTTATATATTTGTAATCCTCGCGATCGTTATATGAACCACACATTTCAGAGTATTATGGCAGATATAAGGGTATAAGGTACTTAATAGAAGAATATTCATAGTAAATAGCATTTTGAAGGAAAAGTACTACTGCTACAGATATTAATTATTAAGATATTAGTAAAATCAAAATTGGTTTCGGCCTTAGCGAACAACTATAATTTCTGGAGACGACGATTATTTAAACTATTATTGTTCCGATTACATTTCACATCCTTAAGTCCCTTACCCTGTTTTTCCTTTACTTAGAAAATATGAGAATTCTTAATGTTAATAATAACGTTAATGTTAACAAATTCGTTAAAAATGGCTCAAAATTCCTTTTCGATTTAAAATAGAAGTATCTTTAGTTTTACCTTTAAAATCCACAAGTAACAATATTAAACCTAACGAAATCGAAGATGCGTTTATCATACCAAAGTTTTGATTACTTAACTATTCACAAGTTATATAAAGTCCCTAAGTCCGCAGGTCATAAAGATATGAAATACTTTAATTTAAAGGTTCATTAAAACGCTTGATCACAATGACTGAAAATATACCCAAGTTCCTCAAAGATTTAAATATATATTAAAAAACAATAAAGATTTGAATTACAAATTTTTTATTGACATATTTCATTCAAACAACAAGCCTATTCTTCATATTCTTTACTCTGTAAATTCTTTTTACGAAGCCAAATTACCTTGGTTCCTATTAGCGAATAATACGTGAAAAACGTTGAGAATATTGTGGATCGACACATACTTGTGCCCATTTTACGTCGTCGTTTATGATACTGATATTAACTTTACGGTAATGAAGTTCCAGGCGGATACGAAAAAAAATAGGGATTTAATGTAAATAGGTATCTATTAACTCCTAGTAAAGTATTGGAAATATTGAAAAAATATACACACTATTTTGCAAAACGTAGAATATCCTTATGTTAAAGATTGAAAGATTTACAGACTAAGAGGTACGTCTTGAGATAGCAGTAAAGGGATTGAATAATATTATTGGCCTTAATAGTTCAATGTTAACATTACTATTATTTAGAGTATACCTTTATTTAAAGAATAAATATTTGTTATTAATAAGCGCCTAAAAAAGCCGTAGTATACGGCAAAGCCCTAAAGAAATTATGGAAGGAATTGGCACAATATTAAGTCAATAATGTCCTCAACACCAAAAACAGCCTTAAGAAGATCGATGTACTCTTTTTACCATTGTAAAGTTAGATTCTCTTTTAGTAAAAGCCAAATAAATAGGATAATCCATTTCAGATTTTAAGTATCGTTAACTATAAAGTAATTGTTAAAACTACTAGTGGTTTCGCGACGTTTCGTATAACTTAAGTCAAACGCTACAAAAATGCAACTAACAATAATGATAGTCATAAAGGTCATTAAATCAAGCGAATGAGTCAATATAACTCACCTCCTCTTGTAATATATAAGTTGATAAAATATCGACGATGTGGCTAACTACTAAAAAGAAGAATCATGAAATATTAAAAACTATACACTGGGTTGGATCTACGATACTATTGGGGTTAGAAAAAAAGAAAAGAACGATTAATATTTGGTTATGAAACTTTGGGCATAAAACATTATCACAACCTTCGAAAAGTTTTTTAAAGAGAGCTATAAAGTTTAAATTAATGGAATCCCTACTCGAGAAGTCGTACAATTTGTACCCAAACGCGATTTTAACCTTCAAAACTCAAATATCACAATTTTTAAGTCAGGGATTATATATGTGATAAAAAGTTTAATTTACTGGACAGCCATACGAAAAATCTCGTTTCATCGTTTGAAAATACAGTGATAAAAACGAGATCGCTATTTTCACGTAATCGTTAACAGTTTAGAAGATTAGCTAATATTTAGTCATTATTTTAACAACAAGTTTGTTAGTTAGGTTGAATGGAAAGTTTACCCTAATCATTCGTGATATTATTTAAACTATAGATATTACTATATACCTTCATAGATAGTATATATAGGCCAAATACTAGTGTACTGTATTGCAGGGGGCACTCCTGCAGGGTGCACGGTAACGTGTCACGCTGCAGGCTGTACTCTTGCAAGACGCAAAGTGCATCATGCATGGATCGGTCTGGAATGGTTATTTCAGACCGACTGCAATGCGTGGATCGGTCTAGAAGAAGTATTCCAGAGTGATACGCTCTGTGTGGAGAACTTATAAGCCCTCACCTGTGGCATACACCTCTGGATACTTCTTCTTGATCTTCATCTTGACTTACTTTACTACAATACCAATCATCTTTTGATTACTCTTCTACTTGCTTTGTTTCATGTAAACAAGTACTTAGACTCTTCCGATACAAACATATATATAATGAATAATTACATTATAAAGTATTATTTTGTTAAAACAACCATATAGTCTTTGTAAGAAATATACTTTTGGTACGGTTATACGATGTACCAAACCAGTTTATGGGTTAAGCGAAGTAAACGTTTATTGATTATTAACCTACTAATAATGCTTTAAGTCGAAATCAGGTATAAAATCTTTAACTTCTAACCTATGTTTGCTGGTTACGCAGAATAAAGATTTTGGCTTGATAGGTATATAAATTGGCAGTACCATTTTCGTCGAAACCACTAGTTTTGTAATATCGGAATAACTTGTAATCAAGGATTTGACGTTTTAAAATTGTAAACCGGTTGCAACTTTAGCGAAGGGAAAACATTTAAAATTTAACATATCATTAATCCATAAATATATTATTAACAATACTCATTCCAATTTCTATTAAAAGGGTTAAAACGCTGACTTAACTCCAATTAACAATATTAACGTGGCTAAGACTTGAAGATATCTGAAGAAACGCGCCCATAACAGTTATATAACCACCTTATACCAACCGAAAGTCTCCTACGACCTATCGATTACGACATAAGCGTAAAAACTAACGGATGAAGGTTTTAATCATTGAAATAAAAGGTTGAAAAACAAATAAAAATATGGTTTAGGTAATAAATATTATCCCGATTAACTTATTGAAGGCTTAACTGATAATTTTTACGAACAGCTCCTTTATAAACAACGTAAACTTTCGTTACAAATCCGATTCAATATAACAATGGTTAATATAAACAAATCATAAAAAAACTAATTTCATATCATTAAAAACCTAATCTACTAAACCTTCGTTAAATACAAAAGAATTACTCGAAATGAACTGCTTTTAAGAATCTACAGTAAAATAATTAGCTTCGATATATCTACAATAATATAAAAAACATTCAACATCGTTACCAAATATTAAAGAATTCCTTTCATTCCGGTAATAATTTATACCGACTCGAGGAGTTCATTCGCATGCCTTTTCAAACTAGAAATCACTGACAAAAAACGCTAAATACTCGATGTAATAACACTTCATAAAACTTACAAAAACAGAAAAATCAAGAAATTTAGATGGATTAATAAAAAAAACAATACGGGTAATACTATAACAAAGTTAATAATAAATAAGGTCCTAAGAAAGTTTATGAATAGTAATAGGCTAATTATACGGATCGAAGGTTACGTTGATAGGCCAGCTAGCAAGGTTAAGTCACGTACCGACAAACAAAGGTACGCTGACAAACTGGAAGATTGCCAGGGAATTGAGGCCGGCCACTTGATTAATTGACACGGTTGAATTAGAGATTTGTATTAGTCTGTGGCAAAAGACTAATTTGCGGGAATTAATAAAGTTAAAACTCGGAACTGTGGGGTAATTGAGTTCAATTTGGCTCTTGAATTGGCAAGGATCTGGCTGATTGACGAGGAGGCAATTCAGTGGTAACCGGAAACAATTGGTCGACCACACTGACATACACACACAAAACAAAAAACCGCTAGGATTAAAACAATGGTAATTAAAATACAGTCAGTCAACTTTACTGTAAATAAGTTGACTGTACTGACTGCAAGTTAAGTATATTGTTTTGTGTATCTACTGTAAAATCAAGTATAGTATACCCCCACTTCACACTAAGGCAAAGACCAAAAAATTGACCATATAAATTAGTGTGTATACCAGCTAGCGGTCTACCAAACCTAAAATAATATATCCACCACTTGACCACGCAAGCTACTGTTACTTTGACCAATTCGAATCGACAAGGTTGCAACATCTAAAGGCCTACCAACCAAAAAAAAAACCGGATATTAATATCCATATTGATAACATTTAGGCCTCATAAAGATAATAAACCCTATATTCCTATCATCCGATAACATTTACAACGATAAAGTTTTCGATCAACTTATTACCCCTTCTGATAATAATTACCCGATCATCGATATTTAAGTTCAATTTCATATAACCTAATAACGATTGTTTTATAACGAGTGGCTATAGGTAAAAAAATGCCCTTTAGGTAAAAAAAGGAATATCGGAAACATAAAGGGACATAAATGACGATCGTCATCGGGATTAGTACACATTTTGGTCATTTGATATAAAAAATAGGATTAGATATGTTGGCGACGAAATATCAAGTCCGTGAATTTGCGAAATATTAAAGCCGGCTAATTAAGATTACGGAGTTAATTAAAATAAAGGGCATATTGAACACCAAAAAAAGCTATGTTATTAAGCATATCAAAGGTATTGTTTATAACGAGGAGGAATTATTATCATAGAAAGGCTTTGATGGCTAAGTGGAAAATAGCCCTGTAGAGGAATCTATCGCTCCTAAAATCGCTAAGTCTGGATATATTAGAAAGTCGTTTAATGTTGAAGATGATTAAGGATTATTATGATGCCGTATGAATAGCTAGGCGATAACCCATGCGTATTAATTATATTATTTTTCTACATCTTTAGTGCGATGGCTTTGGGGACTTATCCATATAGGAAATCAGGGAGAGATGATGGCAGGTGTTGTCATCTTGTGTGCAGGAAGTGGCGATCAGGGACAATGTGGCCTTATCTGACGGCCTAGGCGACCGTCGGGTAAATAATAGCTCTTACATAGACCCAATACGAACTCTGGCCATCGGCCATTGCACACATCTTGAATCGTCGTACTTCCAAGCGCGTGGGTCTTGAGCGTGGGCCTTGAGCGGCGTGCAAGGGCTGCTGGGCATGACGGGCAAGCTGCTGAGGAGCTTGAAGGTGCAAGAGAAAAGGACGCGATGTTGTTTCTTTACCGTGGGAGCAAGGCAAAGCAAGTGACGAATGCCCTCGGCTTCTGACTGGCGGCGGAGCAGGTGAGAGAAATGTGAGAGAGCAGACTGGCTCGTGTAGCAAGGTCTGCTTGATGGGTCTTGTGGGCAAACGGGCTGGAGGATTGCTGAAGGGTTGTTGATGTGCGGCAAACTGGCTCAAGTGAAGAGGTCTTGCCAGGGGTTGTGGATGTTCGACGATTCACGGTATGTACGGAGGTCGACGACGATAGTTCGTGTTGAGTCTATGTAAGGGCTATTATTTACCCGACGGTTGCCCGGGCCGTCAGATAGGACAACATTGTCCCTAGTCGCTACTTCCCGCAAACAAAAATAGTACTTGCCATCAGTTGTCAATGTGAGACTGGCTCAATGAAGTGCTGTTGCGTTGCGCATGCAAAGGCGAGGGATCCGGTCAATTGACCAAAAGCATCTGTGCGGAAATGACTGAAATTGACTTTGTCAACCAACTTGATTTCGGGCAACTAAGCATACCATGTAGACATCAAAAACAGCTCAATATATCAATTTTCGGCATATTTAAAGCTATTGTTGTATTGCGGACCGGGAGTCGGATTCAGTTCCGACATATATACTAAACGCCGAGTATGCAGAAGTAGGCGTACTAAACGTTAAATAATGTATCTTCGCCCGATTATTTAATTTCTAATTTCTACTTTTATTTTACTTCATTTCTTTTAGAAGAACGGCTTTTAGCACTGGTAAAAATGGCTTTTAGCACTGGGAAAAATGGCTTTTGGCACTGGTAAATAGATTTGATACCTTTGAGTACATTGATAGCCGGCGGCCTGTAAAGCTATCCTTTTTCCCTTAAGGCTACCCCTATAAACCTGTATCAACACGTGACTATAGCCTTAACGTGCTTACATTACCCGTAGTATGTTTTCTTTTCGGTGCGCTTAGCTTCATTAACTATCGTTAACTGCACCCTCACTAAATCAGCAGTGCTATACAAGTTTGCAATATGCAAATTTGTATGGCGGCGCTATATAATTTTACATGACAGCGCCGTGCGAGTATCCATAATAACACCATGTAGGTCTATATTATATAAGTCTGTAAAACAGCGCCGTATGAGTCTATATCGTGTAAATCTATATGGCAGCATTGAACAAGTTTATATTATATGAATCTACGTGGTAATATCTCACAAGTTTATATTGTGGAAACTTTCAGGGCGTTGTTTTATAGACTTATTTGATGCGCACTTGTACAGCGTTGCCATATAGACTAGTATAATGTAAACTAGTACTGTATGTACCGTATGAGTTGAAGCTTCCTGTCAGTTGAAAAGCAAAATTAAAGTCCGTCTACCAAAACTCAACTAGTTTTACCCACCATAACTAAATAACCACTATTTTTGGGCCAACAGTCAATTACAATAGCCGCAAGTTAATTGTTTGTTACCTAATTCAACATAGGGCAGGAGTCAAGCATTGGCCCATACAAATTAGGGTACAAGCTGGCTAGCAGCTTGCACAACTTGTATTCTACATCCACCACTTGACTTTATAATACCATTTCCTACTTCGATTACGATTCGAATCAATGACAATTGTGATGTTGAAAGGATTATAGGTAAAGCTTATCAATACTAGTAAGTGTTTGACGGCAAGTAAAGCATAAAATTGCTACATGAAAGAAGAAGCGACCATCTTGAAAATATTTTGCGGTAGTGGAAAATTTTTGCGAAAAGCCCTTATAAACTGCACTAATTTCCACGGTAACAAGTAGGGAAGACTTTTTGAAATCAGTTTAGTCTTTCAGGTAATTTAAAAGTAGCGACGGTATCGTCAAATTATCGAGATATCTGTTGGAACAGTAGTATTTGCAGTACAGTCAGTCAACTGTACTATCAAGTAAGTTGACTGTACTGACTGCAAATTGAGTGTATTGTTTTGTGGGTTGACTGTATTGACTGTAAAATCAAGTACAGTATGTGCCAAATTCAGACTAGGGCACGGACCAAGCGATTGGCCATACAAAATAGTGTGTAAACCGACTAGCAGTCTACTAAACTTAGAACAATACATCCACAACTTGACCACACAATTCTACTGTTACTTCGGCCGATTCGAATCGACAACTTTGCAACGTTTAAAGGCCTAACATTGGCAAGGTCTATCAATAATATCTTTATTAAGCTTATTTTAATTGCGTTTTATAGATTAATCGACGAAAAGTCTTGAAACTCGAAGCTAAATAAGCTTAACACGATGAATTTAGAAGTTTTGAAAAACAAGTTCATTGCTAAGTTCTAACAAATAGTGAAGGTACGTTAATAACGTCATATGTTAAGTCTTAAATTGCGAAATGAAATTAATATTACGAAATTGTTAACATAATAAGCGAAGATACTAAGAAAAAGAAAGTTAAAGTATTAAACCCCTTTTTAGTTAAGCATTATGATACAGATTTGTAATTTAAAGATGGTGACGTAGACTCTGTCAAAAATACCTAACGAACTTTGTTAGCTAATTCATCTGTAATTTAAACGTTGAAGTACTAACTTGAATTAATAGGCTTTTGAAAGTTTTGCGTAAACTTTCAAGATTCATACATAAAAATATAAACCAAACCCTTAAAAATGATTAAGATTGGACTAATGACAGAGGCCCTTAAACGAAGAATTTAAATCTCCAAAAAAAAAAACTATAGGTAATCTAGTAAATAACCCCTTTGTTGGTAGATTTTTATCGTTGTAAAATAATCAATTCAAATCTCTAGTCGAAGTAACTGGAGTTTGTATTGAAAGTGGTAGGTGTTTCTGTTAAGCTTGGCAAACTGCCAGCCGGTCTGCACACTAGTTTATATAGGCGAGTTTTTAGCCCATGCTTTATATCAAATTGGATACTATGCTGCAATACACTTGTAATTAATAAAGTTAGCATTACTATATTGCGATTAACTTCTGTTGTAACACTAATGACTTTTTGTTTTATGCGTATAGATTAGTATAAACTTGCTAATATACAAACTTACTAATTAATGGTAATTTTTAGGTAGTACATAGGGTAAAGCCAAAGAGTTGGTATGGAAATAGTAGAAGAAGAAAATAAAAGAAGAAGTTGAAGTTTGGCCTGCAGCCAAATAAACAAAAATTAGAATATATATATATAGTAAGCACAAATTAATTACAATTATCCTTGCATTTAGATTGACCTCCTAAGCCAATATAATAAATTCCAACTTCATAAAAAGACAACAATATTTTTATTGTAAACTTCTTTAATTTATCTTTTCAAGATTAGTTTTTATAAGAATACGTTTTCATTTGAACCATGTTTCAATTTTGTCTCGTACTTATCAACAAATTCTCTATACTATTCCAGGTTTTTTCAAGGTTTCTGATCATTATTCTTGTTTTAAAACCCTTTTAACTTGACTAGATATTATATTTGATGAATAGCGCGGCGCCTACGATTCAAAAGTTCATTAAGAATTCGTTTTACCTTACAGTTTTCTATATACAGCTTATTATAATCATACTATATTTATTTAAAATGCAAAACTAGAAGACCAACTAGATTCTTATCTTTAACAAAAGCAAGTGATGAATATTAAATATCTGCAATAAAACTATGCATTTATTTTTCAGGAAGTTTAATATATTAGGTATGTTTCCGATGTTAGCAATAATTTTATAAGAGCCTAGTTTTGATGGTTTTAACTTGTTTTAGCAATATAATGGTTTGGAAGCTTTTCCATCTTTCAACCAAGCTTTGTCACTGATTTTCAATTCTTGTTAATGATGATTAGTATTATATATTTTTTTACCTTGATTATATTAATATGAATGGTAAAATGAGTATTGCCGCGTAAATTATCGTTCTGAATACTAATTTTATTGCATTATTTGAACAAGTTAAATGGTAGGTAATTTCGAAACATACGTAATTTAAACGAAAATGAAACATGATAGAGATTGACTCTAATAATTATGAGATACAAGTTGTTCGAATTTCATTACGAAATTAGTATTAAATTCATTTCTAGGATTTTCAGATATTTTGCGGTTTAATATCATGAAGTAAATTTGATAGATTGATTTTTATGTTTGTTATAGTGTTTTGTTTAAGGATTATATACGATAGTAATTGTTCATTTCGGTTTTCAGTCCTTTCAAAACACTTACCAAAATACTATAAGGGGCTTTAGGTTTTTGTTCGAGATGATATTATATTAACAAGGTCTATTAATCATTAAAATTGTTTAATTCAAAATGAAACCAATTTTACCGCACTTAATATTATGTATACTCATAACAGAAGAAATCTTTTGTATATCGTATAAACAACCAATATAATTTGGTAGAATGTTTAGTGACCTGTTATACCCCACACATTCCCGTCGAATAAAATTAAAATAAATATTATGATATAATCTATATATTTCATATATATTGGTTTTTTTGAAGTCTGAATAAGTCGTAATTCATCTATAGGTTTTATATTCTAGATTTTAGTTTAACCGCAGGTAGGACAATTTTTTACTGAATATTGATCAATTTATATATCAATCGACAATTTAAGTCATTAAAGATAACTATTATACTCTTTGAGCTAAGGAGAATGAAGATTATTATACGCCTTAATAAAGAAATCTTAAATTTATATCTTTTGAATGACCAAACGTTTCATATATATTGAAATTTTATTTTAAAGTAAGCAATTTACGAATCTAAATGAATAACCGGTTTTTAATGCATTCACAACGATTTCTTTATTTATAAGGTTTTTTATAATTTAATTTTACACTAGATTATTATGATCTACTATTTATAGTCGTAACTTGAATTATTATTAACCTAAGTTTCTGTTAAAGTAATATTCATAGAAATATTACCAAGAATAAGTGAGTATTCATCGAAAATCTGGTCTAGTATAAGCTCGTTATTCCTTTGCTTTATTTTGATGTTGTGTGATCTTAGAAGGTAAGACAAAGCATTCGGTATGAGGTTTAACCGCTTCAGTAAATGCACTATAACCAGGGGGTAAATATTGAGGTAAAAAGACATATTGATAAGCCTCTTATTCGCGCTATCTGGTAATGTAATATTCAAAGATATATAGTTGATAATATACTTTGTTGATTTATAATACGCATAGATTACAAATACATACAAATTACGAATAAATATGGTATATAAATTCTTACAAATTTTTAGTAAATATATCATTTCGTATGGAGAAAAATTATAATTAAAAATTTTACTTTTAAGGTAAAAAAATTGAGATATAAATCATTTCATTATAGTAGTTGGAATTAGCTGCCTTTGAATCTAGTTGTGATTTCGTTCTATTTAAAACAATCTAATATTGAAAATTGCTTGCAAATGTAATTCATTTACGAAAATGAAAAGCATTAAGAATTAGAATAAAATGAGTAGAAACGTATAAAAACAATTTTTGTAATTTGTTAAACTAATTTTTTTCTTTATAACTTTACTGGATGCGTGTAAATTAAGTATATAATTATTGTTTACCTTTATTTCTGATGTCAAATCATTTTTCTTCGAGTTTTCGTATGAGTAAATTTGTTTTTAACCTTTGACGTTGATCGGAAAGCTTAGTATAGTAGGTTATGATAAGACGAAAGACACCTAATGATTTTGAAAAAATCAAGTTAATTTATATTACTTGGGAATGTTAATTCGCTGAAATTTAGAGCACATTTTTTAGTTGTTGATATATTTAGTTAGTTATCATAAAAAGACGAGTAGCTTTATAGATTGAAAACTGGAAGAGAATTTTTTAGGCCAAAGTTAAGATTCTTTCTTTCTAAATAGTATTAATATTTCAGTAAAGTGTTTTACATATCATTTTGAAGGGAGTTGAAAAGATAATAATGCCATTAATGAAAAGGCAACAAAAATGACGAATATGTTTAAGGGTTTATTTATCAACCCTTATGTATAAGTTGGAGAGTTGCGAAAGCTTATTGATGCGACTTTACATTTTTTAGGCGCGATAACTAATAAAATCGAAGAGGTTGTGGTAGTCGGTGTATATAAGCAGTTCGAAAAGGAATTTGATTGTTTTTACGAAGTTTATCCATTTCTTTACACGTAAAGACTTGATGATGGTGATTTGTAAAGATAGTGATTAGGTATTAAAGATAGTCTATTTGTTTATAAACCGAAGGTTTACAATACCTAACTTTTTCTTCACTCTACAAACAAAGCGATTTATAACAACAACCAATAAGATAAAAGGCGATATATTTTAGTGGTATTCCACGCGATTTTGTTTATCAAAGCTATTAAAATTATTTTTAAAAGGATGTCGTCACGCTTTAAAATAAGGTAAATATAATTATGAAATTTCGTATACTGTAAGTTATTTATAAGTTGAAATTTCACTATTTACGACATAGAGATATCCAATACGCTAATATCCATCTATACTTTCTGGTAACGTTTAAATAATTCTTATATTCGTAAAATGAGAGCCTAATAAATACAATTAATATGAGTGGAGAAGGTTTGGGTGAATATTAAAACATTCTTAGGTTTATTGATACTAAATAATAGGTTCAATATACGAGACATGTAAAAATACTCCAGTTATTTATAAAAACTTTAAAAACCTTTCGTTTAGAAACGTTTAAAGCACTTAGATCCTAAATTATCTAAGTAATCGCGTTCGTAAAAAAGTAGGTATATCTAGATTAATAGTTATATGATATATGGAAACCAATGGTTTAGTTAACAATGTTATTTGTATAAATTCAAAATGATTTTCAAATTTTGCACTAATGGAAATTAATAGTGAATTTGAATCCTTGATGCTAGTAAATGTAAAGTTTACTTTAAAGCTTTGAACAGCAATTTCTTTAGGTTTAATAACCAGAGAAAACCGGGTCTTTACTTTATTGAACTACGCGAAAATTTAAAGGATTCCAGACTATTTGATATGAAAATAGGCTAAGTCTATATATTCGGTAATTTTGTTTGTACTTATTCTCATAGAGATTGTTACTACGATTTGAAAAAGATTGTATGGCTGAATTTCATCTGGTTTCTTTTCATAGACTATTAAATTTAATTTCATAAAATGTTACGACTTAAGTATAAATAATTGACCCTTAAAAGGTGTACATAATCCATCTTAACCTGAATAGTTTGGTATATTTTTACGTATGTAGCCTAGTTCAACGCAACTATATGTATAGTTTACTTTTTACGGTTTCATAAATTATTAATGGCACATCGAAATTTCTATACTATAATGCGATAATTAAACGGAATATTAACACATTAATATTTCTCGGCTTTAGCTAACAATTAGTAAGGATAGCTTTAATATTAAGTTTTCCAACCAGTTATATATTGTTCATTTTCTGTAATATAATATATATACCGGTTTTCTTACATCTATGAGCGTAAAATCTTAAATCGACCTTAGTTTCAGATTTAACTAGTAGTTTTACAATTTTCTTAATTTCTTTTACTTTCTTAATGTAAGTTTCATTACGATTTGAAAAATTACCTATATAAAAGTCTTTGTAACAAAATTATGTTCGATGCTTGTATCTAATGAAAATAAGACGTTGAGTTAATAAATGATCCTCAAATAGCAATCTAAAGGTGTTTGTAATTGTTTATAATGAGAGCGGACTTTTCATTAAATCGTTACATCATACTAATATTTAGGGTTTTAACTGTATATACGATTATAATCAAATAAGGTTAAGTATATACTAAATATATTTTTATTCAACGTAAATTTATAGATAGTTCTGGAAAGTATTTTAAAGCGTTCAAATATTGGTTTCATTGATTCGAATGTAGCTTAATAAAAACCATCAATTCGGCGGTGCTTAGTAGAAACAATGACGGCTGTATATTCGGAAAATTCGTTCAATATATCAATGAGATCCTCAAATCTTATAAATAAGGCTGATGACTTTTTTTTAAAAGAAGAAGAATTTTTTTTTCCCTTTATCACCCAATTTAATTTTATGTACTTTTTCTGTATGTTTTTTACAGCGATTTTTGGAGTAGTCATTACGCCATAAGTTACGATCCTCGAGTTGGACACCGAGATTTTGTGGCGAATACTAATATCGTTGCAGCGTTTATTACGAAGGTGATAATTATGGTAATTATACCCATTACGCTGAAGCTTATGGCTATAGTAATGGCTACTAGTATAACAATTTTATTCGCGCTATTTGTAATTATCACAGCGGTTAAGGTAATAGTCGTAGGTCCAACCATATTTTTAATTTACGCTAGAATTTAAGGGGTATTATTACTTATATTTACATGGTTCTTTGTAACTATTGTATTGATTACCATTTTCAATTCGTAATATTGGACTACAATAGAAATGTTTTTTATTCGTTGTAATAAGAAGTACTGTTTCTTTCCTTTAAGTTTACCCATGTAATATTTCATTGTTTTACCTTGTTAAGGCAGAGAAACCAATTGTTAAATTGAAATGTCCAACCACATCCAAATGTCAATCATTACGCCTTGCCAATTAATATTATTTCGTTGAAGTACGACTATAGTTTAAACGTAGCTTATTTTGGTTCATATGTATTTTATTAACTTTAACTTATCGTTAAACAGTTGTAGATAAGCGTGAGATAAAGCTACATAGTTAAATGGTTAAAATATTGGCAATGCCAAAGTTGGCTTTAGATTATGAATATATTTTTGTCCTAGTTTTACTTTTGTTTTCACTATTTTACAGCTCATTATTTCTTATATTATGGAATCACCCACACTTTTTTTTCTTTTCCCTTTGCTGACATGAAGTCACTTGTTAGCAGCTTAAATATGTGAACGGATAAGTTCATTAGAAACGGTGCAAGATACCCGTTCATTTGGAAATAAAGATACTAATAGTTTACTTTATGTGGTTTGGAGGTATCGGTAATGAACTTGATATAAATGGAGTTACATTAATTTTTCGGTGAGTTCAATTACGCGAGTATAGATAGGATATATAAAATCTTCAAGATATTGTAATATTTAAATTTTAACTGCTTTTATTTTTTAAAAAAAAAACGTAATTAGAAAGTTTTATTGTCATTATTAACGTTGGAATCGCATTCAATTGCAGTGTAATCAATTCAATTGCAGTACAGTTAAGTTAACTGTACTGATTATAAGTTAGTTTACTATAGAATGCTCAATTCAAACTAGGGCACGGGCAAAGCAATTGGTTATACAAAGTAGTGTGAAAACCGGCTAACTGTCTGCCAACTTAAAACAATGCATCCACCACTTAACCACTGCAATACTACTGTTACTTAGACCACGATTCAAATCGAAAAACTTTGCAAAGTCTAAAGGAGGCCTATCAAGACTGATTTGTTCTTATTAGATTAAATAAAAATGAGCTAAGTAGAAGAAGAAACTACTTTCCGGTTACGTTTTATGAAATACTGAGGTAGAAGAAAGATTATTGCGCAAGTAATTTGCGAACTATGTTAAACCTTAACAACAGCAAGTAGAGAAAACTTCTGGATTTCGTCAGATCTTAATGAAAATTAGAAGGTAGCTATAATATCATTGTTCAAAAAATCAAAAAAACTATCAAACCCTTCTTGAAGTCAAATGTTAAGATTGACAGTCAAAATTCCCAAATCGTTAAGAAAGCGATGATCAAGTTGCATAGATCTTCAAAGAAAGTAAACGTTCAAGTCGTTACTACTATCATCGCAAATCGTAAAATCTAAGACTCCTACAATAAACAACAAATCCAGCAACAAATAACATTTAATACTAAACCTCTCCTCTTATTCTAATCTTTTCCATTCCCCTACATTACAAAATTTTCAATCGAACAAGTCAGTGAAAAATTCAAGATCTTTACGTCCAATGAAATACTAAGATCATCAAGTCACACTAAATAAGCTAAGTTACGTAATCCATATCTAAAACACTAAATCCCCTTACTCAAATCGCTAAGTCCCCACATCTAACATCGTCAAATCCCTAGCTTACCTAATTTAACGTTCACTTGTCAGCTAAAATGTAAAGATGAAAAGTAGTTAGGAATATATAAAGGAAATTAATGCATTCGAACCCGCCTTTTTAAGTATTACAATAAAAAAATCTCTAGTATAAAAACTTTGACGAGACTTACAATAAATAATATCTGAATAATTTTATTAGCGAATACATTTTCCACGAAGATATTGAAGAAGTGTTTGACCGTGATACCAACATTTCTCAAATCTTCTATTTTTCAATAATTGGAAAATTGAGATATGAAGAACGATTCAAAAAAACATTAAATTTGAATGAAAATGAAAAAAATTGTAATTATTTCATCCCAAATAAACCTATAAAAATTAATCAAAGCTCTTTTTGAATTGGTATAACTTAAGGATTACCCTCAAAATACCTAACCTCAAAACTTATAAGGAAAAGAAAAATGTATTATTATTATTAACTATTAATACCTTTACATACGTTTTAAGGGATCAACACCTAATCTATAATTAAGTAAAACCTATAAACCTCATAGTACTAACTTTGTATATTACAACGAAAAAAACCATTCATTTACTAAATGATAGAGTTCCCGTTTATGATAATGCGAAGTACATATTCGATAAAAGAAAAGCGAATAAAGCAGTGGATATTAACGTGGTAAGACGAATAAACGTTGAAGTCACCCAACGTTTAATTAAAATAAATCGTTAAGTCTTTTAAGGCTTCCCCTAAAACCGTCAAATACCTCAAAATGTTTCTTGAAATCGTTAAATCCCTTAAGAGTTTACCCAAAATCATTACATTTTTCAAAACAAAGTTTTACGTAGTAGGAACATATTTTCCTACATGTATAAGTCTATTAAAGATCTTGCTACAGTACTTTACCCTCTATATCAAACGACCAACATCTACTTCTACCATCGCGGTTCGAAAAATCCAACATTTAAGCTGGCAAGAAACACTATTAACGATTGCCACAATTATTGTAAACTAACCCCTAAGCTAATTAAAATGATTAATAAGAACTACAAGTACTTTACCAATTGTTCCAAAATTTGAAATAATACAAAGAAATATAAAGGGAGACCTTATTATCTAATTAATATGAAGATAATACCGTGTCTTAACATTTATAAATTAATAAAGGTTCAACCTTCAGGTTTCCATTTACTGTTCTCAGAAATGGTTACGAGTTACGTTGTGATTATTACCTAACCCTGAATTAGAGCATATACCTTTCATAGAATTTATAACGGGATAAAAAATTACTTCAAATACTATAGTTACCATACATAATATTATAAGAATTGGGTAAAGATAAGATAAATGACGATAATAGTGTGAAAAATAAAGGAGAAATAAATCAATAGATGTATATAATTAGATGTTTCGTAAGATACTATTATGACAGTAAACAATAAAAAAAACATACATAAGAGAAAACTTATTTTACGAAAAGGTACGAGTGGTTATGAACAGCGTTAACAGGTTTGAATATATCCTATAACGCCTAAATACTACTTGTAAAGGATTTTTTAATTATTTGCGATTTTTGTTCACGACTTTGATGATATGCACATCAGACTTAGTTGGGATATACCCCTAAGATGGAAACTTCTGTAACACGGATCGAGACGACGAAAACCTTTTAATTACATATTATATCGATTGCAAGTACGAAAGGGCCTTACGTTCAAGATCTAGTCCAAACTTTGAATTAGAAGCTTTACTAGCGACAGTAATATGGGTAAAATTTGAGCGGATATACTAATAGTAAACATTATCGTTATAATAGTAGTAAAAATATTATTTGTGGTAAATTCGGGTTTTAATAAAATTTATTACCAAATTACTAAATATTAGAAATAGTGGGTGATATATTGTATCCAGTACTCTGGTATTTTTGGAAAGTATCATGTAAGTCTGATCATAAACTAAAAGGATTAAGAGCCTTTGAATGAAAAATATATAACGAAGAAATTCATGTAGTAGAAAAATACTATATTTGAAGCAACGTAATAATTAGCTAAATATGTTCTATTTTATACCTTTATTAGAAAATACCCATACCATAAGTTTGAAGATCAAGAATATAACTCTTTACAGACTTTAGATCTCGAAAGTTGTTACATAGATTACATATCTTAGAAATTATTACAGATAAGGAGGAAGTAAGGTACTTAATAGGAGGCTATTCGTAGTATATTACATTGCGACGAAAGAGTATTGACACCATAGAAATTCATTGTTCCAATGCCGGCATAGCGAAAGTTAACTTCGGCTTGAGTAAGAAATTATCATTACTAGGATCGACGATTGTATAAATAGTCATTAAATCAATCAAATTCCATTTTGGAATCACTTATCATATTCCTTTTTGTCTGTAAGATATAAAGATACTCGGTATTAATGTCGAAATTAACGTTGATAAACTAGTTAAAAACGGCCGAAAGTTTACTTTCGCCTTTAAATGGAGACACTTATAATTTTACCTTTAAAGCGTAGAGATAACAGTAATGAATTTAATGAAGTCCAAAATACGTTAGTTATACCAACGTTTCAATTATCCAACTGTTGATAGGCTATATAAAGTTCTCAAATCCACACATCGTTATGCTATAGATTACTTTGATTGAAAAGATATTAAAAAGCTCTGCTACTATTTCCGAACTTATACCTAAATATTTAAAGCGTTCAGGTTTATACTAAGAACAATATGAACTTTAATTATAAAATCATGGGTAACGTTTTTACTTAGATAATAAACCAATTTATTACGTTGTAAATTAGATAATTGTTTTTCATAGTATTAAGTTTTTTAAGTTGTTATCGGCGAAATATTCCTCGAAAACAATGAGGATATTATAATTTAATACGTATTTACGTTTATTAAATGTTATTGTTTACGACGCTTACATTAACTTTATTGCTAAGAGGTTTTAAGCTAATATTAATATAAAATGGATCTAGTGTGAATAAGTACCTATTAAAACTTACTAGAGTATTGTAAAGGTTGAAAATATATACACGTTACTTTATAGGGCGTATAATATCTTTATAATGAAGATCAAAAGCTTTGAAGATTAAAATATAGGTTTAAAATAGCTCTAAAATACCTGTATCACATCTTAGTCTTTGATTGCCTAGTGTTAACATTACTATTTTTTGGAACATATACTAATTTAACGAGTGCATTTTCACCATTAAAAAGTATTATAAAAAAGGTAATAATGTACTAAAAATATTTGAAGGGATTAAGGAAAGAATCTATCTAACCCCAAATTAATAGATTCTTGAGTATAAGGAATAGCCTCATAATAATCACCGTATTAAGTTTTCCATTATAATTCAAAGGTTTTTATAGGAAACACCAAGCACATGGAACAGCTTATTAAAATTTTGAGGTATTGTAAATTTACAATTAGTTAACATTATTTGCGATTTTACGAAGTTTTGTATCACGTAGGTTAAACCATATATTAAGGAGTTGAACTATGGGGATGAAAAGATTGAATATGGAAGAATAAATTAACATAATCATTACCTTCTGTAATTGACAAGCCAATGGAAAGACGGTGGCGGGGAAATTACCATAAAGGAGGAACACTAAGAAATAGGATGGGAGATATACACCGGAGCGCATATATACAGCTATTAAGGTAAAAATTAAAGAGAAAGATGGTAAATATTAGGCTGCTCAATTCCGTGTATAAAGAATAATAAAGACTTTGCACAAACTATTTGAAAAAGGCGATAAGGTAGAGACTAATAGATACCTAATATAAAACATTATACAATTCATAATCAAATACGATTTTAACTTTTACAACTTTAACTTTATGATCTTGAAGTACAAAATTATTTACGAGGTTAAGTGAAAAACCACGGTCAAATCATACGGAGATTAATGTTTCATCACTCAAAAGTATAATGATAAAGGTAAAGATTGAATAATTATATAATCGATAACGATTAAAAAAATTAGCAAGCGCTTGATGGTCGTATTGGAAGCAGGTTTGGGGGTAAAATGCAATGTGAAACTGATCCTGAATAATCATAAGATGATTCAAGAGTATACGTAGCCATGAATTAATTTACAAAGGATTGATTTACTCAAGTTACCTTAAGAAATTCGTCAAAAGATCCTTTTAAGAACGATTATACTCTTGGTTAAATCATTGTATAAATTAACTTGAACAAGTTTTATTAGTTTTTGACCTATTAATTGCAATATACGGTTAAATTAAGTATAAAATCATTAACTTAAGACTCATTCCTTTTAATTATGTAAAAAGAAGATTTTGGTATGATGGATATGTAAGTTGAAAATAAATTTTCTGTTGGAACTGCTAGCTTTATAGCATCAAATCAACGTGCGATTGGTAAATGAACGTTTCAAAACTACAAACCGGTCATGAGTTTAACTAAAGGCAAACATTTAAAGTTGAACGAATCGTTGATTCGCATATATAGTGTTAACAATATTGATGCTGGTAGACCTTAGAAGTTGCAACGTTGTCGATTCGATTGGTCGATGTAACAGTAGTATTGCGTGGTCAGATGGTGGATGTATTGTTCTAGGTTTGGCAGACCGCTAGCCGGTCTGCACTGTAATTTGTATGGCCAATTGCTTGGCCCGTTCCCTAGAGTGAAGTGTAGCATACTGCACTCGACTTACACTTAATGTGGTAAGTCTCTACAAAGTAATACACTTATAGTACAATCAACTTTACTGTAAGTAAAGTTGACCTATTGCACTGCATGTAATATTATTTTAACACTGGCGGCTTTTTAATTTGTACGCGCACGCCAGTATGGCTTACTAATCTTTTCCGGTTACCACTGAATTATCTCCTCGTCAACTGGCCAGACCCCTGTTAATTCCAGTTGACTCCTATACTGAATTGCACCCAAGTGCAAACAAATTAACCCCATTTGATCTTAATTGCTCCGTTGCTCCAAGGTCAGAGTTTATCAACTCCCATAAAAAGTTCTTTTGTGACAGCCCTTCGTAACTTCAATTATGCCATTCAAACAAATCACTATTATCAATATCAATCCCCTAGCAATCTTTCAGTCTGCTATCACATCCCTGTCCGTCCTCACGTGTTTTAGGCTTTCCGGGCGGCCTATCTACGTAGCCCTCGATACGTATGGTTAGCTTATTATTATCTACAAACTTTTCTAATGTTTTGTTTGGCGTAGCTTTCGTCATGACATTTACAGGATTATCTTTTCTATTAATCCATCGGAACTCCTTCATCTCCCTCCCTTTGTAAGCTTTACGTAATGCCATTACGTGGATTATTAGGGGTTTTTAGCTAATAGTTCCGAGCTTTAATAGGTATCCGAAAAAACGCATTAAATCGGTATAAATTACTACTGGGATAAATGGAATTTTCAGTTGCTTAGTAATAAGATCAAGGGTTTCTCATAGCGTTATGCCTACGTTAAAGCCTGCCATTATACCGTAAACCTCCAAAGTTAGTACATTTCATGTAATACTTTTATACTTGACGGAGGTCTAGTAAATTAGGTTGCCGATAATATTAAATTGATTTTCCGGTTTATTTTCGTTAATGAGAACTATTAGGAAGCTGATTTGTAAAGACAGATTGGTATTATTTGTTAAAGACTCGTCCGTAAAGATTATTAGCTTAGCTTTTAAGAGGTCGATTAGTATTATGTTAATTCCATGATATAGATTCCGCATTTACTACTTTAACCTTTTATTTAGTCAATTAAAGTCTTTATCCGTTAATATTTATGCTTTTGACGCAATAGATAAATCGTATAAGGCTTTCGATTAGAATAAAATGGCAATATATCTACACCGTACACGTTATTCTAAATACTGTTAAACCTTAGCCCTATTAGTCTTATCGATTATGGAAAGAATAACGCTTTAGCTATTTTAACGAAAGCTTAGGCCGGTATTAACACTAAACATACAGATTAACGATTTATTAAAGTTAAATTAATTATTTTCCGTCAACGTCGTTACCAGCTTATAATTTTCAAACTTAGAGTCCTCGATTGTTTACTATTACTATACCATAAAGCCGGCTATTCCGATGAAAAGAGTATCGTTAATTTGCATACCTACTATGCAAAAGTCCTCTTTTTACATTACTAATAAGCACGGATCGTATATTAAGGATTTTATCGCTAACCGGAACTTAAAGTCCGGCTGGTAAATCGGGAACCAGTAAACGCCTGCCTTAGCTAATCTATACAATGGTTTAACACACCCTTTTACCGTTTCTAATAGGTAAATAGCACGGAGTTCCTATGGCAGCTTTAACAATATAATCCGTTGTAAATCCGTTACTAACTATATATAAGTTTACGTAATATCACAGCCATTAAATGTAAACTTACCCTTAGTCCTAGTTAGTAAACTTACTGTCAAAATAATCACCAAGAATTAACTGATTTCTAAAATCGTTAGCGACTATATAAGGATTCAGTCCTTACTTTTATCGCCATATCTTTAAACGATTAATCGTAACTTTTCATAGGCCCATACCGTAGTCTTACCATTAACCTCATAAATAATCCTCGAATTAAAAATCGTAATATTTGGGTTTTAAAGGTTAAAGTTAGCTTTCGACACAAATTGTACCACACTTTAAATCAGCAAGCCATAGATTTCGACCCTGTCTTTTTTTTCAAAAGGTTTACTATAGGTACCTACTTTAAAGTGGGGCACCAGCCAAAGCATTTGGCTTTACAAATTAGTGTGCACAACAGCTAGAGATCCGCAAAACTTAGAACTCGTAATTCACCTCAATCAACAAATTTTAATGCAGCACCAGTTGCTTCGATCACAGTGATTCGAATCAACTACATTACAACGATAAAAGCCTACCAACAATTACTAAATTATAAATATAGGCTGTATTACTAATTAAAATATCACTACTAAATTAAGGATACGATCCGCATTAAAAAAAACATTACCCATATAAATATTATTATATATCTCTATAATTAATGAACAACTACGTTACAAATTACACATAGAAAAATTACACCGTAATGTGTTACCATATAAGATGTATTCCTTCAAAATACATAATAGCGTACCACTTCCTGAAGGGGGCATCAAGAAGGTATACGATAAAGTACCACTTCCCAGAGAGGATATTAATAAAGTATATGGTAAAGTGTTACTACCCGGGTAAGAGCTTATAAGCTCCCACCTAAGGCGTACACTCACTGGATTATTCTTCTCCTTTTAATCTTACTACCTACTTCAGTATATACAACCAATCTTTATGATTACTCTTCTAATGTAACTGGTATAATAAACCCTACCGAAAAATAGCGGAATAATTTATCAATGCTTAAATAATGATATAGTTGCTGGTTCTTATAACGACTATATTCTAGTTTAGTGAGTTAACTAAGAATAGATCCTTTACTGTAACATCGAATAAGAAAATCTTTAAAAATATAGTTACATTTATAATACACTAGGGGTATTAGAACGCTGTGGAAGGTCAAAGTATTATAATCTTTACTAAATTAGGTTCATATATAATTTTTTTCATCCAATAGATCAAATTACGCCAACAACTGTTCGAAGTCCAGTGTAATTATTTAATTTTATTTCGAATTGGAGAAATAATTTTTATCGTAAAAAATATAGCAAGATGAGCTTCATTTCGTTTTGGAAATATCTGAAAACATTAGTTTATCGATTGTAAAATGATATGGCGATGTGAAAAATAAACGAGAATCAACAAAACTTAACGTTCAATTTTAAAATTTTAACTTTAAAAGTGGGTCTTGTGAAAGAGTACTATCCGCTTTTAGTACAGTCTCCAGTTAGTTATTTTAGCGGATTAACATTAAAAGTGGATATTTTGACGTTCAAATCAGATACTTTCAATCTGATGTACCCGTGTATAATACAACTTCTAATTAGTTAATTATTTCTTATGATACATATTATAAGGCACGCCATTCAACTTTAATATTAAGCTAGGATAGTAATATTATAAAATTATAATTCGTTTTATAGTGGGAGTCAACTTCTCCATTGTGCATTGTAATAGAGTCCGCTATAAAATCTCCTTTGTCCTCTTTTTCATTAATATATGATTTTCGATTATATCTATCTATCTTTGCTATTAAAATGCCATGAATTCGGATGAAAAGCTTGTTAGGCTTTTGTTGGATAGATTTAGTGAGAGCTATCAATAGACTTTCTCTTAAAGCAACTAATTCGCTAGTCTCCATTAATAGACTGATTTTTATGTTTCTCTTAAAGAATATGACTTTCTGATTCTTCTTTTCATAGCCTAAATTTATCCTGGAAATCTAACTCAAGATTTCTAAAGGTTAAGGAAATAGTTTTCTTCAACTCAATTCGAATTCAGACTATTAAAACAGGAAATTCTAGTTTAGTTTAGGTTAGAAAATAAAAATAGTACTTAATATAGGTAACATAACAACCATAATAAATAAGGCTTTTTGTGAGAACAGTAGTTAATTGCAATTGAGTCTGTTAACTTACTGACAAATAAGTTTACTCTACTGACTACAATTTAAGTATATTGTTCTTGGGATTGATCATAGGTCAAGTATAGTATGTACTCACTTTAAACTAGAGCACAAGCCAAGTAATTGACCGTACAAATTAGTTTGTAAACTGGATAGCGGTCTGCTAAACCTAGAATAATACATTCACCGGTTAAACACGCTATACTAATTTTACTACGACTACCATTTTAATCGAAAACGTTGCAGCGTCTAAATATCTATCATTAACAAGGCCTATCAATACTGATTGATGCTTATTAGATTGACCACCAATTATATAGGTAAGAGAAAAGGCTAACCTCCGGATACGCTTCATGAATGATCAAGTAAGAGCAAATATTCTTCATAAAAAAACTCGACTATTAAGTCGGTTTTTCATGGTAATTAAGAGGTAGAAACGATATAAACATCATTGAAAACACTAATAAATATTCATTAAATCAATTCTGGAAGAAAAGCGTTGAGATCGACCACCTAAAAGTCTTAAATATTGGTAAGTTTACCAAAGTAGGAAAACGGCTAAGTCAATACTACTACGTACTACTACAAATTTCAAATCGAAAAGAACGACCAAGTTCTACAACCTTGAACTATAAATAATAAAGACAAACAAACTATAACCCTAATTCCTATACCAAATCTCACCTCTTACACCAACCCTTTCTCCTTCTCTTATATCATAAGATCGTTAAATCAAACATTTCAAGGTCGTTACTCCAAAAGAAAAACACTAAGGATTGCTAAGTCGCGCTAGGAACACCACGTTATGCGACTCCATGCTCAGATCAAGTTTCTTTATCAAAATCGCCAAGTTGTTATATTTCTAAATTACTAAGTTTTCTCGCCTAAAACACTAAGTCAGAACAAAATTTAATCAAAAGCGAAAAAAGGAATGTAAGGACCTTAGATCCATCTTCCTTAGCTACTTCAACTAAAAATTATGCGGAAGAAATACGGACGAAACGTCTACTAAAAAACACCTTATCAATTACATCAGTTGGTACATCTTTGAGTCGTACATCAGCGAAAATAATGGTTGCGGTGCCTGCTCTTTCCAAGACTTTCGTAGGTTTTTCAACCACAATATAATCAACATGTGAAAAATATTTCAAAAAAAATGTTAAGGCCAGGCTAAAGATAGAGGTCAATTGATGTGGAATCTTCATCCCCAAAAACACCCCTATTTGAACTGCCAGAGTCCTTCATAGAATTAACATAACTTGAAGACTGTCCTCAAGATCCTCATAATTTACAAGGTAAAGTCAAGGACATTAACGACTATTAACGCCCTCATAAAAACTCCAGAGAACCATCCCTTAATCCCTAGTTAGATCAAGCTTTCAAATACAATAATACCAATTCTTTACATGTCGATAATAAGAAACCTGTTAATCTTCCTAACAATATAGCCACAGCTTATAATTTCGCGAAGTACGCGTTTAGCAAATATAGAACGTGTAAAGCAACAGCTATCAATGCGGCAAACGGAATTGAAGTTGGTGCTATCGATAAATCAATTAAACGAAATCGTCAAATTCCTTTATCCTCTTAAATCTTTCCTAAAGATTGTTAAGTTCTTCAAAACGAAGCTTTCTAAAGCAAATACTCATATATGCGTAAGCCTATTACAGGTCCTACTATAGGACTGTACCTCTCGAGCTAGGACACGAACAAATACTTCTATCACCTCGAATTTCCAGGTTTGAAGCTTAAGTTAATAACAAAAAATACCATCAACAAGTGAAATGACTACCGTAACCTTCCTCTCAAAGCAGTTAAAATAGTTCATTTCAACTACAAACTCCTAAAAAACTTAACCAAAATCTGGGATACCGTAAAAAGGTATAATGATAAATCTTTTAATCTACTCGACAAGAAGAAAAGATGATTTATAAAGATTTACAATTTAATATAGGTTTAACTTTCAGGGCTTTATTTACTATTTCGTAGAATATTTACAAACTTCGCCAAAAATTATTACTTGGTTTTCCTAACTAAAGCAAAAACTTTCCGTGAAATTTATAATGATCCGAAACTTTATTTCGAGTATGATATCCATCTTATGCAATATTACATGGATTAGAGTATAATAAGGTAAACAATGATAAAAATTGAAGGAAGGAGAAAGAAATACCAATGAATATCTTGAACTAAATGCTTAACAAGTAACGAATATACTAGAAAACGATAAGAAATATAGACACTGGCGAAAATACACATTGAAAACATGTACGTGCAGA
This sequence comes from Anisogramma anomala, assembly GCA_038502455.1. Taxonomy (NCBI): domain Eukaryota; kingdom Fungi; phylum Ascomycota; class Sordariomycetes; order Diaporthales; family Gnomoniaceae; genus Anisogramma; species Anisogramma anomala. Next base: position 20,101,015 of record JASMMZ010000001.1, on the reverse strand, counting down.
TAATATAGGCGTCAATGAGTTTAAATACGCTTTATAACACCTAAATACCACCTGTAAAGTTTTTTTTAGCTGATTACTTTCCTCGCATACGATTACTATAGTACGTACGTCAAACTTAGTTGGTATATACCTTGAAAGTAACAACTTCCACGATGTGAATAACAAAGATTTTTTTAATTATATACTATATCGATTGCAAATACAAAAGGCTCCATGTTTCAAGATCTTTCAAAATCTTTAGATTGGTAACCATACTAGCGACAATAACACAAAAAAAACTAAACCGGACCTACTAACTGGAAAAAATATGGTCATAATAGTAGCAAAATATACTAAATTTAAGGTAAGTTCGGTTGCTGGTTAACTCGCTACCATACAGCTAAACGTCACAAATAACTGGTGATATATTACATTTAATACCCTACTCCTTTTGGGAAACACTATTTGATCTTTATAGCTGAATATAAGGAAAAAGAGGCTTTTAACGAGAACGATACACCAAAATAAGTTACCTGGCATAAGAATATTGTTTTTGAAGTAATCTAGTAACTAATTGACTATATCTTATTATATTGTTTGACTATAAAGATATCTACATTAGTTATACAGATCAATTACCTGACCTTCTACATATATATAACCTTCACAATCATCATGCAGACTATAGGTTTGACGATATTATACCGGACAAAAAAGCGGCAAGAAACTGAATGAAATACCATTCGTAATATGTAGCACTATAACAGAGAAATAATACTATTTCGAAAATTAATCGTTCAAATAATGATAAATTTAAAGTCAGCTTTAGCTTAAACAAAGAATTATGGTTTTTAGAACCGACGACTGTAGAAATATTAATTAAACCAATTACTGCTTATATTATTAAATCCCTTACCTTATTCCCTCTTTACCTAGAAAACATGAAAACGCTTGGCGTTAACGTAGACTTTAACGTCAATAAGTTAATTAAAAACAGCCGGAAATTCTCATTTGCCTTCAAATAAGGATATATTTGAGTTCTCCTTTATGAACTGGATGTAATGGCATTGAATTTGATAGAGTTACTAATACGTTAATTGCTAAAATGTTTTAATTACATCGCAATCGACAGGTTATATAAGATCTTCAAGTCTGCAGGGTATAAAGATATGGGGTAATTTACTCTAGAGACTATTTAAAAGCTTTTCCAGAATTCCCAAATATACGCCCAATTGTTTTGAAGTTCAATTTTACGGTGAAGAACAATGAAGACTTTAATTATAATATCTTTGTTAACGATTTTTACTTGAAGAAAAAACTTTTTTTATATCATAAATTTAGCAACCTTGTTTCACAGTATTCAGTTCTTTAAATCATTTTAGGCGAAATATATTTGGGAAACGTTGAAGATGCTTTGAATGAACATATGCTCATGGCTATCAAACGTTCTTATTCACTATACTAGTACTAACTTTACTGCAACGGGATTTCAAATAGATGTCGAAATAATCGGGATTTTGTATAAGTAAGTAATTTTTAAGGTCCATTGGAGTATTAGAAAAGTCGTGAGTGTACAGGAACTATTTCTTAAGTTGTATAATATCCTTACGCTAGAAATTCAGAGTTTTATTGATTAGGAAGCACGTTTTTACATAGCATTAAAGTTCTGGAACTACATCATAAGCCTTGATAGATTAAAAACAACGCTATCGATGATTGAAACATATCCTGGTTTAACCAAGAAATTTATATTATTAATGAGTAGTTAGACAAAGAATTCAGCATACGGTAAAACTTTAAAGTAATTACAGAGGAATTTCTCAGACGTCAAGTTAATAATGACTTTATTCACAAGAATAACCTTATAACTATATATATATTTACTTTACTGTTATAGAATGAAGTCTTCGAATAGTGAAATCTAGGCAAATGGAATAGCCTTTTTGAAATCTTGAGTATAGCTAACTCTAAAGTAATTGTTAAAATTTCTAACAATCTTACTACGTTTCGCACAACTTAAATGAAACCCTTTATTAGGGAGATTATTATAAAGATAATAATAAAAATTGTTCAACTAAATATATTAGCTACCATAATTACTTTTTTATATGAATGAACATACTTATGAAAAGATAACGACGCGGCCGACAACTAAAAATAAGGAACATTTAAGATAAAGAATATATATCGGACCGAATCTGTAATACTTCTTGTGTTAGCAGGAAAGAGAAGAATGATTAAGACTTAGCCATTAAGCTTTGTGCATAAGGAATAATTAAGACTTCAGGCAGTCCATTTAAAGATAGCGATAAAATTGAGATTAATGGACTCTTTACTCGAGGAATTATATAATTTATATGGAAACGCGACTTTGACCTTGAAAACTTAAATGTTATGATTTTGAAATCGAGGATTATTTACGAGGTTACAGGCAAGACCACAGGGAAATTGTACGAAAAGTTACGCCTAATCGCTTGAGAATATGGTAATAAAGGCAAATATTTAATCACTATGCAATTACTAACTGTTTATAAAATCGGCCAACATTTGGAAATCGTAATGGCAGTAAGTTTACTAGTAACGGCGAATGGAAAATTCACCTTTAATAGCCATATTATTAATTCAATGTTGATATAGTTGGCAACTAAACTATGAAACATTGTTTTTATAGAAACAACTTCAAAATTAAATGACAAATATTTATTTAAAACGGTTATATTATATGATAAACCGTTTTAAAGATCAGCTAAAACAGGCATCCATTAGGTTACAGTCCTTGAATTTTATTTTAAGTCGAGGTAAGGTATGAAATCCTTAACCTATAACCCGTATTAGTTGTTTAAGTAAAATTGAACCTTTGGTATGAGAAGTATGTAAATTAACAAAATAATTTTAATTGAAAATTCTTACTTTATAGTATTAAAACAACGTGTAATAAAGAACTTTTATTTCTTCAATTACAAACTTATCACAATATTGACTAGTGGTAAACATTTTAATTTTACAGATAATGAATGCATAAATATAATATTAACTATATGAACATTTAATTTAATTTTCGTTAGAATGGTCAAAAAGTTAATGTAGTAATTATCAACAGATTTAACGCAGCAATAGCTTAAAATCATTAGTAGTAACATAATGATAGTAGTTACATTATGATCTTATACTAACTGAAACCATCGTACGATCTTTTAATTAGGATAAAAACTCAAAACATAATCGATAAAGACTACGATTGATTGAATGAAAGTTTGGATTGAAAGATGAGGAATTTAATTTATGGAATCAATATGGTTGCGATTAATTTGTTGAGGTTTCAATGAAACTTTTTTATGGACGGCTGTTTTCTTAATAATATTAATTTATCGTTGCCCATCGGATTCTTCATAACAATCCTGAATAAGGATAAATAACAAGCGGACCAGTTAGTCATAACTAGGAACCTAATTCAATGGACTTTTGTTAAGTGTAAAAAGGTTATACGAAACGTATTAGCTTTGGAACTTTTAAGAATAGTAGCTAGCTTTAACGTAGGCAGACTCATGTAAAAAGCCTTCAATATTATTACTAGGTAACTGGGCATTGAATGTATTCCGGTTATCATTTGTACCAATTTAAGAAGCATGTTCGAATGCCTTTTAAAACTAAAAGCAACTGGCGAAAAATTCTTGATAATCAACGTCATAGCTTTTTGTAAAACTTATAAAAGTAAGGAAATTAAGGAATTGAGGAGGATCAATGGCAAAGATAACTCAGTAGACGTTATAACGAAATTGGTATCGCAGAAAGCTCTAAAAAGGTTTATAAATAGCAATAGACTAACTATATGCATCAAAAGCTATATAAAAAGACTACTAAGAAAGATCAAATCACGTGGATAACCGATGAACAGAGAAACAGGGGTGTCGTAATAAAATGAAAGACTGTTAGAGAGTCGAACCCAATAACTTGATTAATTGACATGGTTGAGTTTAAGGTACGTATAAGTTTGTGACGAAAAACTTGTATACGGAAGTTTATCAAGCTGGGGTTTGGAGCTATGAGGTAAAGGGAGGTAATTGGAGTTAATTCAGTTGCGGAATATATTAGAATTGATAGGGGTTTGGCAAATGGATGAGCATGAATTTCGGAGATTTCCACAAATAAGGGGTCAACCACACTAGTGCGCATAAAAAAAAGCCGCCAATATTGAAATAATAGTCAATCTCAGTGTAGTAAGTCAACTTAATATCAAATAAGTTGACTGTACTTATCCCAAGTGAAATGTATGATTTGTAGGATTAAGTATAATACAGGTACAATATATAACCATGTTAAATTAGAGTATAGGCAAAATAATTATCCATACAAACTAGTATGCAAACCACCTAGCTATCTGCCAAATCTAAAACAATATATCTACCACTTAACCACGCAATACTACTGTTACTTCAACTACGATTCGAATTGACAACATTGCAACATCTAAAGGCCTATCATTGGCAAGTCCTATCAACGATTTTTCTTATATGTCCAAGGGCTACCACGAAAAAAGCTTAAGGAAATTTGTGTTACAAGCGAAAAAGAAAGAAATTACTTAAAAATTTCTTAATAATAAATCGGTCTAATGCCTTAGTACATACTAATCGATTTCAAAGGAGTTTTACATAAGTATTTAATGCAAATAATAACAGCTGAAATATTGAAGTTAATGGAAGAAATAATTATCAGTTGCGCCCTAATTCAGGTACGCATTGTATTCAAAGTTTTTGCCAAACTATAGTTGATAAAAGCAAACAAATATAAGTAATCCACTTCTATGAATATTATATTTATTTTAATCTTCAGGAAACTTTCTCCAATATTTGAAAAAAAATACTAATAATATATACTTTGATTAATATTAGCATCAAGTTTATTTTCGTAAAGATTGACCTCTTGAAATCTTTTAGCAACTATTATTTTGATTCTGATCGTAAAATTTTTTCTTTAACGTTCAAAAAGAAGTTCTTTGATTTTCGTTTTGGCTATAGTACTAACAGGGCTTTTATCGACTCTATATTTTGTTCTGGTTTGGATTTTAGTTTTATATTCGGCTCTGTTTCAAGTGTTTGAAAAAAAAACTTATAGCCTTCTTTAAACTTAGTGAACATTTTATTGCATCAAATAATAACCGATTCAAATTCTTCCTAATCAGAATTGATCAAAGTATCGTTCACTTTAGCCTTTACTTCCTTATATGTTTATTCTGTAATGTTAATAACTTGTAACTTCTGCTTTTCTTAAGACCTGTGGGCATCTCGAGCAGATTTTCATACAGTTTTTAACAAAGCTTTAGGGTTTATAGCCTAGTTACCAGGAATAACTGGGGAATCAAGACTTGTTTTGAAGCGAAAGAAGTAAAGGAACGGTGACTTGGATATGGGGATTGAAGAGAGAGAAAAGATAACCGTTCTTTGCAATTAAAAACCATAATCATTAGCTTTATCATGAGACAGACCTGGTGGGATACATAGTATACCACGTGGTTCTAGGGATACTAATGCCACAAAGGCATCATGGGTATCTTCAAAAGTTTCACTTAGTCTAAAAGATGTAAACATATTGATTAAATCAATAAAAAGTATAAAACTGAAGGATCAATTTCAATAAAACGCTAAAGGTAATTTCATTGAGGATTTGTCAACGTGAATATGCAAACATAAATTGTTTAGGCTTGTAAATTCTTAAATACGTCCAATCGATCTGGAGAATCCTTTGATATGTAATAAAGAGAATCCTTATAGATCTTATTCATTACGATCGAGACCTTGTACTAATATGTACTAGTAGTTCCAACAGCCGAAATCAGCTGAAGTTCTTTACGGAAAGATTAATTTCAATAAAAATGAAAGGGTCATTTCACTAAAGATTTGTTAAAGTGAATATGCAAACATAAATTGTAAAGGCTTGTAAATTCTTGAATACGTCAAATCAATCTAGAGAATCCTTTGATATATAATGAAGAATATCCTTATAAATCTCATTCATTACGATCGAGACCTTGTACTAACATGTACTGGTAGTACCAACAGCTGAAACCAGCTGAAGTCCTTATCTCGATGCCCCTATACCTTTGATGATACTAATTCCTAGTATTCCAGTTAAAATCCTCATCTCTGGAGAATTCCTCATCTTTAGTGTGAAGTCCCTTGTACAGATTATAGCTGTTGTACTTCAACAACTACAATAGCAGCTAGTTAATGAATTTGATGTCCAATTTAACATAGGGCAAGGGATAAGCATTAGCCTATACAAACTAGGGTGTAATCTAGTTAGCAGCTTATATAACTTGGATTCTACATCCACCTCTTAACTTTACAATAACATTTAATATTTCGACCACGATTTGAATTCACAACTATGATCACATCTAAAGTCTTAAAAGCGAAGGCTAACAACAACTATAATTATAATAGAATTGAAATATAATTTCGGTCTTTTGATGAAATTAACCCACGCAAAGGGTCTGCTTTTGAATTTGGACTTTGATGCGGATGTTGCGGATGGCTCACACTTCGGTTTCTGATATCTCAGATTTTGAACTAGAGTCCTCCTTGGAGTTCATCACATCTTTAGAAATTTTCTTTTGTTGTGGCAGGTTGGAAATCAACTTGTACTTTCTAGGTTTCTTGGTTTCATAATTCAAAGCCTTAGTAGTTTATTTTTGGTTAGAAGCAATGTTGTAGAGTACTAAAACTTCCTGTAAAAAGGGGAGGCTACGTTGCGTTTTTGGTCACATTTCTATGCTTTATTCAATTTTTGGCTGATGAATAAGATGTTTCCAAAAGTAGATTTTTACATTTTTATGAGCTATAAGCCACGTATATTTTTTAAGTTATAATAAGGATAGCACGGTTGTTACTATATTTTCTATTGAAGCTTATAATAAGATTAAAGTTGATAGAATCCTCTTCATTATCTGAGGTTGATTTTGCAAACGTAATAGGATTGTGAATAATAATGTTATATAATTCATCAAATGCTTTGAAGTTTAATGTATTGGTGCAGGTATCATGACGAACAGCCTCAGCGAGGTAGATAGTAAATTCAACAGTTGAAATTTATTATGTAAATTAGCTATTTTATCCAAATTGTCGGTAAGTTTTTAACGTGTAGCTACTTATGTTCTTTCGAGTCTGTAGTCAAATAGACAACCGTATAGCGTGTGGGGAAGATGAATGATCGATTTCTCTGAATTGTGGGAACCGACTAGCTGCTTTCCACCTATAAGTCAATAGACAGAAGCTGAAACGCATCCCTTGCAAAGAGTAATTGCTCATTTCCCCTCTCTATGCCATGCGAACTAAAATAATTTGTCTGAGTCCACTGTGCTAATTGCATGCCAATGCAGTTGGCTTGTGCAGTTGACAAAGTTACCTGCACTAACTGCATTGCCTACGTAATATAGTTACAATACGAATCAGAAACCCAGATTCCGTATACTCCTTCCAAACCTCAATATTTAAACTTCCGTTCCAAATATCGGAAATTTTAACTTGATGGACCTGTACATGAATCATTTAAGTAAAAAATTCTTTTAGTACAGGTAAATATATTGGCGGTGCCCAATTTGTATGAGTTGTGTAAGTTGAGTTGTGGCTGGCGGATTTTAGTTCTGTTGTTCAACCAATAGAAGTGTATAACTAATTGGGTATATGTCGTACGGCGCTGCCATGCAGACTTGTATAATGCAAACTTGTACGGCGCTGCCATATAAATTTGCATAATGTAAACCCATACGGCATTGCTATGCCAACTTGTACGGCGCTTTCATGCAGACTTGTACGGCGTTGTAATACAAATTTGCATAATGGAAACTTGTACAGCGCTGCCATACAGATTTGTATAATGTAGACTTACATGACGTTGTCATACTAACTTTCACAGCGCTACTATATAAACTTACACGATAAAAGGATTATGTGTACATGTAAACTAAAATAAAACTTGCACGAAAATTATAAAAAAGCGAGATACTAGTTGTATAGTAGTGGAGTATTGAAAAGTTTAACAGGAGTAGCTCTATAAAAACTAGGGTAGCCCTACTGGCAGCCTGCTATTAATATACCCAAAAGTACCAAATCCATTTACCAGTGCCAAGAACGGTTCTCATTATTAACATTTCAAAGCTTAATAATACTGTTTATTGTTATACTCGTTTTTTTAAATAACTAGAATTTGGATAAAATGAAATAATTGATTGTTTTGTTCATTTTGATATAAGACATTGTAATGGACACATATAATAACAAACACTACTTCAATTCAATACAAAACATAACTATCTAGAAAAATTGAATTTGAGTTCTAAAAACAAATTGGTAAAAGGATATCGTTTGAATTATCTTCGTTCTTCGCAACTTAAAACCATTGATTCTTGTGTCATTAGTAATTCACACTTGATTTAAATATTAATATAACTGATATATACATTATATATATATATTTCATTATAGTATTACTTAATTATTCATTCACTAGAAAATAGTAGGTTTTATCACAAACTCGATGCAAGAAATTGAATCTGATTTTTTTACTCCATTACGCACAAAATTTCCAAAAAAAAAAGAACTTTTTACGTCCAGAATATTTTACCTATACCGCAATCAATAAAGTGTTTATTTTCTCACAATCATTACTATACAATAATCAAGCATATATGCAATTAATTGTTCATGTTGTAAATGTGACGTTGTTAATAGTATTTTTATAAGCGAAATATAACAACCATAAAATTAAATTATAAATTAGTACAATCTGTTACCTATAAAATAAAACGTAATCAAAGTAGAAAAATGAGTTCATCAAATTCGTCATGCAGAAATATGTTATTAAACATCTGGAATGAAGTTAAATCATTAATCAATCGTTTTTATCGCAAGTCGTATACTATAGAGTCCATATTTGAGAATCTATCCATGAATAAAGGAAAAGTGAGTACAGATGAGTTTGGCAGAAAGAATTATACCGATATGGTAGTAGATTAATTTACAAGCGTTAAGCCTATGATAGTAACCTACCACTAGAGCATATTTGTTTTCATAACGAAGTTAAAACAAATTTTAGTTCCCTTAAAACCTCTTTTAAAAAAAATTGAAATTCCCAAAAAAGGAGAAATATCCTATAAATAGATTAAATCGTGGGTTTTATATATAGGTATATAATTTATATTACTAATTTCATTAATGAAGTTTTCGATTTATTTCAATAAAATCATGTTTGAAACGGAATACAGCTGTTTTGCTCAATTCAAATATATATACCTTTTTTTCCATCATTGACATAAATCTAGGTTCAACACCCACCATAAAGAGGTTAAATGAATGCGGTTAATTAGATATTTTTAAAACTAATACAGTTTTTAGATTGTAACTTAAATCATTCATGTTGTTTCGGTTTTGTTATATTATATTTTGTAGACTAGTAGACGGATGCCGTTCGATTGTATGTCGAATTGATATAAATTTAGGTTTAGGTTCTGATGTAGGCGTCGAAATTCATTTGGTTTCCGATGCAGGTGCCTGGGTCAAACGAGTTTTCGGTCAAGGTGTTGGAGCTACTAGTTACGTTAAACATAAAACTAGTTAGTTGAGTTTCTAGGAATAAGTGAAATAAATCCGAATAGCATCATAATAAACTTCAAAATAGAAGATGAATTAATATAAAAGGATATAATTATATTATTCAAATAAATAATTTAAGTTGCTTTCGTCGTAAGTACGTAGATTGTTTTTATTATTCTAAATTTTGAATATTTTCAGGCTATTGTCTTCGTGTATCCAAATTCTACCAACAATATGTTGAATTTTAGTGTTGTCAATTTTTAACTATCTATTTGGGGTGTCATTGAAAATAATGACTGTAATATCGACTTGTAAAATATTTGAAAAAGTTTTATAATATGGAATGAATTAAAAATAGATTTGATAATATATTAAAGTAATAATCAAAATTATTATCAATTTGATTTCGAATTCATGAATTGATACTCTGCGGCTATTAAATATGTATTGATGTTGTCTATGATAAGGTCAATTGCATTAGCATATAACATAGCTAATGAAACTAATAGTTATATTCTCCACCAAAAATAATTTGGGTTCTATATACTACCACAGTATATTATGGTTGTTTTAGTTTATTAGTGATTCGATATTTTATCATTTTCATAATTTATATTAGCTAAGAATGATTATCTTGTAATTGAATTGAATAGAAGACAATTATTGTCTTATGTAAAGGATATGTATTGATATGGATACATAAAGAAATAAGTGAAAACTAATTGGTTATTCTTACAATTAAGACAATAATATTTCATTACTTTTGTTGTATTATTGATTTAGTTTTATTTAGCGACTTTTTTGAAGATAAGTATCTATACTGATTGATATCTCATAAAATTGATCCATTGATATTGGTATACTAGGTAAAGAAATACAATACTTCAAAGCAAGATACGATTTTAAATAATAGTTTTTATTACGGTCAGACCTATGAAGGTATACTAAGTAGGTGTCCAGTGGAGTTAACAATTGAGGTACTAAGGAAGACTAGAAAAGGTTATAGAGATCCTTTGTGCAGGACTTATGTACATAGTCCGTACACGGCCCGTTATGTACCCTCGCACATAATGCCTACGAACTGCACCCAAAGCACACCTAGGCCAGGCACTACATATCCCGTTACATACACAATTACATAACCTATAAAATTAATAGCCATTAGATATCTTCGACCTTACATCAACTTTCTTGGTATAGGTGCACGGACCACCTTGTTATGGAGGGTAGGGGGTCTACACTATGAACTATAACAGTGCCCACTTTTGAGAAAAAAATTCAGGTCCAGCTGCTCTTAATACCATTACTTCACTTGTATCTTATTTTACTATAACATCATTAATCGGCTTTACTGCCACTTGAATCTTCTCCAGCAACCCCTTTTTAGCTATGAAAATCGTCGTTAGTTCGGCGTACCGCTTGTGTAACAGTGCATTTAGAAAACAGCCCTTACAACTAGCGATTCTGTCCCTCGCTATTTGTGCTAAAGTGGTCCTTTAAACTTGGACTTACACTGCAATTTCAATGCAAATTTGATTCATTTTACGCTTTCAGGTTTAGACCTTTATTATAAGCGCTCGCACTTAATGGCTTTATTTATTTATTTATCTTTAAGCTATCGCTACCTATACCGGCGTTCTGCCGGCTTAACAGGGCCTTTAGACTTAAACTTGTATTAAATTTGTAGTATAAGTATCATTCTTTTTAAGTTTTCAAGTTTTAAGGAAAGACTTTTATTATAAACTCTTATATTTAACGGCTTTATTTATTAAAAAACCGCCAAAACTACGTTATCCCCCCAATTAAACATTAAATGCGGACTTTATCAGCATAGGGTACGGGCTTAACACGAATTAGGCTCGAGTCGTATAACGTTCCTTTTAACGCATCATATAAAGTATAAACTGTGTTAATTCCGGGCTACCTATGCTATATAACGCGCCGCATACTACGCCATATAAAGTATAAACTTGACTAATTCTAAGCCGCTTATACCGTATAACGCGTTTCCTAATAAGCTATATAATGCATATTCCAACACGTTATATAACTTATAAACCTTATTGATCTCGGGCTGCCTACACCATATAATACGCCTTCTAATACAAAGTATAACACGTTTTCTAATACGCCGTATAACGAATAAGCCTCATGATTCTAGACCGCTTACACCGTATAACGCATCTCATGATACGCTATATAATGTATAAATTTTATTAATCCTGGTCCGCTTAAGTTTTTAAAAACGGTTTTTATCGTATTTTGTAAATCCTTCCTACTTTTTTTTTCTTTGCTAATTTACCACCTTTTGCCCATCATTATAACGTTATTTTTCAATAAACTCAGTTAAGATGCATTCTCTAATTCTTTTTATAACTTTTACTTTGCTATTACCGTTCTCACATTATTAATATTTTTCCATTATTATAACTAATTTATTTAACGGTTCAGTTATAAACTATATGGCTATGAATATACTTAATAACGACGACTAACATCCTCATAAGATATACTATTCTTTTATACCTTAATATTATTACCGCTTACCATATTACGTAGCCCACCCCGTATTATAAGTAAGCTTTTCGTGTTCGATAATAGTAAGGACGAGGTAAAATTCCCTTTTTTCAAGTTAAGGATACCTATATATCCTAAATTAATCGGTTGTTCAATTTCGAAATACCTTTGACTTATATTCGCATCTACCGAGTTTAAGGATATCGTGTCTACCGTTAGGTATATAATAAGGTAAATATTGGTAGGCCTTAGATCGTTGCAACGTTGTCGATTCAATTGGTCTAAGTAACAGATGTATTGCATTAGTCAAGGGTTGGATGTATTGCTCTAGGTTTGGTAGACCGATAACCGGTCTGTATTGTAATTTGTATAGCCAATTGCTTGGCCCGTGCCTTAGAGTAAAGTGTAGCGTACTGTATTCGACTTATACAAAATGTAGTAAGTCCGTATAAAGAAATACACTTGCAGCACGGTTAACTTTACTTACAGTAAAGTTGACCTATTGTACTGTATGTAATACCATTCTAATACTGGCGGCTTTTTAGTTTGTGCGCATATACTAGTATGGCGGACTAATTCTTTTCAGTTATTACTAAATTGCTTTTTCGTCAACTGGCTAGACCCCTGTTAATTCCAGTTGACTTTCATACTGAATTGCACCTAATTGCATACAAATTGACCTCATTTGACCTCAATCACTCCGTTGCTCCAAAGTCCGAGTTTATCAACTCCTATAGAAAGTTTTTTCATCACAAACCTTTGTAAGCCTCCATTTTAACCGTACCATTTAAATAGATCACTATTATTAATCCTCTGGTAATCTTCCAGTTTGCCAGCATATCCTTCATCACATAATCTGAGTTTTCTGGGCGGATTATCCACGTAGCCCTCGATTCGTATAGCCAGCCTGTTGCTGTTTACAAACCTTTCCAAGGCTTTGTTCGGCGATGCCTTCTTTATGACGTTAGCAGGGTTATCTTTACTATTAATTCATTATAACTCCTTATTTTCCCTCATTTCAAAGGCTTTATAGAGTGTTATCACGTCAATCATCAAGCTTTTTTCGTTGTTGGTTCCGAGTTTCGAAAGGTATTCAAAGAGGTTCCTTAAGTTGGTACAAATTACCACCGGAATAGGAAAAATCTTTAGTTTCCTAGTGATAATATCGAAAGTTTCTCACATTTCTATGACTACGTCGAAGCCTGCTATTATACCGTATACCTCTAAAGCCAGTACACTTCGTATAATCCTCTTGCAATTAATGGAGGTTTGGTGGATTAAGTGACCGATGATATTAAACTAGTCTTTTCGCCTATTTTTATTAACGTAGGTTATTAAGAAGACGATTTGTAAAGATAATTCGGTGTTATTTGCAAAGGACTCGTTCGTAAAGATTAATTAATTTATATTTTGACTGATCGATTGGAACTATATTAATCCCATAGTCTAAGTTTTGTATTTACTACTTAAGCCTCTTATTTAGCCGGTTAAAATCCTTATCCATTGGATTTTATGCTTGTGCTGTAATAGATAGGTCGTGAAGGCTTTCGGTTTGCATATAGTAGCAATGTAGTTACCTTAGGTATGTTGTTTCATGTACCGTTAAGCCTTGGCTTGATTAGTCTTATTAATTATAACCAAAATAATGTCTTAGCCGTTTTAGCGAAAATCAAGGCTGGAATTAATACTAAGTATATGGATTAACGATTTATTGAAGTTAAGTTGGATATTTTCCGTGAGTGTTGTTACTGGCTTGTAATTTTAGAACCTAGAGTCCTTATTCTCTTATTATTCTAATACTATAAATCCAGTTGTTTTGACAAAGAGAGTATCATTAGTTTGTATACCTACCACACCGAAGTCCTTTTATTACATTACCAATAAACATGGGTTATATGTTAAAGATTTTATCGTTAGCTAGGATTTAAAGTATAATTGGTAGGCTAGGAACTAGTAGACGCCTGCTTTAGCTAATCCGTATAATAGTTTGATATAACGTATTACCGTGCCTGAAGGATATATGTTACGGAGTTTTTATGGCAGTTTTAGTAGTACGATTCGTTATAAATTCGTTGCTAACTAAATATAGGCTTACGTTATATTGCGGTTATTAAGTATGAATTTGCCTTTAGTTTTAGTTAGTAAAATTGTTACTAAAACGACTAACAAACGTTAACTAATTTTCCAAATCGTTGGAAACTGTATAAGGATCTAGTTTTTACTTTTATTACCGTATCCTTAAGCTATTCAACGTGATTTTTCGTACGGCTGCCCCATGGTTTTATCTTCAACCTCGTGGATAATCCTCGACTTAAATATTGTGATGTTTGTATCTTGGAGGTTAAAATCGACTTTTGGTATAAATTGTATAACCCCTCGAGTTAATAAACCATTGATATCGACTTTATCACTATCCTTTAAGGGTTTACCAAAGATCTTAATAATCCCTTGCATTCGAAGCTTTAGTACTAAGTTTTGTTTATCTTTTTCTTTTCTACTTACCCAAGCAGTATTGTAAATGCGGCCCGGTATATATTCCTCCTTTTAAACGCTATTTTTTTTCGGGGGTCATCCGCGCCGATATTGTTCTATCGGCTTGTCGATAACGGGTAGATGATGTTCGTATTGGATAAGTCGCTTGAATTAAAGAGCTTAAGTGTTTTTATCTTTAATAGCCCTGATATAGGGCTTAATTTAAGTGGTTCGGAAAGATATAGGGCCGTTAGCAGTTTTAATAACTACTTCAGAGTTTACGATACTTAATATCTTGTACAGGCCTTTTTATTTGCCCGGCTCCCGCTACTCGAAGACTTTATTTTACAATGGTGAAGCAAATACGTCGATTATTAAAGGGCTGTTTTTGGTGTTGAGGGTGTTATTAATCTGGCGACGTTTCGATTTTCTTCGCAGTTCCCTCAAAGCTTTACTGTAAGCCGCAACACGTTTCTAAGTACTTTCTGAGAGCGGAGATTCACTCGTCAGGCGTAGGTACGCTTCAAAGACTAGGAGCGTTAGTACTAAGCCGTTAGGACCTATATTATCGTTTAAATTTTTTACTGCTATTTATAGGTGTGCCTCCGGATCTGTAAAGCTCTTAATTTCCAAAGTAAGGATATTATACGCTCGACGAAGCAGGGTGTATATCTTTTCAACCTTTTTAATACTTTAGTAGACGTTTATAATTACTCATTTACACTAAATACCTATTATTTTGGCATCCTCTTAAAATTTTATTGTAATAAAGTTAGTACTGGTATCGTAGATGACGACGTTAGGTAAACATAGGTATATATCAATTAATAATATCCTTAACGTTTCCCACGTATCCTTTACCGAAAGGGATTTTAAAAATTTAGCCCTATAAAAAAAAGTTGCGGAATGAACGATGTAAAAGATTTGTTGGTTCTTTACGTAGTAAATTATATCTACGAAGATTTCGTAATTGATATCTTTATCGTTATTTAGCGTAAACTTTAATCTCCGAGGGGCTTAGGTATACGTTTAGCAGTAGTAACAAAGTATTTTAATGACCTTTAGGGAAAAGTATTCTACATCGTTATACCTTATAGACTCCAGGACTTTATACAGCTTATTAATGGCTAGATGGTTTAAATGCCAGTGCAATTAACGTATTTCCGACTTCGTCAAGTTTAATACTACTGTTTATGGGTCTTAAATATAAAAACATAGGTGCTTCTACTTAAAGGTAAGTAAAAACCTTTAGCCGTTTTTAACTAGTTCATTTACTTTAACGTCGATGTTAACGTAAAAAGTCTTTAAATCCTTTAAATAAAGGAGGAAAGTAGTAGTAAACTTGAATATATGAAACGTAATTACTCTTATAACAGTTTAAATTACCGTTATCCTCAGTAACAATAGTTGTTCACCTAGATCAAAGCTTATTTTAACCTCATTAATATCGTAACAATCAATTTCAGTCGCTATAGTTCTTTTCCTCCGCAGTGCCACATACTGCAAATAACCTCCTATTAAGTACGTTGCTGCACCTATATCTGACATAATACCTTAAAACGTATGGTCCGCGTTACAATCACGAGGGTTAAAAGTGTGTAAAGGTTTAGGGGCTTAATCAAGGTAAAGGTAAGTATCTTTACCACCTAAACGGTACAAAAAGGCGTGGTCGGCTAATTACTAAGCCGTATTAGGAATAATATTTTTGTATTACTTAATCTGCTTAAGGACTTTGGTGTTATCGATTAGTTTCTCACCTTTAAATTTTGCTATTTAGTTGAAGTGATCCTCTTTTAAATTAATAGAGTATTAGGCGTAGTATACTACTTTCTTGTTATTATGCCCAGTAAAAGGTTACCAAGTTAATTAATAATTACACGTGTTATAAATTTAATATCTTTTACCACTATTACGACAATAATACTGACGGTGAGCAGGTCAGCCTGAAGCTTGACCTTATTAATGTTAACGTAGTTACTACTTTTAGTCTAAAGCTAAGGTCTATGGGCCAAACATTAGGCGTTTTAGACGTCCGTACTTACGGTCGACGTAGTTAACTACCGTAAACTCTTTTTCATCCCCGTTAATAAAGTTGTTAACTTAGGAATACATACCAAGTGATTTGGTATACGCGCCATTACTTTGGTAAACGAAAAACTTAACTAACTAAAAAAGCCTTCGCAGGTAGTATTTAGATGTTATAGGTCGTATTTAAACTCGTTAACGCTCATAACTATTGCCTGTACCTACTCGCGAAGTGTAATTTTGCTAACGTAGACTTTCCATAATAATTTTTAACATCATATCAACTTGTTAAGCATTTTGTTAAAGACATCCATTAGTGTTTTCTTCTACTTTTTATTTACTATTATTATAGTTCACCTTATAGTAACCCAATCTATTTAATATTACGCCAAGTGGACGCCGTATTCGAAATAGCTCTTTATGTTATTGTAAATTTAGAAAAATTTAGTTGTTTAGGTTAGAAAGGTTAGGTAATAATCCGTAGAGTACCCTGTAAAGATCTAGGGGAATATTAAGTAAAAACTAAAACGGAAAACCTTTATTTATTTGTAGATATTTAGGAAGGGTATTATTTTGGTGTTGAGGGTTATAAGCCTTTCCATCATACTTATCTGTATCATCCTTAATCTTAGCGAAGTCTGTAATGAGTTAATAATTAATATTAACTATATTAATAGGTTTTAGAGGGAAATAGTAATGGTTATTCTAGCTTTAAATAGTGTTCACCGGCAGTTTTAACCTTAAATCTTCCGAGGTACGATGTTAAAAGTAATTGATAGTCGCCTGGCCTAAAGGTTAAATTCCTGTAGTAAGACCTATAGTAGGTTTTCGCGCGTAGATATATCTGAAGGGGGAAGGTTTTTAAAGGGCTTAGCAATTGGATTTCTAAGGGGTGATGAGCATTTAAAGGTTTTGGGAAGCTTATAAATCCTGTTTAATTGATTGTTATAGAGCGTTAACATCAATACCTCTGACCGCGTTAGTAGCTATTGCTTCTCGTGACCTATTGCTGCTAAAGTCGTACTCCGTGCTATTACGTGAAAGTATTGAATTTCCGAATGGGTTAACAGGTTCGTTATCATTAGCGTGTAAAGAGGCTTAACTTAGCCAAGGGTAAGTAAAAGGTCCTTTAAAACGTGTTTGTGAGAGTTTAAATCCCTTAATGCCTTTCTCTTTTCCTCAAGGGTTTTAAGGATTAGAGTCCTAAAGACAGTCTTTTTACTAAGCCAGTTTGAAAAAGTTCCTGCCAATCCAACCGGGGATTTTTTAGGAATGTAAATACTACGCTGTGTAACCTCTTTCTTTAGCCTAAACTTAACCGAATGCTAAATTATCTTTCATATGTCAAAAGTCCAATGGTTAAAAAACTCGCGAAAGTATTGAAAAGCGCGAGCGCAGCGGCCGTAGTCGTCACTGAAATCTGTTTCGATAATGTACTGACCGATATAATTGGTCAGATAGGCTTTAGTTAAGTTCTCATTAATATACGTAATCTAAAATTATTAATCGTAGTGGTTAACGAAGATTATTTCGAAAGCTTTAACTTTTTTATATGTTTCTAAATTGGAGCTATCTTGGTGGTTTAGTTTTTGTAAGACGTGTAGGATGCGTAGGACGAAGGGCTTGGTGATTTTAAGCGTAGAGACTAGGTGTTTTTAGCGTGGAGTTACATAGAAACTTAGCGACTTGGTAACTTGATGTAAGGTCATGCGACGTGGCTTTTTTGACACGATTTGACGAATTTTGATATTTTCGCTTGAAACAGCGAACTTAACGATTAAGGAAAGTGAGGGGTGAAAAATAGTAAAATAAGGGTAAAGGTTTGATATAAAGATTGAGGTTGAAGGTCATTATTGGTGAAGAGCGAAGGTTGAAAGTTATTTGTTGTTTTACCCGTAGGACTTAATCTTTTTTGAGGTAGTAGTACCCGTAGTAGTACTAACTTAACCGTTTACGAATTTACCAAACTTTGAGACTTATAATAGTTAATCTTAACGACTTTAAAAATGATTAATAAATATTTATTAGTGTTTTCGATAGCGATACCATCGCTACCTCTAAACTGCCGTGAAAACCGACGTAATTTAAAAGTCTTTTCTACTTATTTCTATGAAAAACCAACGCAGTAGTAAAGGCCCTTCGTAAGAATCTTCCTTTTACCTTGGTTTTTCACAAAGCATAAGCAGAAAATAGCTTTTTCTTTTACTTAGCTAATCTTTACTTAAGTCAATAAGCAAGCACTAATTAGTGTTAGTAAGCCTTAGATCGTTGTAAAGTTGTCGATTCGATTGGTCGAAGTAATAGGTGTATTGCATTGGTTAAGTAGTGGATGTATTGTTTTAGGTTTGGCAGACCGTTAGCTAGTCTGCACTATAATTTGTATGGCTAATTGCTTGGCCCGTATCCTAGAGTGAAGTGCAGCGTACTACACTCGACTTACACCCCATGCAGTAAGTCCGCACAAAGCAATACACTTGCAGTACGGTCAACTTTACTTACAGTAAAGTTGACCTACTGCACTGCATCTAATACTATTCCAACAGTAAATATGAAAATTGATTATGCAAAAATCCCCACTGTATAATAATCTCTTTTTACAATATGTTTAAAAGACAAATTTACCTATAATTTCGCTTGAATTATTTATATGATTACGGCAGTTTATTGCAACCTTTTTACAAGGTATTTATATTTTGCTACCTAGTTGTAAACACTAGGGTAACATTCTAAGTTATAAACCCGTTTTAGTTTTTCCCCCTTTCGAATTAGTTAATTATTTTATCCGGTATTGTCATATCTCTTATGTGTTGGGCATCCTAATCATTCCGATTATATAAATATTTTTTTTTCTTTTTTTTGTATTATTCTATTAGTGGGAAGTGTCCGCCACGAAGCGGCGCACTTGCTGCTATGAAATATCCCTATATAAACCGGCGGGAGGGGTCGTAACATGTGCCGTTGTGGTCACAAGATGCCTTTAATCATCCCCGCCACCCCTCCAATAAAGAGCTTAGAGTGCTCCGCAGTTTAGAGACCTGTAAGGGTATAAACTGCAACCCTAGTCGAGCCACGTAGCATGGCCATCTCAGTCCCCGCCCGGCGCTTAATTCCGCCAGGATTACGACCAATTTATCTTTTAAGGGAAGGACCCCATAAAGCTAAAAAAAAAAAAAAAAACGTAGTCAAATCCCCTAGAGGGAGTGAATATAAAAAGCGTATAAGGTTACACAAAAGCATTAAGTAGGGTTTTAAACCAGTAAAAAGCCTTTTAATGTATACGCAGTGGTTCATATACTGCCACCCTATATGAAAAGCACCCCTTGTTAATGCGACCCTTAAGTTTAAACCTTTTTCTAATCAACCGCCAAGATAAATAAAAAAAACCAAACGCTCCTCTTATATTTTGATACCCTGTACCCTCACTTTCCTTTCAAATAGAGTACCCTAGATAACTCCTTCATTTTAGTGATACCTACTCGTAAAGATTGTGTCGCTCGCATTTAAGCCCATCGTGTTAGGGCCCGAAAGCCTCTACGTTCCAAGCGCGCTAAAAGTTCCCTAAATGCGACCTCTTTCCCCAGCCCTTTAACCCCCCGCCCCCCCTTATACTCCCTTGATCCGCCCGACCAACCTCTGCTTCACCTTAAATAGATCGTAACTTTGTATTGGTTATGTATAGTCCCTTTTAGCGGAGACAAGTAATAGAGCCTGTATTGGGGGAAGAAAGGGCATAAACTACGCCCACTTTGTGCGTATAACCCCTTTAATATCCATGCTGCGAGTGACCGGACCTAACGTGTAGCAGTAGTAACTAAGCGTAAAGGCGGGTGCATTCCTGTTGCCTCCAGTGCCGCCGAGCCGCTAGTGGCTTACTATACCGCCGTCGTGGTAAAAGCGCCCTCTAGGCACCTAACCGCCTTGCGGCGACCCCTGCGCTCCGCCGTGGAGGCGGCGGAGCGTGGCAAGATTATATAGGTTACCATATCCCTAGTTATATGTCACCGTCGTAACCTTTTTTTCGGCTCTATAGTACCTGAAAACGCTCTCATCCCCCTTTACCATTATTTTCGTTTACTGTAACCGTACGCTATTTGCTAATCGTGTATTGATTCGAAAATAATTCATTCTGTTCCCACGAGTAACTATCGAAAGTACTTTCATAGTTTTGCTACAGGTCGTAAAAATAATAAAGCTATATAAACTATATTCTTCTGCCTAATAAAGACCACAGTCTGCAAAATATGGCGAACGATTTTTCAAACCTAACCGTCAAAGTCTTTTATTTGCCTATATTCTATTTACTAACCTTATATGGTAATAGGTTAATCGAGCCGACCAGAAATAATCTAACGACCATACTTATGTCAACCACGTCACCCGGACGTAAACTAATATATTACAGTCCCTTATATTCCAACTTAAGGACCGTTTTCCCTGTCCCGCCCCATATTATCTACCTTTATCGACCTCTTGTAATATTCGTCCCGTTTAGCGTTATCCGTTCTTATCGGCTTTGTTTAGTATTCACCCTACCCCACATTAACCGCCCTTGTCAATATCACCTAACATTCGAAGTACTTGACGTTTTCCACCCCTCCCCTAAAGATCGTGATTGGTCGTAATAAAGGTTTCAATGATATCGGTGTTACCGTTAGAAATATTAAGATAATAATAATAATATTTTGTAAGTAAAATTTAGTAAGTATTTAAAAACTGTTGTTTTGTAGTCGAATACTTATTCGAAAAAGTCGGATAGTTTATATCCGGCGCCATGTATCGTATTATTTTATAATAACAATGGACTTTCATCCCTTTTAATGAATACTATACAATTTTCGAGGTAAAAGTTATTTATCCAACATAGACTTTTTAGGGCGTACTCGGTGTTAGCGTCGAAATACCAGGCCGTTTTAAAATGATACATCTCTCGATTTCGTTTTGAACTTATTCATAGCTATAATATATCAATAGTTTTCCAATAATTCCAATTGAGGTTGATTATAACACTTTTACTTAAATAATATATAACGAATACCGTCTCGTCACGTTGTAGTAATTAGAATAAATTAAAATTTAAATTTCTTGTATATACACTTTCTCGTATCGTTCGCTTTAAAGACTAATTCCGGGCGTATATCGAATAAATCTGAAGAGGGAAAAGTGTCTGTAGCTGTGTATTGAATTGAATTTACCTAAGGAATAAGGTAATTTTAAGGATATTTAAAATTATATTCGATATTTTCAAAACGCTGACAATACAGTATTCATTATATAGTTAATCGAACTTTTCATTTGGCCGATTGGATTTCATATTACGTAAGTTAAATTAAACCTAGGCGCTTATTTTATATCGTTTCTCCGGGGGTCATCAATGGTTTATCGTTGTCTTTATTTAGTACTACACGTAAACTATAGCAGTTTAAGCTAACTTAATACCCAAGCGTAAGTGCATCAAAAACGTTAAAACTCGTTTCGCTAAACTAAGTAATAACTTTTTATCTTTATTCACTTCAGGGATAGAGGACATTTCGTACCAATTAATTAGATCATTCGTACTGAATTCAATACAGTCGATTTTCGGTTATTTAATATGAATTAATAAATTGAGAAATAAAATGCTTAATTTGATTGAGAAAAAGAAGAAGAAAATCCGCGGGTACTTTTAAACATCCTAGGTTATTTGTACGGTGTCGCCATTCGTTTTCAAGTGGTATATAATTGATGAAAGGTGTTTAATATTTATTAAAAAAAATATAATGTCGTTTCAAAATTATTTACTCAGTTCGAGCAAAGATTTTTTATAATAAATACTGGGAATTTCGAAAATCGCGACTATATATACCAAAGAAGTTTCCTATGCACCTTGACGGTTATAAATTACATTGTCTTTAGTTAAATAAACTTTGAAAGTCGGTTGCTAAAAATTGATAAATATAGTAAGCTGTTATCGGTAGTCGGTTAGTTAATTATAAAGTTGACAGAAATATGATATTAATAAATATTGAGGATAAAAGGGGGTCAAAGGAGGCTTTATTGCAAAGTATAACGAGATTTCGTACCGTAATATTACGTATATATTTCATATATGCGTAGAAATTTATAATTGTACCTGTTTAATAATGTTTCCGTTAAAAGACCTGCAATAAAACGTTTTTGCCCAGATGATTTGTAATGGGCGAATCATAGGTTTATTATAAAATCTTAATTGTAAATACTTAATTAAATCGGTAGCCATAAGTCATTACGATAACGTAATATACTCTTTAGGCCGATATTATAATTTAGCATTCGTGTTAAGTATTTTACTTTAATAGGAAAATGTCTAGTGTCCTCGGTAACCATTAATAGACGAATCGCATATAACGAGTCGTTCGCCATACTTTAGTTTTATAACTCCGTTATATAGTCCATTCTAAACATAAGATAACTGCCTGGTATTATCGAAGTTGACTGTATTAATGTGAGTTGGGTCCAAAACGATATTATAACTGTCCACGTTTTGGTATTCTTCGACGTTACTAAAATTGTCGGTGTTAACATGAGCTGGGCCCGAAAAGATACTGTAACCCCTAACGTCTCGGAGTTTTCCGGCTCTCTCTTGAGGCGTATATCATGGAAATCCAGTAACCAGGCTTCTATTTGAACATAATTATACATAAACACTACCGTAATAAACGTTTTTATAATATAGAAGACTATCATTATTATATCCTATATAGTTATAAAGATATATTGAAAACCTCTACACAACGTTTTCTAATTACCGGTTAATCTTAAAATTTTCAGGTTAATATGTTAGGGCGAATATCTTAAGTTGTATGTTAGTAGCACCAGTAATACGAAAAAAAGCTTAAGAAATTCGGCTAATTGAGCTTAATGTTCTGAAATGAAATGTGGTAAAAATATTAATACTTTATAATTGCTTGAAATAGTGAATATAGTAAAAATATTTTGTAATTCCGATAACTACGCCTTTCAGTAGGATATTATTATATAAAGCTTCTTGTTGTAAATGGTATAATTACGTTTTGCATCTGACAATCGTGCAAAATAATATGTTACCAGTTTTAGGATACCGTTTTTATCTTTTTTCACAAGGCACTATTTTAAAATTATCCCCCAAAAATCTATTTCCATAATGATAACCGGTTAAGGTCCTAATATATTGAAAGCGGAACTGCAACGAATATATATTTTCACGTTCTAAAAGTTTATTTTTCTGTATTCATCTAGGTTCACCAGGTTTCTTTATTACTACGTCGACTTAAAAAAAATCCACTAATTCAGAAAAATTGCTAATAAAGTTTCAATAAAGGTTATTAAATGCTTAAAAAATTCAAACCTTTCGAATAATACGTAGGTACTTCTATTCGCGAATAACTCGAACTTTTTAGGGATTAGCTTGAATACCTATACCGATTGTTATAATAAAACTGATATTGGTAGGCTTTAGATTGTTGCAACGTTGTCGATTCGATTGGTCTTCGAAGTAACAGTAGTATTGCATTGGTCATGTGGTGGATATATTGTTCTAGGTTTTTCAGACTGCTAGCTGGTTTGAACTGTAATTTGTATGGCTAATTGCTTGGCCTGTATCCTAAAGTGAAGTGTAGCGTGCTATCCTCGACCTACAACCAATGCAGTAAATCTATACAAAGGGGTAAACTTGCAGTACGGTCAACTTTACTGTAAGTAAAATTAACCTACTATACTACATGTAATACTATTACAACACTAGTGGCTTTTTAGTTTGTACTCATACGCTAGCATGGCTGACCAATCTTTTCCGGTTACTACTAAATTACCTCCTTATCAACTAACCTGACCCCTATCAATTCCAGTTTACTTTCATACTAAATTGTACCCAATTACATGTAAATTGACCCCATTCAACCTTAATTTCTCCGTTACCCTAAGGTCCGAGTTCATCGACTCTCAAAAAAAGTTCTTTCGCAATAAACCTTTGCAAGCCTCTATTTCAACCGTAACACTTAATCAAATTACCATTATTAATCTCCTAACAATCTTTCAGTTTGCCAGTACATCCCTCTTCACGTAATCCGAGATTTCTAGACGGCCTATTAGCGTAGCTCTCGATTCTTATATTTAGCTTATTACTATCCACAAACCTTTTCAAGGCCTTATTCGGTAATACCTTCGTTATTGCGTTGACGGAGTTATCTTTTCTATCGATCCATTGGAACTCCTTAATCTCATCCTCTTCGTAGGCTTTATAAAGCATTATTACGTCAATTATCAGGCGTTTTTTACTAGTGGTCCCAAGTTTCGAAAGGCATTCAAAAAAGCTCCTAAAGTTGGTATAATTACTACCGCAATAAGAGTAATTTTTATTTACCTGTTAATAAGGTAAATGGTTTCCCATATCGCCATACTAACTTCAAAGCCCGCCATTACACCGTAGATCTTTAAGGCTCATACGTTTCGAGTAATCCTTTTACATTTAATGGAGATTCAGTAAATTAGGTTACTAATGATGCTTAACTAGTTTTCCTACCTATCTTTATTAACGAGGGTTTTTAGGAAACCAATATAAAAAGGCAAGTCGGTATTGTTTATAAAAGACTCGTCTATAAATATTATAAATTTATCCTTTAAAAGGTCGATTAAAGTTATATCAATCCTGCGATCCAAATTCTGCATTCGACACTCGAGCTTTCATTTAGCCGGTTAAAATCCTTATCCGTTAACGCTTATGTTTATAACGTAATAAATAGGTCGTAAAAAGCTTCCGGTAAGTATAAGATAGCAATATAATTGCTTCGGGCACGTTATTCCTAGTACTGTTAAGCCCTAACTTCGTCAATCTTATCAATTGTATCTATTATAACGCCATTGCCCTTTTAACCAAAGCTAAAGCTAATATTAACACCAAATATACGAATTAACGATTTATTAAAATCAAGTTAAGTATTCTACGTTGATGTCCTTACCGGCTCACAATTTAAAAACTTAAAGTCCTAAATCGCTTAAGGTTCTAATACCATAAAGCTAACCATTCTAACAAAAAAAAGTATCGTGAATTCATATGCCTACCACGCCGGAGTTTTTCTCTTACGTTACTAGCAAACACGGGTCATAAATTAAAAACTTCATCGTTAGCCTAAATTTAAAATACGATTAATACGTTAGGAACCAGTAAACGCCTATACCCTAAAGGGTAAATAATATGGAGTTCCTATAACAGTTTTAACAATACAATCCGCTATAAATCCGTTACTAACTACGTATAGGCTGACGTTAAATTACGATCATTAAGAGTAAATTTGACTTTAGTTTCAGCCCATAAACTGGTTATCAAAACGATTAATAAACGTTAGCTAATCTTTTAAATCGTTAGTAATTACATAAAGATCCAGGTTTTACCTTTATTATGGTATCTTTAAATGATTAAACGTGATTTTTCGTACGGACTCCCCGTAGTCTTGCCCTTAACCTCGTAGATAATCCTTGACTTAAAAATCGTGACGTTTAGGTTTTAAAAGTCAAAATCGGTTTTCGATACCAATTATACAAACCATTAGATCAGTAAACCGTTAATTTTGATATTATTACTTTCGTTAAAGGGCTTACAGAAAGTCCTAATAATCCCTTACGATCGAAGGTTTAGTACTAAGTCCTTGTCATCCTTTTCTTTTTTTCTTACCTAAACAGTATTGTAAATACGTCCCGGTATATATTTCTCCTCTTTAACATTTTTTTTTCTCAGGTAGTTCGCGTCGGCGACGTACTATCGGCTTATCGATAACAGGTAGAGGAGGTTCGTATTAGCTCGGTCGCTTAGATTAAAGATCTTTATTTTCAATATCCTTAATATGAGGCTTAGCTTAAATAATTCGAAAAAATACAAGATTATTAGCAGTTTTAACAACTACTTTAAAGTTTGCGATATTTAATATCTTATACGGCCTTCTCATTTACCCAGCTTCCATTATACAAAAACTTTACATTGTAACGATAAAGTAAATACGTCGATTGTTAAAAGGAAATTCCTAATGTTAAGGGCGTTACTGATTTGATATCGTGTCGATTTTCTTCGCAGTTCCCTTAGAGATTTGCTGTAGGCCGCAACACGTTTTTAAGTACTTACCGAAGGAGGAGATTCACTTATCAATCGTAGGTACGCTTCAAAGATTAAAAGCGTTGATATGAAGCTGTTAGGGTCTACGGTATTATTTAGGCCTTTTACTGCCGTCTATAAACATGCTTTTAGATTCGTAAAGCTTTCAATTTCTAACGTAAAGATATTATACGTTCGAAAAAGTAAGGTGTATAGCCTCTTAATCTTTACAATACGTTAGTAGGCTTTTATTAGTACCTATTTATATTAAATACCTATTTTTTAAACATTTTATGAAACTCTATCATAATAACGATGGTACCGGCATCGTAGATAACGACGTTAGGTACGCCGAAGTACGTATCAATTTACAGCATCTTTAACATTTCTAATATATCCTTTTCCGAAAAGGAATTTAAAAAATTATCCCCGTGAAAAGAAGTTTCGAAATTAACGACATGAAAAACAGACTTATTATCTAAGTAAAATACATCAATAAAGATCCTATAATTAAAATCATTTTCATTATTTAATGAAAACTTAAATCTCCGGGGGGCTTAGGTATGCGTTTAATAGTAGTAGTAAATTCTTTTAATTGTTTTTAGGGCAAAGTATTTCACATCGTTATACCTTAACGACTTTAGGATTTTATATAACCTATTAATAGCTCAACAATTAAAACGTTGGTACAGTTAACGTATATCCGGCTCTGTCAGGTTTAACACCATTACCTCAAGTTCTTAAAGATAAATCTATAAGTACCCTCACTTAAGGGGAAGTAAAAACCTTGAGCCGTTTTTAAATAGTTCGTCTACATTAACGTCGATGTTAACTTTAAAGGTCTTTATATTCTTGAAGTAAAGTAAGAAAGTGGTAGAAGACTTAAAGATATGAAACGTATTTACTCCTACAATAATTCAAACTACCATTATCCCCAATAACAATAATTGTTCGCCTAGGCCAAAGCTAACTTTAGCTTTACTAGTATTGTAACGATTAATCCTAGTAGCTATAAGGTTTTCCCTCCATAGCGCCACATACTACAAATAGTCTCTTATTCAGTAACTTACTACCCCTATATCTTCTATAATACCTGAAAACGTGTAATCCACGTAACGATCGCAAAGGTTAAAGGTATGTAAGGGGTTAAGAGTTTAATTAGGGAAAAGTTAGGGGTATTTACTACCCAAACGATATAGGAAGGCGTAATAGGCTAGTTATTAAGTCGTATTAAGAACAGTATCTTCGTATTGTATAATCTGCTTAGAGGTGTTAACGCCGTTAATTAACTCGTCACCTTCGAAGTTTACGATTTAATCCAAGTAATCTTATTCCGAAATAATAAGGTATTAGATGTAGTATACTACTTTCTTATTATTACGTTCAGTAGGGGGGTGTCGAGTTAACTAGTAGCCAGAATTGCTACAGATCTAATATCTTTTACCATTATTACGACGATAATACTAAAGGTTAACAGGTCTACTTAAAGCTTAGCTTTATTAAATTTAATGTGGTTGCTACCTTTAGTTTAGGGCCAAGGTTAATAGGTTAAACCTTAGGCGTTATAAGCGCTCGTATTTACGGTCTACGTAATTAACCACCGTAAAGTCTTCTTTATTTACGTTAATAAAGTTACCAGTTTGTGAGTATATACTAAGAGAGTTTAATGTACGCGCTATTACTGTAATAAGAGAGAAACGCAACTAGTGGAAAAAGCCTGCATAAGTAGTATTTATGCATTGTAGAGCGTATTCGAATTTATTAACGACCATAACTACTGTCTGTACCTATTCGTACAGTGTGGCTTCGCCAACGTAGGCTTTTGTTATTTCTTTCTGGCACAATATTAGCTTGTCAAGCATCTAATTAAGGACGTTCATTGGTGTTTCCTCCTTTTTTCTTTTCCATGATTATAATCCACCGCGTTATAGTGTAATCTATGTAATATTACGCGAGGTAGACGTCGTATTTGAAGTAACCCTTTTTGCTATGGTAAATCTCACGAAATGTGGTAGCTTTAGTAAGAAAGATTAGGTAATAGTCCTTAGTGTACTTTGTAAGGATTCTAGAGAATAGTAAGTGAAAACATAAAGATAAAACCTCCATCCACTTACGAATGTTTAAAAAGGGTATCATATTGGAGTCAAGAAGGTTATAAAGCTTCCTATTATACTTTTTTACATTGTTTAAAATCTTAACGAAGTTCGTAAGGAGTTAATAGTTAATATTAACCATTTAAACAGGTTTTAGAGAAAGGTTACGATAGTTATTCTAACCTTAAATGGTATTTACTAGCTATTTAAATCTTAAAGTTTCCGAGGCACAGTATTAAAGATAATTGCTAGGCACTCATCCCGAGGGGTAAAGTCCTGTGGTAGGACCTGTAGTGAGCTTTTTCGCGTAGGCAAATCTAAATAGAAAAGGTTTTTAAGGGGCTTGGCAATTAAATTACTCAGGACTAATAGGTACTTAAAGGTTTTAGAAGACTTGACGATCTTGTTTAATTAACTGGTATAAAACGCTAACGTCAATACCTCTGGCCGTATTAACGGCTGTTACTTTACGTGTCTTACTGCTGCTAAGGGCGTACTCTACGCTGTTATGTGGTGGTAATGGTCTGCCAAACAGGTTAACATGTTTATTACTCGCGCGTATAAAGGCTTAACTTAGCTAAGGGTAAATGGGAGGTCTTTTAGATTGCGTATGAGGGCGTTAAGATTCCTTAATACCATTTTCTTTAAGATATAGGTCTTAAGGATATTTTTTCAAACTGGGCCAAGTTAAATAAAGTTTTCGCCAATTTCATAAAACTATTTTTTGGCACATAAGTCCCTCGGTGTTCAAGTTTTTCTTTTAGCTTAAACTTAACAGCTTTCTGAATCTTCTTCCACATATTAATAATCCAATAATCGAAAAGTTCACGATAATTACGGAAGGCACGGTTGCTGCAGTCACGTTTTTTGCCGTCATTTTATTTAACAATATAATAACCGAAAAAGTTGATAAGGTATCCTTCAATAAAGTCCTTGTTAATATTTTCCCCTCAAATGTCACTATTGTAATGGTTGATAAAGGTAGGTTCAAGTACTATTATTGTTTTTTTGCTAATAATGCTGGCAATAACTTTAAAGTGTATGTTAATGGTAAACATCTTAACGTTTCGGCCTATGTAAGACTTGGTAGGCGTATAGGGACTTAGTAATCTGTAGACGTAGGGACTTGGTTTTTTCGGTCTAAAATCGCGTGGGAACTTCGCAACTTGGTGTTGGATCGCGCGACGTAGCTGTTTTTAGCGTAACTTGGTGTTTTCGCTTATAGTAGTGAATTTGACGATTAACTTGGCGTGGAAAGAGAAAAAGAGTGAAATAAAGTCAAAGGTTTAGTGTAGAGGGTAAGGTCGAATATCGTTGTTGGTGGTAAAGGCCGAAGGTTATTTATTATAGTTGTTCAACGTAGGAAATTAGTCATTTTTCTAAAGTAGTAGCACCCATAGTAGTACCAACTTAGCCGTTTGCTAAATAACTAAACTTTAAGACTTCTAAATAGTTAATTTCAACGTTTTTCTTTAAAAAGGATCAATAAAGATTTATTGGTGTCTTTAATTAACAATATCGTCGCTTAGTTTCAGGTTACCGTTAGGGACAGGCGCAACCCAAAAATCTTCTCTGTTTTCTTATCATTGGGGACTGACGTAGTACTAATAAAAGCCTTTCGCAGGAATTATTCCTTTACTCTAGCTGCCATTTTTAATGCAAAGAGTAACCAGAAAGTAGCTTTTTCTACTTAACTAATCTATACTTAAGCCAATAAGCACTAATTGGTATTAGTAGGCCTTAAATTATTATAACGTTATCTATTCGATTGGTCTTCAAAGTAACAGTATTATTGCATTGGTCAAGTAGTAGATGTATTGTTTTATGTTTCGTAGACCGCTAGCCGGTCTGCACTGTAACTTGTATGGTCAATTGCTTGGCTCGTGTTATAGAGTGAAGTGCAGTGTGCTATACTCGACTTACAACTAATGCAGTAAGTCCGCACAAAGAAATACACTGCAGTACGGTCAACTTTAATGTAAGTAAAGTTGACCTATTGCACTAAATGTAATACTATTTCAATAACTGAAATATTTTATCTTCTTTACTAAGAATTTATATTTGTTAGATTTGAATTTAACCCGGTATCAAAAAGACGTTTCAACACCATAATAACTTTCTTTATATAATCATATTAAATCTTAAAGAAACAAAATCGGGGGTCGTTTAAGTAGGCTATAACAAATTCATTCAAAATGATCGCTATTTTATAGATAATATGACATTAAAATATCGCTAATATTTCCGCTAACCTAAAAGATGTAATAAATCATTTGAATAAGCCGAAAGAAATACAAAAAGCAGTTAATTCTTTTTATCTGAGTATTAGCTAATTACAGTAAAAGTGCATTCGAATATCAAATTTAGTAGTTTATATTGACTAAAATAATACGCGTAGGTTTTTTATAATGAAGGTATGGGCAAAACGGTGCTATTCGGGAAAATTATCCAAGATCCGGTAATCGATGTAAAACCGTTACTCCTCCTCCCTCCACAGCTTAAATATTAATAATATTGGCGTAATTACAGATAAAACGCTTGCCCGAATCCAACCGGTATTTATTTACTCAGTAACTTAACGCCGGGGTTCGAGGAGTTAATTTCGTAATATCTAATATAAAGACTATTATAATTCATTCTGAAAGTATCTATCTTCATTCAATTCAAGATGAAGATAATAATCTAGTTTCCTTCAATATAGAGGTAAAGCCGTTACATTTTGATTATTAAACAGATCACGAAACTTAGTTTACTCGAATAGGAGATGTGACTAATTTTCCTTTTTTTATAACCAATGACGTCATCGATTAAAAAATTCCGGTTACTTCTTAGAGATTTATAACGAAATTTCAATATAAATAATCTTTTACATGTTATACCATCCGTTAAAATCGGTTTATTAAACTAAAAAAAAAAGAATCCTACAATACTTAGAATATCCCCCGATGTAAAGAGTAATATCACCGTATTAACTATTAATTCACCCTAATTATTAACTATTGAATGACTTTCGAAACGTATTAAGTGACCAATGAATATCGTTTCCATAATACACCAAAATTTATATTCCGCGTTATTTGGGAAACAGTAGGTGTTGAAAATTGAAGTGAAACCGACCTATATGGGGAATACACGAATTCCGTTGTAACCCTGCTATTATACCTAAATTTCAAAAATAAGATAACTCAATATACTTCTATTTTAAGTTTTATATTAAACCCACATTTAAAATATAATAATAATAACGATCAAAATCATCCTGCGTATTTAAAAAGACAGTATTATCAAAACGTATAAGGATAGGAAATATATCTTTATTTATATGTATTACAATTCAATGTCATTCTTTTCAACTCAATTTTATAACTACATTGTTAAACTTATATAATTTTAATCGAAACTGTATTAAAAATTCGTCTTTCCTCATTGTGAATAATGAGGAACCTATATTGGTCTTTCCCATTTAAATTATATATATTTACATGGGAAGAAAAGCCGGGTGAAATATATTCCCCTGTTAATAATAGTCCAACGAGTTATAACTTAAACAACGCCTATTAACCTGTTTAACCAGGTACTTTTTTGCCGTTATCCACGTTGCCGGCGTTCTCAAGTTTGGGCTTATACCAATCAGGTTTATGAAGAAAACTGACCGCGATTATCGCGACTCTTCGACAAAGATACCTCAATGACGTAAACCCTTATTTCAATTGTATATTTATCCAGTCGCGATATTTTTTCAAGGCTCAATAACTATCAACTAAAACGTCGTTTTCAATCCAAAAATTCTAACTCGTTTGTAAACTCGCGGTATTTCGTTCAAGCCGCGATATAATTGATACGATTAACACCTATTATAATAGATTCATCTCGCATACATGAGGAGATATAGGAGCGAAAGTAATTAGAATTAACAGCTAAAGATCAGATTAAACCGCCCGAATAAGTAAATAGCGTTTCAAACTTAATAACAAACGATATCCACAAATTTTTATTACTTATAAATAATTCTTTAAACTCTAATGAAGCCTTATCCGCATATAAAATATTGTAAAAGAAACCTTAATATAGTAAAATAAAACTTACCCGTATTGCATATTACTTTGTATCAACCAGCCTCATAATATATAGTAATAGTTTATTTTATAGCCGTCATATACTAAACTTATATGTAAATAAATGAATATGAACCGTTTATAATTGATATTTCATATGCATTTAGTATAAATTCGATAGTTCAACACGTTGCCGCTGATATAAAAGCAAATCTATCGAATTATGGTTAGTCATATCGTTTCCGACCACTTATTAACGCTAAAAGACTAGCTCAAATAGCCGATAGATCGGTGTTTAATTGATAAAGCTTAGCAATAACTTAGGAGAAATCGGACGTAATATCAAATGCGAAAGTTAATTAAACGGGTTATTACATTTGCTCTGAAGTAAATGCAATATAATCTATAATATTTTATAAGCGAGATATATTGGCCTATGTTGGCTGCAAAAAAGTAAAAGATATATTTAAAAAAGTGGAAGAGTATCTATTCGCCGAAATCCTCTTTTTTTCGATAATACTAAAGTATGACGTAAATTTATTTATATCTGTTATCGATTCGTATATTATAAGACATATTGCTTTAAAAGAATAAAAACAAATCTAAATAATATATTATGGTCCGACCTATAAGGGTATATTAAGTAGGTATTAAATGAAACCAACAATTATGATATTAAAAAAGACTGAAAAAAGTTCACAACGGTTCTTCGTATAAGACTAATATACACGGTCTGTATATGGCTCATCACGTGCCCTCGCATGTAATGCCTATAGGTTGTACCCGAACCGCGCCCAGGCCGGGTACTATATATCCTGTTGCATGCATAGTCACGTAATCTATAGACTCAATGGTAATTGGCCTGAATCCATAACAGTTTTTATAAATTATGTTCTCTCATTATAGCTGATTTTACTGGTAATTGAAAAAACGCTTTCAAAATTGTAATTACTTTCCTGCGTAATTTTAAAACAAGGTTCATAATATTAACAATACTCAAAATATCTTCATGATAATTTTTGTAACTTTATGTCTTTGTTTGTATTCTTTTTGATTATATTGATATATTTTCAGGAATTTGAAAATATTAATAGATGCATTTCGTCTTTATTTATCCTTAGATACATACAGCTCACCGATTATTTTCCATAACATATATCCATGCACTTTATAATATTGCCACAAACCATTCTTATTTATTTGGAGGAATAGATAGAACCTGCAGATAATTAATAAATTTAACAATGAAGAAAACATACCTTAGCAACTTGCTGACAAATGTATACTAACTTTACGTGCATATAAACAGAGCTCGTTACATCTTATAACGTTAACGAAGAAGTCTAATACATTTCATCAGGTTACCGATGAAATATAATTGTTTATGTTGTGTTTGCTGACAGAATTTTTCACTTATATTTCATCTTTAAAGAATATATTTTGCCACTTCGTTGTACTCGATTATATCATCTTATATGTCTTATTAGATAAATGTGCGCCAAATTAACACAATATCAAGTAAAATTATTTATATTGGTATAGATTTAGGCATTGCAACCTCGTTGATTCAATTGGTTGAAGTAACAGTAGAATTTCGTGGTGAAGTGGTGGATGCATTGTTCTAGGTTTGGCAGACCGCTAGCCGATTTGCATAGTAATTTGTATAGCCAATTGCTTGGTAAGTGCTCTAGTATAAATTGAGCGTATACTGTACTTGACTTATAGCCAATATAGTAGGCCTACCAACATTATACTCAACTTGTTTTCAGTATAGTTGTGGATATTACCATATATCTCTATAGTTAGTAAGTGGCCGCGCTGCAGAGTGCACTTTTGTAGAGTGCACGGTAACGTACCACTCTGCAAGGTACATTCCTGAAGAGTGCATGATAGCATGCCACTGCCTAGAAGTGGCATTTGCAGAGTGTACGATAGAGTGACACTGCCTAGGTGAGAGGCTATAACCTCTTACCTATAACGTGCACTCTTTGGATACCTCTTCTCCCTTTCATATTATTTTTCTACTGTAATTCAATACTAATTTTTACGATTAAACTTCGACTCTTTTACATTTACACGACTAGGTAAAAACTTTCCCGAAATTGATTAGTAGCCAACTCAGTCAACTATAGACAGCCTGAAAAAAAATACAATTACAAGTTAAATACATATATCGTGATGTTAAAAAGATTCTAACTGTTCATTATTTAATACTAAGACTTACAAAAACTATACTAAGTGTGGAATTATGCGGAAACACCTTTGAAACCCGAAGCGTAATAAGACTATAAGATCTAGAGTAACTTGGGAAAAAATAACTTTAATATGATATTATTAATACAGTTAGTACCTTGTCTACTAAAAAGTCCCGTTACGTTATCCGTTAACTCGCTTTAATGCTTTAAACGTATCCGGAAACTTTTTGGGAAACGTCCTATCACGCATTAGGCTACGTAAGCCAAAACTACCAAGTTTCAGAACCCTTCGTTAGGACCTATCCGATTTAAATACAGTATTGAAACCCGCTTACATACTTCGGAAGCAGCTAATGTACAACTTTTGGGACGCCTCTATAACTATCCACACTCCAAAATCAATAATCAAACCGCTAACCAAGCAATTCACGGACGAAACACAACGTTTAATACGCCTACCAAGCCTCGTATACCGCTCTGAATCATGTACACACACCTTTTCACATTTTTTTCCCCCTTCTCTCAATACCCCGTTTGCCTGTTCACATCCACCCAAAAATAAATCACTTATTTAAGTCTGTTATTTGCAACGTTTAAGTTTAATAACCGTTTGGTTAATATAATGCTTACAGATCATTTAAGGAGATAATTTAAACCGGTTTACTCGCTTGTAGTTACACCTTATTAACATTGCATTTTGAATTCTGTTGGCGCTAGTAAACGCTAAAATGCCTTACTTTATACCCTTTTTTATATTTCATTTGCCTTCGTTTAACATATTTTATAGTTTTATTAAATCGCACCTTTTTAAATACTCTATTATAAGCGTACCCAAATGTTATGCCTAAATAAACCCAACTTTTATACCGGTTTCATATTTTTGGTACATATATAATATAACCTCCTAATCAACTTAGCATACTTTTCATTCTTACAATTATAACTTGAATATCAATTACCTAACATAAATCC
Organism: Anisogramma anomala; assembly: GCA_038502455.1. Lineage (NCBI taxonomy): Eukaryota > Fungi > Ascomycota > Sordariomycetes > Diaporthales > Gnomoniaceae > Anisogramma > Anisogramma anomala. The sequence goes on along the minus strand of JASMMZ010000001.1, from coordinate 20,065,042 downwards.
GGCAAGAATAGGGATTATTTATTCAAAAATATATTGTTTTGTCGAATAATTTTTGAACACTTGGACATTAACTTGGGGAATTATAAGATTGAAGTTGTGGTGAATTTGAATTCTTTTACAGAAAATATATATATTATGAATATGATCTCTAACTATGACAATGGAGATATTGAATAACAAGATTGATTTGATCATTTTAGGGAGGACCTTGTAAATTGTACGTCAAAAATATGGTGTATGGTAGGCAGCATAGTCTTAAGAACTTTACGTAAATAACTACGAAGGAGAGGCGTCAATACGATCGGTATCAATAATAGTTGTATCGCGGAAGCGTTGTTGGTAATGACCCAAATTATTTGAATGTCAAAATAGATTAACGATAAAGTAATAGACGTAAAGAAAATTGGATAGAAAAACTCTAAAACCCGCTTTTTAAAATAACAGATAAGGATTGAAATAAGACTTGGTAAATGAATGGGGTATGGCGTTTGGTAAGTTTGAATATACGTCGTAAAGTATAGACAGAGTTGGAAGAATTAATAGAAGAGGAGGAAAGTCTATAAATATTATTTACGACTCGGGTTGAAAAAGGATCTTTACCTGAACGCACTTCTAAAAAAAGTTAAAAACAAAACCACTTTCACAATATAGTAAATTACCTGCTTTAATAAAATAAAAGCGGCCCGGATAAGGAAAATAGCTCGCCTGGTAATACGATAAACGGTGTAAAATAACAATACAAACCATATAGATTAATACCTATAAATTAGGACCCTTACCGTAAATTTTTATCGTATATCTTCCCAATTAATAAAATAGATTCGATAAAATTGACTAACTTCGTTCAATTATAAAATAAAGATAAAAACTAGAACGGAGAACTATACAACGTTCTCAATAGTATAATACGTGTAATATACAATGTGGGTAAAAAACTAGATATCGAGCCGTTACAATTTCATGGTATTTTACTAGGTATATCATCTGGGAAAGTTAAAGTGTGGTATATATAATACCTTTCGTAGGAAAACACATTTAAGAAGTGTTGAAATTGCCTAAAATCGTACTTTAATACAGAAAATAATTATAAACCTTACGATTAAGACTAGATTAACATTACTGGGGAATCCGTAAAGGTTAGCATAAAAACGTTAATAAAAGCTTATGGGAATTGTTTATTACCTTATTAACAAAGTTTGGAAAGTATTAGACGGCCTTTGAACTAAAATAAAAGGAGAATGAACTATTTATTGAAATAGTTACAAGAATATATCGTGAAAACCTAAACTTTGAACTTACATTATTTAAGCCCGAGAAACATTTGTAGGCTTTTTGTACGAGTTTTAAAATATTACTTGAAACCTTTATACGCCGATAAAGGAGTTTTAGATTGGTATCTATAACCGAGAAAACCAAAAGAGAAGGTTGGATTACCAAAGAAAACCTCGTCGAAACTATTCCTTACATTTTGGATCGAAGGTTTAAAGTGTATCTAATACGAAATAGATGTTTTAAATGCAATTATTAAAAAAAGCACTAAAGAAAAGGCTCCGAAAACTGAAGGTAAAATAATTATTATTAAAACAAACTTATAGCTAAAAGCGAAACTTACCACGGTAATAATAATACTCATAAACAAGTATACGAAATTTTTTAGGTTTTTAAAAACGTTATATTATATATGGTCAAGTCGATTATTGGTTTACTAACCACCTAGTGTACGAGTAAATTCGGATTAAGGGCCAAGTTTATGCCGATTACCTATTTAAAAACTAAACATAGGATAATTTTGTAGTTTACGCAGCCGAATGCGAAGGTGTAAAAGATAAGCTTAATATTTATACCTACGAATATACCTCTAAGGAAAAAAACTTCAAAGGTAATGTTGATTATTTATTAGCTTAGAATAATGAAGCCACTTAGCTAATTTTTACACACTTATAGAACATCTCTTCTTTGTACAATATGGGTCTGAACTATGAAAATTACGTATTAAACGCTTATATAACGTTGCAGTTTACACTTTTAATCAAGTACGGAAATCGATTTCAAAGTATTATACCTAATACCGGCGCGGCCGAAATCTTAACCGCCTAAAAGCGATAATTCGACGCGTTCGCGGCGAAATTTCCGAAATTCTAGTTCAACCAAATACGAAAACATCGAAAAGTTCTGTTCGGAAAAGATAAAACGTCGTTAATTAAAACGGTCTTTATAAATAGGCGATTAGAATCTATTAAATTTTACGTAATTCATTTTAAAACTGTATTTTCATTATCGTCATCTAATATAAATAAGTTTGGAATCGAAGTTTGAAATACAACTAATTAACCTATTTACGTTTTGGACAGTATATCCATATCGTTTTAGCTTAAACTTAAATTCCTGTGGTTTTCTCCAAAAATTCGTAAAATGAAAGATATTAACCAAATATAACCGAACTAAGAATACTATACCGTTGATTGGAATACCTAGCTACGAAACGCCTTTTACGGCTGCTCCACGTCGTAGGATACACAAATATAGGGTAAAAAAATGTTTAAAGTCATCGAAAAGTTTTACTACGAATATTTCTTATACTCGTAAGCCCTGCAGAGATTTAAATTCCATTTATAAGACGATATGAATTTTAATTACTAGGTAATTATATATAAAATGTACTTTGACAACTAACTAGTACTATATTCCATCGACGTAATAATATTATTGAAGGCTGCGAAATTTACGCGGAACGTTGTCGTTACGGATTGTTGAGATACTTTAGTGGATCATTGGTTAAAAGTCTACTTAGGACCTTCGGATTACATTACATACTACGTAGGAACGATCTTTAACTGTAATAAATAGCGTACTAAGGCGAAAATCGCTGGTAGTAAATATAAACAGATACCACTAAAAGTACTATAGGGTATTAGAAAGTGTAAACGGTACTATGAACCGCTTACAAAATCGTATATAATACCAAATAAAAATTAAATGGAATTAGTTTTAAGATAATAATCTTCTAAATAGCGGTTATCGCTGTGAATAATATAACCAGTCCAAATAGGTTTGTTTTAATATTTTCTTCAAGTTTTGGTGCTTATCTTTAAGTTTAAACCAATTTATCACCGTAGATGGTTGAAATATAGAAAGCAGATATTATGGTAAAAGCTAAAGAAGTATTACTTTCCGTACGGTCTAGAAATAATATTTCAAAAATATTGGTTACAAAAAACGGCCCTCGTAAAACCGGCGTTTCAAGCCTATTACTACAATTTAAAGTCCAAATTAAAAAAACGAAAGATAAATAAACTAAACCTTAGTGTATTGAAGGGTTTTAAAGATACGATATACTTTTAGATTTTCCAGATAATACAAGTTCATTCCGCCAAATAATAACATGAGAATAAATAAAATAAAAGGTAGATAAAAGCGGCCAGAAACTATAATCTAATTAGTAATACCGACGAAGCTATTTTTAAAATAACAAATCCAGGCCATCTCCTAATCCTATAAACCCCACAGATATCACGTCCAAATCTTGACCATTATACTAAACCGGCCCGCCTATACCAATCGTACTATTACCGCGTCGCCAAGGGCGCTCACTTAACTCCAAAAATAAAAAACGTTTTAACTCCTTAGTTACGAATTCCTTTATTACTTTGAAAAAATGTCGACTTGTAAATTAAACTTAAAACTTCGCCGAAAATTCATTATCACTACCCTAATTATATTGTTTAAGTTATTTACCCAGACGGAAATTAATATTCTAATCAAATAAGGCGTTTTTTACCTTCAAAAGTTTTCACTGACTATTCATAACAACTATAGCATATTTTCCATATGTCTCGTCTACGAAGTGAAAAATGAGGCCGGAAAATTCTATAAAAAAGCGGCCTTATTATGAAAAGATACAATAACGTCGATAAAAAAATATTATAACCTTGTCGCCTACTTTACAAAGGGTAAGCTATCGCTTAATTTTGGCGTTTACTCCCTTCCTAAGTATATCTTATAACCTTTATGTTAAGCTTCTTAATATTACAAAGGCATATAAATAGTCAAAAAAACGTCTTGAACGCTGTATTTATGCTTATATACCTACAGAGCTCCGAAAATACTGATTACTCGAAACGATTTTACGTATTATAAAACCGCTTTACAAATTCGCTAAAGCTAGTGTATACTGGTATAACATTTATCAAATGCACTATGAAACATGGTTCGAACTAGTAAACTCAACTTTCGACCTTTACCAACTGGTTTTAACAGTACGTTTTAAAAGTTTAAGACTTACAAATATATAAACCGATAATATATTAACATTATGTAATGTTTCGCTTGACTTAATATAAGAGCGGAGGCTTTTCAAGGCCTTCTTAAAAGCGAAACCCAAAACATACTTAACGGAGAACCATATAATCGATTTTAATGGCGCGACAATCACTTTCCAAAACAATATTTTGAACTTTACGTAAAAGGGACAACTAAATAAGGTCGTCTTTATTAACCTGGATAACGCAAAACGATCTAACTAATATAGGCGTTAGCGTACACGCGGCGCGTGAGTCGCTTGAGTAATTTAACTGGAGGCGACATTGAATCTTTCGGTTGTTATGTAATGCCAAACCGATCTTTGCAATAATGTATATAAAGCTTTTAACAAACGCCTTACGCAGCAAATACATAATTTGAAACGCAGTTTACAATTTATACCGTTTAATATACGTATCAATAAGCCTTTTATTTTCATGAACGTTTCTTTCGCTAATAATACCGATCATAACTCATAAATTGGATTCGTTTTTATTTTTCGTAAGGAGATACCGATTTGAAACGGATTTGCCTTTCGTAACAATATTATTAATTTGAATTTAAAGAAGTGCAAGTGGGTTACGCAACAAATTTTAAATTCGGAAATCTACGGTGTAATTAAAGGTTTCGCCTCCATAATTTCCATAGCGATAACAATCTGAATAATTGTTACAAACCTTAATTTAAAACCCCTTCCTCTAATAGTTTACTCTAACTCTTCTTTACTTTACAAATACCTTTTAAAGCTTATTAACACGAATGAAAAGCGTTCTATAATCGATATTATAGCTTTACGCGAACCGTATTAGCCCCGCAAAATTAAGGAAGTAAGATAAATCGATGGAAAGTCCTACTTTACAGATGTAATAACCTAAGACGCCTCGAATAAGGCATTAAAAACGTTCGTATTAACAAGTACTGTTTTCGTTAATATTATTGAAAAGGTTTTAAGGCTCTATTTCAGTTAAAGTTTTTATACTTCGTATTCGATATTTCTCTTTCATTTCATACATTTATATTGTTTTTAATAGTTTTTTTTTCTCTCAAGAATCTACCCCGTTATTTGTACCACTTTCCAAGTTGTATCATGGTAGAAATATTTCATTTACAGCGCTCTTACAGATTTTCTCTATTTGAATTTACCATTCGTACCGTTTCTGATAAATTGTCACATTTCATTTTATAATTTACAACTTTAGTAGATACATTTTTACTACTTATTTATTATTTATAATATATTTTTTCAAGGATAATTTCATTACTATATAGTGGATTGTATTATGGCTATAAGCGCCGGCCCGGGCAGAAACACACAAGTAATAGTTACCAAATAGGGAGGGAGAAAGCGGCGTCGCATCCTTACTATCCTCTTCACCATCCTCCTCCTTAATGCTAACGCCACCACTATTACCGCTATCGACGCCGTTATCAGCGCCACCGAAGGGGTAACCCCGCGCCTTAAGCCGTATACCCTTAAGCAGAGGCGCGAGGCAGTCTTTACCCGCCTTATGGCAATACATGATAACGTCGTCAAACTCGCCTATATAATACATACGTAAACCCTTTTTACAATCAGAGATAATAGTTAACGTATTCTTCATTCACGGGTTAACACCTATGAGTAATTATTATCGACTGGTTTGAGTTATTTACGAAAGTGTTTATTTTTGGGAATGCCTTCAACTACATATTTATATAGTTAGAAAAATAATATTCGCGGTCAAGATTACTTATTTAAAAGAAAGTTACCATAGAAACATCGGGCGCGTAACACGACCTTAACTTACGGGTTCAATATTACCAAAATAAAGGCGTATTCGTTACCAATCAGCTTATAAAGGTAATAGCGCGCCAAACGACCCCTATTTTGGTAATAATCATCAATAAATTTAACTGCGGTTGCAGACGCAATTTATAGTACGTAAGGCGTATTTATTTACGACCCAGGGCTAGAGATCTAAGTATACTACTTTAATGCCTTACGCATTAAAGATACCTTGCGGTATACCTTAGCGAGTAGTAGCTTAAGGCAACGTACGAAGTTGACTTCAACTACCTCGTTTATAAAGATATTAATATAACGTAATATACGAGGAGTATTAACGATATGAACCGTGTTATAGATTCGTTAAGTTACGTTTACGGTAATTGGGGGAGGGGGGGGGCCTTACGGGTAATATGGTTTTTATCTTTAGGGAAATAGTAAGGTTTATAACCTTAAAAGCCACCACTTCTCCCCTTAAGGATTAGGGGAAAAGGGGGAAGGAAAGAAAAGAGCAAAAGTAGTAACGGTGTAGTAAGCGGCGACGACGGGGGATGCGGTAAAAAGGAAAACTAAGATTAACAAGGTACTATCTGATAAGGTAAGGCTAGGGGTAGGGGTAGTAATAACGCGGTATGTGGTAACAGTGGCAGCTTACTCGTATTTACGCTCCCGCACCAAAAGTTGTTTAAAAAAACAGTTTATACATGGTATTTATTTATAAACCAGGTTAGTATATAAGGTTGGTTAAGTGTTATAACTCTAAAAGAGGTTTTGAATGAGTAGTTAATATAGTAAATTAAGTTGGTATACGTCGATTAAACTAGTTGGAACTAACGTTGGTAAAAGTCGCGCATCTTTAAAGTGTAAAAAAAGGTTTTTCTAAGACTGATATCGATACATATTTTTATATTAACTCTAAAATACGTGACACCGCAATTAACCCTACGTAATTACACCCTTATAACACCTACGAAATTATATCCTTACGACACCTACATAATTGCATCACTATAAAGATCGACAACTATACCGCCACCGATTACCTAAATTAATTAAAGCCTTCTTATAATTACTACGAAGGACAAAATTGCTTATCTAAACCTTTATAATTTACTACGCTATAAACTACATTATTATTGCTAAATCACAAACATTAACTATGTTATAACTATACTATTATTACTAAACTACGAATACAAATTACGCTATAAACCACACTATTATTATTGAATTTCAAATATAGGCTGTAATAGGAGAAAAAATATTGCCTGTATAAATATTACCATATATCTCTATAATTAGTAAGCGGCTGACTATGTAATGCACCTTTACAGAGTATACAGTAATATACCACTTTGAAAGGTACATTCCTGCAAAGTATATAATAGTGTGCCACTTCCCAAAAGTGGTATTCACAAAGTGCACAGTAACGTGCTACTTCTCAGAAGGGAAATTACCAAAGTGCATGGTAAAGTACTACTACCTGAGTGAGAGATTATAACCTCACATCTGTGGCGTACACTCTCCGGATGCCTCTTCTACCTTTCATCTTATCTTGCAACTACAATTCAATACCAATCTTTACGATTACTCTTCCAATCTTTGACGTTTACATTAATAAGCAGAGATAATACCGACAAAAGTCAATTTTACTATAAATAAAGTTGACTTAATGCATTGTAATTACTATTATTTTAATACTGGCGTCTTTTTATTTTGTATGCGCACGTTAGTGTAGTCGACCAAACTTTCCGTTTACTACTAAATTACATCTTCGTCCACTAGCTGGAATCTTTTTCATTACAGTTAACTTCGACACTTAAATTAACTTTAATTATCTTTAATTACGTCACGGCTCGGAGTCCCGGCTTTATGAACTCCCATACATAAGTTATTCGATATAAATTTACTCTTATTGCCTACCAGTGCTATTGGTCTTTTTAACACTTTTTATATTAAATCGTTTGCCACATTAGTTTACTGATATGGGTTAATTTGGCTATTACTTCCCCTATTGCCTCTCTAACACTGCAATTACTACTATTATAAGCATTGATTATATGAATTAACATGAGTTAAGCTACTTCTTAATTCTTACAACCAACGTGGGTAAATTGATTTACTCCGGCATTTAATTTATCTATGGTATTTGAAAAAATCGTCTTTTTTGGGTAGTCTACCAATTTATCAATATATCCCTTTTTACTGACACGTGATTTAGCCTTGTTAGGTGGCTTGTTGATACAGCTTTGAATATGTATGGTTGGACTATTGCGGTCTAAAAACCTTTTAAAGGCCTTGTTCGGCGATGCCATCGTTATATCGTTAGTATAATTGTCTTTCCCATCGATTTATTGGAATTCCTCGATTTTGGTGCCTACATAAGTGTTACGAATTGTTATCACGTTAATCATTAGGCATTATTTACTAGTAGTTCCGAGCTTTTAAAGGCATTCTAACAGGCTCTTCCAGTCGGTACAAATTATAATCGGAATAAAGGAAATCTTTCGTTGTCTAATAATAATATTAAGAGTTTCTCATAAATCTATACCTATATTAAAGGCAGCTATTATACCGCAGACTTTTGAAGCTAATACGCTTCGTATAATTAGTTACATTTGACGAAGGTTTAGCAAATCATGTTGCCAACAATGTTTAACTAGTTTTCTCGCCTATTTTCGTTAACAACGGGTATTAGAAAGCCGATTTATAAAACTAAATCGATATTGTATGTAAAGGAACCATCTGTAAAAATTATTAACTTGGTCTTCGACAGGTTAAATGGAACTATATCGATTGTTTAATATAAATTTCGCATTTTTCATTTAAGCCTTTAATTCAGCCGGTTAAAGTTTTCATTTATTAAGTTTTGTATTTGTATTATAATCGATAAGTTATAGGAGGATTCCGGTTACCATAGGGTAGTAATGTAGTTATTATGGGATCATTGTTCCTAGTATTATTAAACTTTATTTACTTTTATCTTGTTAATTGTTTCCAAATAAACGCTTTATTATTTTTAGAAAAAATTAAAGCCGGTATTAATACAAAGTATACGGATTGACGATTTATTAATGTCAAGTTGGTTGCCCTTAGCCAAAGTCGTGACCGGCTTGTAATTTTAGATTGTAAAGTTTTTGTAACTATTGTTTTGTTGATATTGTTGATTGAGATTTGTTGGTTCTAAGTTTGGTATACCACTAGCCGGTTTACATACTAATTTGTATGGCTACACGCTTTGGCCTATGCCTCATTTTAAAGTGGGTACCTACTAAACTGCACTTACAGTACAGTCTATTAAAATCCTACAAACTACAGTGAATTTACAGTACGTATAATCAACTTTACTGCAAGTAAAGTTGATTTAACTGTACTGTATTTTATTGTTATTCTAATACTGGCAGCTTTTTGTTTTGTACCTGTATGTCAGCGTAGCTTGCCATCAATTAGTAGTAACTTTTGAAATCCTTTCTTAATTCACAAGTCAACAACAAGCTATACCCCTATCAATTCCGATTAATTTATACTAAAATTAACCTCAATTACAGCCCTTTGTAACCCTTTACTCCACTCCTTCGAGACTTTCATTCCTTAATTCCCTTGTATAAATCTTTCGCTACAAACTTTTGCAAATTAGGTATGTTACCAATTACATACCTTTTTCCAGTAATTAAAACTAATAACAATAGCGCCCTTACTACCATTACCATTAAAATCGTTATCCTAACAGTCTTTAAGTTTGTTAAGGCAGCCCTATTCCTCCGCGTCACGTATTGGGCGGTCCACGTAGCACTCGATTCGTATGGTCAGCGTATTGCTATCCATAAACCTTTTCAAGGCGCCATTAAGCGTAGCCTAAGTTATAACACTAACGGGATAATTTTTACGGTAAATCTACTGGAATATATCGATTTCCTGGGCTTCTTATACCTTCCTTATTGCTTTTACGTCTATTATTAAACGTTTTTCATTAGTTGTACCAACTTTAATAGGTATTCGTAAAAGCTTCGGAAGTTGGTATATATTACCAGAGGTATTGGAGGTAATTTCAGTTATTTTATAATAATTTCTTTGTATGCCATTAGTTTCCATACCGATATTATAGCCTATCATTATACCGTAAACTTCCAAAGCTAACAAGTTTCAGGTTACAGGCTTATACATAACGAATATTTAATGAATAAGGTTTTCAATAATTATAAATTGCCTCTTAAACCCATCCTCGTTAACCAAAATTATCGAAAAGCCGATTAACCATATAAAGCTAGTATTATTAGCAAATAACACGTCCGTAAGAATTATTTACTTAGCCTTCTCTAAATCTATAAAAACCATATTAATTCCTATTTTTACGTAATACAGCTATTAATAAATCCTCTTATTTAACTTGTTAAAGTTTTTATCCTATAAATCCTATACCTATACCATAATAGAAAGGTTGTATGATGCCTCCGGTTAATATAACGTGACGATATAAGCGGTATGGGCTGTTTATTTCAGGTATTTTTATAGTTTTACCTCATCGGCCTACTCGATTATCTTGAAGCTGATAACTTATCCCTTTTAACATAAGTTAATGTAAATGCCGTTTGCAACCTTAACAATATGAATACGAATTAAATATTTATTAAAATTAAGTTAAATACCTTTAACGTTTTAATCTGTTTACATTTATAAAGGCCTAACCTCTCGATAAAACGTTATTCCCCCGCTACAAACGTAATATTTCCGAGAAAAAAATGCATCATTAATTTACGTACCCATGATATCAAAGTCTTTACCTTTTATAAATAATAGGCACGGGTTAAATATTAAAGTTTTCATACCCAGGTTATTTCTAAATTACACCTGGTATGTTAGTAATAAGAATATATTTGCCTCGGCTAATCCGTATGAAGGTTTAATATAACCTATTACCGTACCATCCGGAAGCTTATTCTTTAATTCTTTGCCATTTCCAATAATATAATTCACTAAATATCAGTGGTACACTACGTGTAAACTTACGTAATATTATAGCTATTAAGTGTTAAATAACCTCTTATGTCAATAGTTAAACATGTAGTAATTACAACAACTGAACGATAACTAATCTTTTAAATTATTGAAGATTCAGTAAGGATCCAGTTTTTACCTTTGTCATAGTATCCTTAAACAATTAACCGTATTTTTTCGTACAGCCGATCCGTAGTTTTACCATTAACCTCGTAAATCATCCTCAACTTAAAAATAATAACGTTTTCGCCTTTAAATTACGTTGACAACAGAAATTGTTTAACCCTTTGGAAAAAAAAGCCGTTAATTTCGACTGAATCTCTTTTTTCAAATGACTTATTAAATATATTAATAATATCTTCGTCATGTAGCTTCAATGAAAGTTTTCTATCAAACTTCTTCTTTAAAAACACTTCCGCCGTTTTATATACTCTACTAGGCCTATAATCCCCATCGCCGACCTTCTCCTCAATATATATCCTCCTCTTAAGTAGTTTTCCATTCTGTCGATGTTTCATTAGTTTGTTAATAATAGGTTCGCAAGGGTTATATTCGCTAATCTGTCCTACTTGGAGGTTATCAAAGTTGAATGTTTTATTAAACTTAAGGGGTCGTTTATATAGCTTAACTTATATAACTCGTAAAGTTACCAAACCGTTAATAATTTTAACTATTACGTTTTAATTAGTAATACTTGAGATATTTTATGACCTATTTCATTTATTCAGCTCGCGTAATGTAAAGACTTCACTTTGAACGGAGAGAGACAACACGTTTGTTGTTAATAATCCGTTTCTGGTACTAGGGTATTATTAACTTAGCGGCGGGCTGGTTCCTTTTTTAGTTCATTTTTAGCTTTTCTATATACCATAACTAGTTTCTAGGTACTTAATAAGGATAGAGACTTAATTGTTATGTGTAAGTAGGCCCCAAATACCAATAAAGTAAGTACAAATCTATTGGAGCTAATAGTATTATTGAAGCCTTTTACCACTATCTAAAACTGTGTTTTTTAACTTATGAAGCTTCCGATTTCCAGTATAGGGATATCGTAATCCTTTTGCAAAAGGGTAAATACCTTCTACAACTGAATAATATCTTAGTAAACCTTAACAAAAACCTGCTTACCCTAAATCATTATGAACTTCATATTAACTTCAAACTTTATTGTAGTAAAGTTAGTACTAGCCTCGTAAACTAACACGTTTATTAACTTAAAGTACGTATTAATTCACAAAATACGTAATATATTCTATGTTTCCTTCGCCGTAATAGTTTTATAAAACTTAACACCATTAAAATCCGTGGCGGAGTTTATAACGTATAGTACTGGCTTACTATCCAAGAAAAATACGCTTTTAAAAACTTTCGAGTTAAAGTTTTAATCTTTCTTTAACGCAAACATAAACTTTGAGGGAGCTTAAAAGTACATTTAATAATAGTGTTAAAGTTATTTAATTGCTTTTAACACTAATGAATCCACATCTTTATAACCAATTACTTTTGAAACATTGTAATACCTAGTAGTCGCCAAATGATAAAACCTATAATGTAATTAACGAAGTTCCGCCCCCTTCAGGTCGAAAACCACTACTTTTAGCCCTTAGAGGTAAAATTAAAGGTACCCCTATTTAATTTTAATCAAAAATATTTTACCAACTTTCAGATAAATCAATTCGTTAGTCTAAACGTTAACTTTAGCGCTCAGGTTTTTTATATATTTAAGTTAAGGGGAAAAAGGAATTCTTGATTTTGAAATATAGAAAGCAATAGAGTTAACAATAGTCTTAACCGTCGTTGATTTTTGTAAAGATAGGTTTTTTCTAGAGTTAAAGCTAACCTTAACCTTTTTAATATTCATATGGTTAAGTTTCGTAACAGTATTAGTATCTCTTCATAACGCGACGTATTTCGAATAGCCTTCTTTTAAGTACTGTATCGCTCCTGTATCCGATATAATATCTTAAAAGATTAATTTAGCATAACGATTTTAAATAATAAAGAGGTGTATAGGGCCAAAGTCTTTATATTTATGCCGGAGATAAGGGTTTTTACTCGTAAAGCGGTATGAAATATCGTGATTAGCGAGTTATTACGTTGCTTTTAAGCCAATGCTAATATATTCGTATTAACTAATAGCCTTTGGCTTGTTTTTCTCCCTTTTCACCTTATTTTCTTTAAACTATGTAACTTACTCCACGTAATCCTTATTAAAAGTGGAAATAAATTACATATAATACATTAACTGCTTTGATATACGCTCAGCAATAGTATAATATGTTAACCAACAACCTTACTTTCCGTAAATCCAGTATCTCTTAACGTTTGAAGTAAACTTACTTAGCCAACTTAAAGAACTTGAGGAAAAGGATTACTCTTTTCCATGGATAGAGGTTCAGATTTTCCGTTGGCTCTATTAGCCAAGCCTTTCACATTTAAAGTCGATTAAATATATATAGGAGGGGTCTTTTTTGTCGTCTATAAATTTATGGGCTTAAGGTTATATATTAATCGAGCCAAAGACTTGAGCTGTCGTAGTTGCCAACGAGGAAATCTACTGGTTAAAAAAACCCTTCTTAGGTAGTATTAAGGCAATGGAAAGCGTATTCGAACTCCTTAAAACCCTTAATAGCTTACCGAACCTACTATCATAAGGTATCTTTACTAACTCTCACGTTCCCTATTACTTGTTGACAAGGTATTTACTTATTAAGCATCTGGTTAAAAAAGTTAATCTTACTTTCCAACTTTTTCTCATAATACAATATATAAAACCACTTGATAATATTCCAGTCGGTTTAGTACTAGGTAAGATGAATATTGTGTTTGAAGTAACCCTTTAAGCTATTATAAATTTTGTGGGAGAAGGAGAAATTCTTTCGGTACCAGAAGTAATAATACTCAACTTAACCGGTAAGGATACTGGGAAACAATAATTAAAAACCTGGTAGTTTAACTTTTAGCTGCTGGTGAATATTGGAAAACAGGTGTAACTTAACGTCGAGGAGGTTGTATAGCTTACCGTTATAATTTTCTTTAAATCCTCAAATCTTGACGAACGTGGTAATTTCCGCGCAATTCGTATTTACTATAGGGACATGTTAAGGGGAAAGTGTGATGTACTAGTCGTAAGGACCTTTTAGATCCCCTAACTAGGTAAGGTGCTAAGGTTACTAGTACTTGTAAGCAGGATAATTACCTTTAATGGAATTTTGGGGAGGGGGGGGATCAAGTGGTTGTACATATAATAGGCTCGCGTGTAAAGCCAATCTATCTTCAATTTGACTGCTTAAACTGGACGTGTTAAGGAATTTGGGGTAAAAGGATTTGGGGGTTTTCGCAACGAATAACTTGGTGATAATCTTTTTGGTGTTAAAGGGTACACTAAAGTTCCTACTTAACTGATTAGTGGACTTAAAGACTTGCGGCGTATGAATTAATCAATAACTTATAATTGGTAGTATATAACCGTAATTTTTGCGTAAACGAGTTTAAAGAATTTATTGAAGTTTCGACAAGTCTTTACGAACATGTAGAAGGGAGTCAAAAAATACTGCCGTAGGTAATACCTTTACCCTTGACTTTAATTCATTAAAGGTCTTTATCCATAGAGTATTTGTAAATTATATACGTTAGATTGCCTTTTTCCCCCCCTCTTTCGCGGAAAGATTAACACCGCAGTTATATAGTTTAGCCTTCGACTTCATCATTACCTGTTTATCTACCTTTATCCACATATTTATAGTCTAGTACCTAAACTATTTTTGGACATTATCGAATATTTGGAGTCCCTAAAAGTTTGCAGTAGTGTTTTTATCGAAAATGTAACGCCTAATGACGTTGGTAAAATATTCGAGGGTTGAGTTTTCGTTAACATCCGTAAACCAAAGGTTCTTGTCATAGTGTTTTTTGAAAATAGCGCCGAGGTCTTTAATTTCCTTTTTTCGATTGGAGTCGTTAATGATATCAATTCTAGTATATTCTAAATAAATCGTAATAAATATTGTATAGTATAAGAGCGAGAAGAGTAGTTTAAAGTGGTAACTCGTAAGTTTGTCTTGAAAGTTAGTATAAATTAAAGGCCATAAAACTTTGTCGTTTTTACAGTTTAAAGTTTGTAGTTGTAATACTTGAAGTATTAGTACTTGTAATAGTATTAACTTAGCCGTTTGTATACTTGTTTCTTAGTAATCTTTATGAATTTTATGCGGTTAATCTTGATACCTTTAAAAAGGATTAGAAAAGATTATTTTAGTATTTTCGATAACGATACCGTCGCCTACTTCAAAAGTTGCCACGAAAACTAATACAATCCAAAAGCCTTCCCTACTTACTGCCACGAGAACTATCATAGCGTAAAGGGGCCGTTCGAAAGAATCTTTCCTTTACCTTGCCTAAACAAAGCGTAATAACAGGAAAACATCTTCTTCTTCTACTTAGCCAATATGTACTTAACCTAATAAGCATTGATCAGTATTAGTAGGCCTTTATCGTTGCAATGTAGTCGATTTGAATCACAGCCGTCAAAGTAATCAGTGTTGTGATGATATTGTTGATTAAAATGTGTTGGTTCTAAGTTTGGCAGACCGCTAGCTGGTCTGCATACTAATTTGTATAGCCAAACGCTTTGGCTTGTACCTCCCTTTGAAGTGGGCACCTACTGCACTAAATTTTCAATGCAGTCTATTTTAATTCCACAAACTATAGTCAATTTACAGTGTGTACAATCAATTTTACCGCAAGTAAAGCTGACTTATCGGTATTTCATTTGACTGCTACTCCAACAAAATTCATCCTCCAAGTGTAACCAAAGAAATACCCCATTAATCGATACCATCAAATCAGCTAATTTAAAATAAACTATATTTTCTGCTTATACCAAAGTTATTAAGCACAATCTTATTAGGTTCTTCATTTAAACTTATGGCTTTTCTTGAAAAATGGTATATCTATTATCTAAAAGGAAGAAAAATCGGACGTTGTTGCAATTTACAACAGTAAAGTTCACCGCTATACTTAATAATACACGTATATGGTGTTGATAACCCTGTTATTCATTCAATTTAACTCAAATACCGTATAAAATGTATTATGGAAATCAATGACCAAATTAAAAACCATATTTTATACGGGTATTCCTACTTTAAGGTATCTATTTCTAAATTGAAAGATCTACTATAAATATTGATCCGCCGAAACTACCAATTAGAGGTTGCACTAAGAACGGGTAATACCGCCTTACAGGCCCCACTTTGAACGTTAATCTATTAAAACTTAATGATGAATCTGATTGATATTCCTTTTTCTTCAATACCACTATATTGTTTTGTAATTAATAAGCTTTAGTTTCGAGAAATTACGAGAGTTGATATATATTGATCTTAAAATATTTGGAATAATAAAAATGTTGTTTTTTTAATTAAAGATACGAGGTCATAAGTAACCTCAAACACTAATTCAAGGTGTATGATTTAATCTATAGGATAAAGAACGGAATAGATATTAGTTAAATTTAATAAAGGTTATAACACCTTGATTATTTAGATTTTTTTTATCGTTACGATTTTTTTATGAATGTGATAAGTCTTTAAAATTTCAATGCTTGGGAATTGTAGTCAAATACGTTTTTTTAGTTCACCCGCTAACCGAAGAAACAGTCGTTACGATGACTAGCAATTATACTATTATCCAAATAATAGATCAGTGCTACTTTATTGCTATAGTTCTCTTAAAGTCCTTCGATACTTTTCTTTGGCATATTAGGTTTGGTTACAGCAACTTGAAGTTAGTAGAGAAAGTACTTGAGTTGTTAGATGCCTATTATAAAGATTAAAGAAAAGAATATTTAAATATTATCTGCGTTCCCTATAAGCTTTCCAAGAGCTTTTGATGGCGATAAAGTTTCTAATACAGAAGTCGGGAAAGAGGAGGGTTTATCTAAACGTTTGAAAGCTTTCTGGAAATACCTATTTGTTCAAGAGGCGAATTGTGTAGCCTAATGGTTTTGAAGGTAAAGTATGGCTATAAAATTTATAATATAGCCATTATATTATTAGGTAAGTTACTCAATACCGTTTATTGTATGTTGAACGAACTTATCAAATATATTAGATGTAATATTGACCTTTTAATTTTCGATGGATGCAATGAACTCGTTGTCTATTTATTTAGAAAGAGGGTTATAAATTTCGTATTTACTTTTAAATTTTTTTAACTATATACCGCCAAGGAAGATTTTATTTTTAAATGTTTTAATAAAGTGAAGTTGGAAATCATGCGGACTTAGTTAGTCATCAGAAAAATATTATATTACTTGTAGCATTAACTGTTTCAAGCAGTCGTTATTATAGCCAATTTAACGGTTAACTATAGGAATAGTCATCAGCAAACCACTCTTTATAAGGGATTATACTTTGAAGTAAAGGGATATAGGAATCATCGACCTAACATTGAGTTTTACTTCACTTCCAGCTTTACAGTTATCGTCTATATACCTTTAGTAATACGAGTTAAGGGCTAAAAGCCGGATTTAAGAGGCGAAAGAATAATCCTCATTTTTTGGTACATCTTTGATATTACCAAGCCCAGGCATAAATTTACGGTCTACTTACTAAAATAACTGGGGAACTTGATTGGTAAGATTGTTGGGATATTTATTTGAACGATTTTTGCAACTATTATTGCAGCACGCCTTAATTATATAGTTGTAAAGGAAGAAAATACCAGTTTATTGAGGTAGATACTTCTTATATTACTTTAACGGTTATACCAAACTTCAATTTATGAAGAATCATGCGTTAAAAAGTAATGAAGATAGTAAATAATCTTCTAGAAAATGCTATTATTAATAATAACATAGTTTAGTTTATGTTTTCAGTTAGTAAATATGAGAAGTAACTGATTATGAAAGAGGTTTTAGAGGATCGAATGTTGAATATCGGTAGAGAATCTTTCATAATGCAATATAGAGTTTTCTATCTCTTAATATCTATAATGATATTAAGAGGGATAATAACCGCCATGATCTATCCGTAAAAATGGTTACTAAGATTAAAACAAATTCCAATAGTTAGATCGAGAGTTATAAGGTTAGAATCGTTAAAAAAGGATTTCAATAGTTATATGATGTTAATTACATTAAAACATTTGTTTCTACAGAAAAGTCTTGTATATGAAGAATCCTAGTTGCGCTCGCTACCTCTAATGGCTGGGATATGGAATAAATCGACATCTATTTAACTTTTATTACCGAGGAACTTAAGAAACAAGTATTAATATAGATTATAAACACTATTGAAAACTTTTTCCTGGAATATTATAAGAATAATAACGTGGATTTTTACCTTATGATTATCCAAGTTGTTCAACTTTTTGTATTCTTATATAGGCTTACACAAATTTAACATAATGGTTAAAAAGGTTGAAAATAAGTTTCAACACTTTTAAGTTTACAACATGAAGTTTCATTAATACTTTATATGTTTGTTATCTGTGTCGGCTTATCATTCAAACTTACCTTAATTACTTCCTCTCAATATGTCGTGATCTCAAAGTAATCAAAGTTTGAAGATGAATATAGAAAAAGAATTTAAGTATAAAGACTTGTGATAGTTAGAGCACTTCCTGAGAGTAAATCTCTTAAGTAATAAAGATAAGTATACAATCTTCTTAGCTTAAAACGCATATATCCAAAAGTATTGGACTCTAAAATGAGAACCAAATGAACGTCCGGCCTTTGTCCCAATTATAATGGGATGAATGATCGATATCATTCCCTGAATGAAACAGCATAACATATTATAGATAAATGAATATATGTTATATGAGAGGGCTCTTACCTATGTAATATACCAAACTAAGCCTGATATCGCGTTTTTCATATCAATACTTTCACGTTTCAAACAGAATACTTTACTTAAAATTATTAAAATCGTTAGTAATGATCTCAAATACTTTAAACAGTATAAAACCTATGTATTAGAAGTAAGAGATAAAATATTTATAATATTAACGCATTGAAACGTTACAAAATTCAGCTAAAACGATTATAAAGATTCATAGAAACTTCAAATCAACAACTAGTAAGATGAAGACTAGAAAGGAGACAAGTCTTTATAAAGTAAACCTTGAGATATACAGTTCAAATTGTTAATAATAAGGTCAACTTGGTTTCCAAACGAGAAGACAAAGTATATCTATCTTTGATAGATACTGAATCTGTAACTACTATAAGGTCACTCAAACCAACCTTTGAATGAGTAATTTGTTTACAAAGAGACGTATTTATTTTATCATCACTATATACTATCATTATAAAGTAGCCATTGAATTATTTAGATACCCCATATATTAATAAAATACATAGTATATTCCTTATAAAATTAACTTCATTAGGGACGAAGTGTTACATGATACTACTCAAATTAAATGAGTTCCTATAGATATAGAACTGGCTGATGGGTTGAAAAGCTAATGCTGGGGGTAAAGTACGAATTCATAATATAAAAGCTTAGCTTAATAAGCTTAACTTAAACTGGGGTTAGTGATTAATGGTTTATAAACATTTGTGCTTTAAGTTACCATATAATATTATGGGTGTGAAATGGTAAAGTGGTGATTACTGCAGACTTTGAAATATTAATAAAAGACTACTATAAAAGTTATAGATTAAAATCGGAATACACAATTCTTCTCACTTTTTACATCTACTATTTTTCAAACTTATATTACGCATTCTTCATCTTTCACCCTTCACCTTTATTTTATTACTTTCACTTCTTTTTGTTTATATTTTCCATTAAACAGACAGTACCTCTTGACTTGGTGCGTTGAAGATACAATAGGAACAGTCTATACTCAATAACAAGAACAGTCAGTACTTGGGACAGCTCAATACCAAAGATAATGAATAATCTGGAGATGAGGATTTCCACCAGAGTACTAGTAAAAACACGCGTGAGAGGACCAGGTGATATTATACTAAGGTATAGGAGGACCGAGATGTATATGACTCATGTATATTAGTACTTACTAGTATAAAGTCTTGATTATAATAATTGAGATCTCTATAAGGATTCTCTTGATTATATATCAAGAAGTTATCCATGTAGATTCTAGGTATTCCTAAATCAACAAGCCTATCCAATATCTTCTTTCACGGTAAGTTCAACATTTGCGATATAAAATTAATATTATCTGTAAAACATCTATCTAAAATAAATTATCAATTTTTCCGTTGTTAGATTTACGAATACCATATGAATATTTCTATCCGAATTATCTATTGACGACTGAATACTCTTATTTAACGAATTAAAATCATTATCTGATAAATCCGAAACGTACACTATAATCGAAAAATTATCATATGCATCCGATTAACATAAATTGATGATGTAAGCCCTTCGAGCCCTTGACTTTAAGTATCGTTATAATGATACTTCGTTGTCTTTACTAATCTTTCCAAAACTCATAAATAGCACTTTTTAATATAGACTAATGTATATACCACAGATATCGTCAACACTATGGATACTTATTAACGATTTGTTAAAATCGAATTGTATATTCTATGTTAATTTTGTAATTATCCTATACTTTCAAACGCATAACTCTTTGATAATACGTTATTCCGACGTCATAAAATCAACGTTTTCGAAGAAGAGAATTTTGTTAATTTCAATACTAAGGATATCGAAATTTTGAACTTATGTAATCAATAAGCAAGGTTCGAATATTAATGTCTTTATATCCAATCTAGTTTCAAAGCATGTTTCATATGCCAAAGACTAATAAACACCTACTTCGGCCAATCTGTATAAAACTTTTACATATATTAATGCCGTTCCAATATGTAACTTATCCCTTAACTCTTGATAGAATTCAAATAATATAATCCGTTCAAAATTGGTGGCGAAATACATATACACTTACATAATATCATGATTATTGAAGGTGAATTCATCACTTGCAATCATAGTTGGATTACCAATAATTACAACAATGAAACGTTAGCTAATCTTCCAAATCGTAAACAATTAAGTAAAAATCCCGATTTTATATTGATTACAATATCCTAAAACGACGAACCTAAAATTATTATACAACCAGTCCTTGGTTTTATCAATAACCTTGTAAAATATCCTCGACTTGAAAATTGTAACTTTTTATCCTCCAAATTACATCAACTACATAATTTAAACAACCCCTTGTATAAAAAGTCCATCGATTTCAAATCGGTCGTTTTCTTTAAAAAGTTTACCCAACATATTAATAATGACTTTAATTGGCAATTCACAGTTGAAATCATTGTTAGAGTTCTCTTTTTCAACAAAACAAACCGTTATATATAATTCTTTTGGCTTATAATCCTCGTTGCCATGCTATTCTTCAGTATTTATCTTCCTTTTAAGTGGTCTTCCACACCGTCAATGTTTCATCAATTTATTAAAAATCGGCTAGAAAGGATTATATTATCAAATTCACTTATTTCGAGAAAATTTGGCTCAAGAATTTCATTCAATTTAAAAAGATTTCTATACAATTTAACTTAGATAATGCAAAAAGTGACGGAACCATTGACGGTTTTAACCACTAAATTTAGTTTAGCGATACGTACTGTTCTATAAGATCCATCCCGTCTATGTAGCTTTTTCCACATAAAGACTTCACTTTCAAAAGGCGAAAACAATACTTCTATTGTTGATGATCAGTTTTCAGTGTTAAAAGCATTATTGTTTCCATGGCGTGCCGATTCTCTCCTTAATTCCTTCAAAACTTTACTATATGTTGTGACCCGCTCCTAAATATTTAACAATAGTAACGAATCAGTCGTTATATATGAGAACGCTCCAAATATTAAGAAAGTTCATACAAAACTATTGAGGCTAATAATATCGTTAAAACCTTTTATTATCATTGAAAACCGTGCTTCTAAACTTGTAAAACTTGCAATTTATAAGGTAAAAATATCGTAAACCTTTCGTAAAAGTGCATAAGTTCTAGTCATCTTAACAATACCTCAATAATCTTTAATGAAGACTTATTTAAACTGAATCCGTATGGACACAACATTAGATTACATCTCAATTATAATAAAGTCAATAATAATATTATAAACTAACATATTTCAAGGTCTCAAATATATATCAATCTACAGAATATATAATACCTCACATATTTCCTTAGCCTTGATGATTTTAAGAATATTGGCGGCGTAAAAAAATATAACAACGTTAATAACAAAAAGTACAAACTTGTGGTTGAAGAAAAATATGTCGTTGAAAACTTGAAATTTAAAATCCTAATATTCTTTCAACGTCAACTCAAACCTTAAAAGGGTCTAAAATTTCTTTGACAATAATAGTAAGGCGGTTCAATTACCTCCAACGATAACAACAACACATATTGAAAACCAACCTCTTTAAGGACTTCATACAATCTATCAGTCATCAAATAATTCAACCGTCGATATAATTAACGAAATTTTTATTCCATCGAATTCAACACCACTACCTCTATCCATTAAAGATATAACTATAAGTATCTTTATTTCAAACTTAGTGAAAACATTCAACCATTATCTTTAACCAATAAGTCAATTTAAACATCGATGTTAACGCTGAGGTTCCTTATATCTTTAAGACAAAAAAGGGGGGGTAAGTGATTCCAGGATATAAGAAACAATAAACCCAACAAATATTATTACAATCTTCTATACCAATAAAGAAGGGAGTTTTAAGCTAAAACTAACTCTAATCCTATCAGCATCCGTATAATCAAGTTCTATAATAAGATCAATATCTCTTTGCAATATAACGTACTATTAATAGCCTCCTATTAAGTATCACGCTACCTTGATATATAATATAATAACTTCAAAAACTTATCCCGAATAAAAATTGCAAATAATAAACAAATTTATGAGGCCATGGTATTTATCATTATAACAACGATAAAAATCTTGATCTATTGGGCGGTATAAAAAAGCGTAATCAATCAATTTTTATATTACCTCTGAGTTAATACCAACATTTATATACTCACCAATTGCCTTAAACCTATCTTCCTGATCATATACCTCTATAAATTCGAAATTCACCAAGCGTTCAATATGTTCACAGTTCAAAGTTTAGGGATACTATATATAATACATCACTTACTTCGATTCGCCTGCAGCAACAATATAATATATTAACCAACAACCTCATTTTCTGTAATTCTAATACCTCTTACTATTTCAAAATAACTTACGTAATCGACTTCAAAATATAAAGGGAAAAGAGTAACCTTCTCCTTACATATACCGGTTAATCTTCCAAATCATAGTATTTTATTAACCATATTATATTTGGCCTACTATATTTTCAATCGATGTAATACGTATAAACAAGGTTCTTTTTGTCGTTGCTAAAGTCTTAAGCTTAGGGGTATATACTAATCGAGCTCAGCACCTGTGCTATCACAGTCGTAAACGAAAACCAAAATTAGCTAAAAAAAGTAACTATAAATATTTTCAAGGCACTATAAGGCGTATTCAAACTCTTTGTAACTAGTGATAACCTAGAGAACTTAGTAACGCAAAGTGCTTTTAACAACTCCCACATTCCTAATAAATTGTTGGCAATGCATTAGCTTAAAAAGCATCTAATCAAAAAGGTTTATATTATTCTCCAAGTCTTTCTTATAATTCACCATATAAAACCATGGAATAATATTTCAACCTGTATTATATTTATATTAACCCTCAAAATCATCTTAAATATCCCGTAATGATAAGTAATTATGAAATGCCAAAGGTAATAATCCTCGGCTTAGCTCATAAAGATATAAAAAATAAAAAATAAACCTCTAGCAACTTAATCCGCATCTAACAAAAAATGTTGAAAAACGGTCGCAAATTAACGTTGAAGAGCTTATATGGTTTACCATTATACATCTCCTTTCTTCATCAAATCTTAAATAAAGTTGTAATTATGGAGTGATCTAAATCTATTATAAAAATATCTTGAAGGGAAGAATGACACAATAATCGTAGAAACCCTATAAATCTATCAACTGGTAGTGCTGGTGTAAGTTCTGGTATTGATAGACAGGATAATTCTTTTGAGAAAAATTTGAAGGGAAAAAACTAGTGGTTGTACCTATGGTAAGATCGCATATAAAGCTGCTCCTTCTTTAAGGTTAATATTAACGGGTTAACTAAAACTGAATGTATTAAAGAGATCAAAGATTGTAGTGAACATGGTGATAATCCTCTTAGTATTAAGGGGGGTTCTTTGGTAGGGTTATTACTTAATCAATTGATAAACTTACAAACTTGCTGTACATAGATCAATTAATTCTTCCCGACTAGCGGTTCTATCGCAAAAAGGGTTTAATCAACTTATCTCGATTAATTTATAACCTTACAAACGTGTATAAGGGGTGTTAAACGATGTTATCATCTACTATACCTTTATTTTTACCCTTATATACCTACTCAAAATCATTGTTGATACGTATTTGTACAGTACGTTTGCCCGATTACTCTCTTTCCTTTTCCTCATAAGAAGGACAACGACTCGATTATACAGTATAATCTTAAGTCGTATCTTAACCTATTTGTTTACCTTTTTATACATAATAAATATTCAACCTCTAAACCATTCTTAACAGTTGTCAAATGCCTTAAAGTATTAATTAGTTTTATTGGGTTTTAAGTCGAGTTTTCAATAGCTAATCACGTTTATCAAGTATTAAATTGAAGAGATTTCATTGGTTCACCACAAACCAGAGATCTTTATCATAGTCTTTGTAAAAGATAATACCAAGATTTTTGATTTCCTCCCCTTTAATACGGTTGGCAACTATATAAATTGCAACGTATTGAGAAGCCATTGTAACGAAAATTAAAGGGTTTAGGCGGGAAAAGATTAGTGTATGGGGGTAGGTTATATGTTTTTATTTATAGTTTAAGGTCGTATGGCTTGTTCGTTTTCAATTTGCGACTTATAGTAATAATACTCGTGATATTACTAACTTAGCCGCTTGCCAACATTGGTAACTTGACGATACTAAGACTTTCTAGTAGTTAATCCCAATGATTTGTAAAGGGGCTGAGGCTAGAGCTGTCGCTCAAAGTGGTCGGATTTTGTCTATAAACCTCGATAAAAAAGGGAACGAGAAGTCGCTGCTAGGGAGCTACTATGGAGCTAAGATGGTGCAACCCCCGGTTACGTGACGTATGTAAGCGTTTCCTTATACGGCTTTCTTCCTGATCCAGAGTATCGCAGGAGCGTATAAAACTACCAGGATTGGATCTCTGGTAATACTAGCTAGGCATTAGCCTATAATATCAC
>JASMMZ010000001.1:19850738-20039625 GCA_038502455.1 Anisogramma anomala | reverse complement strand
AAGTATTAAGGAGGGTAAATGCGCCTTTTGGAACGTTGTGGTATTATGTAAAAGGTGTTAAGCTTAACTTTACATGAAAGGTACCCTAGTCCCCTCCCCATAAATAGTCCCTAGATTATAGTTTTAAAATAAAAGTTTCCTTTTCCCTTTAACCTTTAACCTTCCGTATGTTATTAGTATTATATCTTTTTTCGCTACTAATATTAACACTTTACCCTTTGATATAGTATTAGTATTATAGTTTTTTCTGTAATCAGAATTATAATGCCGAATTCCCCTCTTATGTTTGTTTGAATTTAATAATAAATCACTAACTTATTATTGAGGTGAATAAATTTATTAAAAATGTAGGTTATATACTTTAAAATTACCAGGTTTTTGCTAATGAGCATAAAGTTCCCAGATTTACGGGCTATCTATATGTATCCTGATGGGACACGGAAGAAAACGTATTTCGAGTATGTTTATAAAATAGCGTATAACCTTAGAAAATTTTATTAAGAAACAGAAGGTAAGTAAACCCGATAACTACGAAAAAGCTGCTAATAAACGGTAGAATACTAGCGTTTGGTTTCGTTTATACTCCGTCGGAGCTACAAGTCATAGCTTTAGCTATTCTTATACGCCGCTAAACCGAAATCCTAATATAAACGAGGTTTTAAAGGAATTATTTAAGGCGTACTTAGCATTTGACTTTTGAAACCGGAGTAAATTTAAGTTTTTGTAATCCGTTTCATAATTATTAACAAATAGATAAAAAGTTTGTAAACCTAGGTAATTATTGTAAAAAATATTACCATGGTACGTCATACGACATAACGTAAAATCGACACCCAGAGCGGGGCGAGTTTTATCCCCAATACTCCCTTATACTTTAGGGGCCTACGAGCCGTATAATTAATAAACGAAAAACGTAATATTTAAGTGTATTTCTTATAATAAGGTAAAACCGTGGATGACGCGGATAATAAGTTGTTAGAGGGCGTTATTAACAGCGATATAAAAGCTTGTTAAGGTCTCGAAACGTATTAATGTTAAATTCGGTCGTATAAATATTAAGTTAAGCTAATTGGTTAAAATAGGTAAGAAGCTATTAGGTAAGAAATTAGACCAATATTTCGAGGATATATTTAAATATGTCTCATCTTCGTTATTTGTTATCTGTATATATTAATATTACTACATTTATTTATCACCTGTTCGTTAACAGCTTATACGTTGTTTTATTTCGTAAGATAAAGTACATATATTAGGCCAGTTTACGGTCTGGGCGTAAGGGCCTATCGTTATATTTAACTAATTCGTAACGCGATTCGAAGATATTAAATACCACGGTATTGGAAAAGTTGAAAAGCGGGTTTTATGTTAGGTATATATAACCTACCTATTTAAGTAAAATCTGCCGTTCTGGTTAATTATGAAGTCGGGTACTTTCGACTTAGGGTTTATTACCGGTCCGTAATATACTTTTAACTTAGTATTCCGGTTTCATTTCGCCGCCGTCGCCTATAATATTTATAGCTTACGGTTAAAAGTCTCGAGTTTGCTAGTTTAAAAACGGGTTTAAAATAACTCGTACGAGTTAATCTATATTGAATTGGGGATATTTCCCGCCCGGTACGTCGAATTCAATAATATAAAAGTCGATTATAGACGTTACCCGGTACTTGTCGTAAAGTTAATTTAACTTTTTAGAAAATTCATTCAGCTTATAATTTTTTTTAAAAAATCCAAACGTCGTCGTCAACTCGAAAACGATTTAAAGTGGAACGCTGTTTATTAAAGGCTTCCTTTATACGCTATTACGTAATCATCATTACGGCTTATACCAATTCTGTTACTTTGTGGATCCTTTAAATAAATTTTTAACCTTTATACAAAGTATCATAGTCGAAACAAAAAAACGTTATATTGGTTATATAAAATTGATGTAGTAACCGAAGGTAATAAAAAACGGGCTAATATTAATAATAATCGTAACCTTATTATTTAACGTTAATTAATAAGCGTATAACAAACAGCTTTAGTTGAATTGAATATGAATGACGAAGAAACATAAATACGTTAGGATTTTTTAATTTACGCATTTGGTCACGTCGTCAGTTTCGGGGTAAAATGAAATGTTTAATCGTTATTTGACTCCAGTTAGGTTGTAAAGTCGTTTTTAAAACCTATCGATCCAATTTAAATTACGGTTGTTAATAAACGTATATAGAAACCGATAAAATCGTTCATAGCAATTTAAAAACCGCTTCATATAAGCTTCGGTGTTTATGATAATTATAGCTTTGAAGGTAACGACTTTATATAGGCGCTCCGTAATGATTATAAGGTATTGTGGGTTGCTAATATATTTTTAGGGTAAGTTAACCATAAAGTTGATAGAAATCTTACTTTAAAGTCGCTCGAGAACTATAAGGGGGTTGAAAAGTTTTTTCCAACAGTATCTCCAATAAGTTACACGCTTATAAACGTCGTAATTATCGTAAAAACTGCGGACCGCGCGATATAAACCGGGTTAAAAGTACGTTTGAAAAATGATAATAATAGTAACGTCGCAGCCTAAGTAGTTAGTGAAAAGTAAACTATTGTTCGCTTAAATTAACGAAGTGATAAATGGATCGTAAATCGGTACCTCAATACGATCGCGAAACTGTGAAACTTTTTCGTCTTTTACTAAGTATTTCGAAATCGAAACCTTTAACGTACGGTCGTCGTCGGTACGGATATTTGCTAAGAAATATCGGTCGCTTATACGTATCGTACGTACCAATCAGGGGTAAGTAAAATTACGTATAATAACGGTATTCTAAAAGCTTTAAAGATTAACGTTAGTAAAAAGTTTACGGCCCTTTAATATAACCCCACCGACAATAATTAACCGAAAAATATACGTATGCGAAAGGGGCTTGAAAGTGAATTATTCGGGACATAACAATTGAAATTTTCAACTAAAGTAACTTAAATCGAAAGAGGCTTTTAAAAATATATTGGTTACGTTGTAACAACATATAGAATCACGTATAATTCATTCCTTCATTATATATTAATCGAAATGGGAATTACGAAAGGCGTTCAAACTAGTAAATTTATCGTTCGAAAAGCTATCGTATAATTATAAATTACTTCAAGTTTTTATGGCTTATTAAGATCGTAAACGGGCGTATCTTACCCTGGAGCTCCGCGTTCTATATTTCCAAACAACTTATAATTACGAATAGCTTTTTATCGTACATTTCATAGTTACATTTAGCAAGAAATAAGCGACGGGAGTAATACGTTACCAAGCATAGGTTACTGTGGTCGTCGGGTTAAAGAAGATGGCCTTTTGGAGCCTGATTAAAATAATCGGATTTCAAAAATGTGTTTCAGTCAGGATTTCATTAGGCGAATATAGGTTCAGGAAAGAAACCTAAGCTTAAGCCGTTCGAAAGTAAATTTTTCCTTAGATTTCTAATAAAAAGGGGTACTTTTGCGGGTTGATCAAAGTAATAATTTGATAATCTTGGAATGATCGCGAATGTAATTCTGGTAAAAATTTACAATATTAAGGAAACCTCGTACATTTAAAACCAATATAAAAGCCCACTATTCCAGAATAACGCGCAACTTCTCTACGTCTATACCTATACCAACACCAACTTCAATAACTAATCCTAGGTAATTAATTTTCTAAATACCGAATTCGTATTTAAAAATATCTAGGTTAAGTTTCTCGGTATTCAAAACGTTAAATGTTAAAAAACTCGGTAATATAATTATCCAAAATACTATTAAAGTAAACAAAAACATCATCGAATGATACGAAATAAAGAATATGTAAGAATTGGCGTAACAAATTATTAATATACCGTTAAAAGGTAATAGGAGCGTTGAAAAAACCGACGAAAGTAATAAGTTATTCGAAAAATCCGAAACGTATAAAAAATACAGTCTTTTATTCGTTTTCTCCTTTAATACAAAACTTGTAAAAAGGTGACTTTAATGTCTGACTTAATAAACCACTTACTTTGTAAAATATTTACAAGTGTTTCTTTAATAAAAAAAGATCAAGTAATGATCCGTTTTTATAATAATATTAAGCTGAAGGTAATCAACATAAAACGTAACCCTTTTCCAGGTTTTATAAAGAAAAGTGCTAAGGTATCATCTAGAAAGTTACTTATTCGAATATAACCCTGGTAAAGTAACTCGGTTAACATTTTACGTAATATAAGGAGCTCCTTACGCGATATACCGTATGAAGAACCCTACAGAACTTTTAAAGGTTAGCCTTGATTATCAGCACGAAAAAAGATTTCGTAATCCGTTTCGAAACGGTAAAGGGATAACTTATTGTTAAGGATTTTATCGAATAAGGGGAAAAATTCTTTAAAGTCGATGAGAAGTTTGTTGTAAACGAAAACAAGTGGTTTCGAGGCAAATACCTTATTAATATTTTTGAGGGAAACAGCGGTAAGTTCGTAATAGCGGCTCTATTATTGAGGGATTTTCTTAAAAAAACGTAAAATATAATAACTCTAACCCTTTTCAGTGTTTTTTAAACGGTCGCGAATCCACAAATATAAACGTAATGACTACTAGTTCGTTTCAAAAGTAATATATATTTCGAAACGTCCGAAATAACTTACTAATACTTTATGTAAAGTTTACCCAAAATAATGTTATATCATAAAAAGAGGACTATATAGGTCTATATCCGGTACCGGTATTTATCGAGGTCGATATTTAAAAAGGTTATAAAGAAAACAAGTTGTAGGAAAAAACAGGGTACATAATACGTAACTTTGCTAAGTCGTCATAAAAGAATAAAAAGGTGCGGTAATTTGAAATAATTGGTAATTTATATATTTACGTCGTTATTATATTGAAAATCTATATCTATTAAAACATAAGTAAAACGAATAAGATTATAAAGTAAATTCATTATAGACGAAAAGTAATTCAAAAGTAAGGATAATGTTATCGAGTCAAATTTAAATCCTATTAACTATTATATGCTTTTATATATAAAAGTTATACTTTTTCCTCCTCAAAGTAAATAATATTTTTGGCTTAAATAATATGGATTTTTATAACGGCTTAAAAGTTAAAACTGTTCGGGAGTTACACCGAATCCCACGGGTAGGTACAGATACGGTAGCCGTCTGTATCGTAACTTAAATATAACCTGAGGTTTTTATAACGGGAAAATCCAAGAAGTAAACTTAGGCGGTGCGCCGTTTAAAAACTATTCGAAAGGCATTTACGTCAATTATAATAACATTACCTTAACCATATCGAACGGGCGTATCGCCGCCGTTATTTCTATTACATAAAACACCTCTAATAACAACAGTATTAATGCCATCGTAACAAGTACGGAAATTATAAAGGCGTTCATCGATAAATTAGGTGCGGGCGACCTATTCATTATAGTCCGCGAGTATATCGAGGGGGAATAACGTATTAAGAAATATATTATTAACAACTCCTTTCAAGATAACAAGTTTTACAACGGATTTCTAAGCTTAATATAATGATCACACTAAATACCTGTAAGTATATAGAAGGTGTAAGAGGGTTTATATTATCAAGAAGGTAGTAGAGGTACTGAGTGAACAATATTGCAACCGTGCAAGTAATGATCAAAAGCCGTAAGGCTATTCAGATGTGTAGACTGAATACTTAGATTGACAACTGAAGAGCTATGAAGGAAATACTATCTATATGGTGATGACCGTGTCCTTATATATCTGTGCCTTCATACCGTCTTCAGTAATGGATCCCTTGGATCAGTGCTGAACCCACTAATCCTGAATCACTTGGATCAGTACTGATCCTACTGATCCTAATCATGTAATTGTTTTAGTAATTTCCCTACTTATAAAGTAGAGGTGTTCTCGGCCTGATGTGTTGGACTTCAGGCTTTAAGTAGCTCAGTTGCATGCTAGCTTGCTTCCTGGCCTGCCATCATGCTTGAGTCGTAACACTTTACCGCCAAATTTCGCGAGTAAGGCCTTTTAAGTATTAAAAAAAACGTAAAATCGTTCGCGAGCTTCTTACTCTATATTCGTAAACCAAACGATAACTACTTTAGCTACATTATAATCGTAATAATAGATGCGGAGTATAGCTATAAAGGTGTTAGAGTCGCTAATACTGCTGTTGCTTCTACGGGTATAATAACTTTTTATAACAGTTTTCATAAAACACTCTGGTTATTAGAAGATAACGTAAAAATAATTTATTTTAATGCCGATAAATTTCCGGTTTCAATGTAATTTTTGTATGATCTTAACTTTCCATGTAAGAAATTGTAACTTAATACCGGAAAACTTAACCGGCTAGTTAAGAGGCTTATATTTATGCCATTAATGCTCATCGAAAGGGGCGCTAATATCGTAGTTAGAGTAAGAATTTTCGTTGTTTAAAAAGTTAACGCAGTCTTTGATAAAATATGGTATAATGGTAACATTGTTTATGGCATACGTAAAGGGAATCTTTTAAAGGTAAAGTTATCCCGAAAACGTAAGCGTACCGATAATTTCTAGTCATTGGATTATATTCGTTAAAGCGTTTAATACGTTGATATTCTGTTATTTTAAATATAAAGCGTAATTTTAAACGGCTTAATTACACTCAATAAGTTCCGTATATAAGGTATCGGTAAAACGTTTGTATTAAGCCGTAAGGTAATTATATTAAGCTGTTATAGCGTTTTAAAGCTGCTCTTTGATACGCGCGTCGAGGAAATACTCTAAAACCTAAAGGTTTGGGTTCGGTAAATCGGAAAATAAAGACATAGCCCTAGGCTACAACCACTAATAAAAAGCTAATACACCGTCAGAAAAAAATCGAGGTTTATATATAAAGGGGCTAAAACTGGAGCTATCGTTTAAAGTAGTCGGATTTTGTTTATAAACCTCGATGAAGAAGGGAACGAGAAGTCCCTGTTAGGGAGCTGCTATAGAGCTAAGATGGTATAACTCCCGGTCATATGACGTGTGGAAACATGTCCCTATACGGTTTTTTCCCTACTCCAAAGCATCGCAGGAGCGTGTAAGACTACCAGGGTTAGATCTCTGGTAATACTAGCCAGGCACTAGCCTATAATACGTTTACAAGATTGGTTCAATAAATATTTTTTAGTGTTTTCTATAATAACAATACTTTCAACACTTTTAGATTTCCTTGAACAACTACATAGTCTATAAGCTTTCCCTACTTACTTCCGTAAACAACTATATAGCTTATAGGAATACTTCGCAAAAAAAAATTCTTTACCTATTCTAAACAAAACATAATAACTATAAAACAGTTTCTTCTTCTACCTAGCTTTTGTATACTTAACTCAATAGGCATTGATCAGTATTAGTAGGCCTTTATAGTTACAACGTAGTAAATTCAAATCTTTAGTCGAATTAACTGATATTACATTAAAGGTAGTAATGTGTTACTTCTAAATTTGGTAGACTGCTAACTAGTTTACATACTAGTTTATGTGGCTAATTATTTAGCCCGTAGCTTAGTCTAAAGTGAGCATTTACTGTACTTAACTTGCAATCAATTCAGTAAATCCTACGAACTATAGTTAATTTATAGTTAGTATAATCAACTAACTATCTACATAGTTGGCTTCATTATAATATAATTGCCTGCTATTTTAACAGTAGTTATATTAATTATAGTAAAATATAATTCTTTTAGATTATTTATAAGATTTTTATAGGCTTAAATTATATCTATTCGTTTAGATATACGAGTCGAAAAATCTGTGTTATTAAAGTGTTTTCAAAAGTTAATAGTATAAGTTTAGTTGATATTAATATTATAAACGAAAAGATTATTACAAAAATCGTGCGGCTACTGGTCAAACTTATTATTAAAGCCAGATAAATCTTTTACGGTTTGGGATATAAGATAGCTAGTATACCCAGTTTACTTTAAAATTTTATAAAAATAGAGATTATTAAAAGACTTAATGTTAAAGCTCTTTTCATCAATAATTAGTTCAAGTTATAAAATATGAATATATTTATGATACCCATAATTCTTGTATTTTAAAAGAGCAAACTCAACGTGTTTTTTTACCATTTATCAAATAGTAGAAAAGGTAGTTGTAAGTAAGATTACTTTATATAATCCTATCTATATTCAACTCAACTCAATAATATAAGTTCCTGTAAATTTGTCAACTTTTTCCACGTCTTTCATTTATATTTACGTTACTGTCGGTAGGCATTTATCGTTGCAACGTAGTCGATTCGAATCGTGGTCGATGTAACTGGTGTATTGCACTGCAAGTATTGATGTGGTTCTTCTAAGTTTGGCAGACCACTAGCCGGTCTATACACTAATTTGTATGGGCTACTGCGTGGCCCGTGCCCTACGTTGAATTGGGCACTCCATTGCATTTGACTTGCAGTTAATACAGTCAACTTGCAGTCAGTACAATCAACTTACAGTTAGTACAGTTGACTTGGCTGTATTGCAATTGACCTGCTAAAAATAGCAGTCAATATTGTTCTAACATTGGTGACTTTTTGTTTTGTATATGCGTGCCAAATGTGGTCAAGTACCAATAAACAGTAACAACAGAATTTACACTCATCTCTGTCGGTATTACTACAATAGTCCCAGTCAGTTTTACACCTAAATTACACTTTAATTACAGGCCTCCACCCCATACATTCAGGTTTTACCTTCATCCATTTCTAAAGTCTTTGGTTACAAACTTGTACGCTATCAATCCTATACCTTTTACCAGTAGGTTTGGGTACGCTTTTTATGCATATTACCCTGGCAGTCTTCCAGTTCGCTAGGGTGTCCCTGTTCCTTTTCATTACGTAATTTGTACACGTAACATTTTAATTAACCGACGCCTTTGGATGTGTATTTCGATCTCAACGGGGAGTTATTGATCGTGTAATTAGCCGTTGCCTTTCGGGATCTTTCCAGACCTGTTGGGTTTACCGGGCCTGCCGGGTCTGTTGGGCCTGTTGGGTTTGCTGGACCTGTTAGGCTTGTTAGACCTGTGGCGCTTGTTACGCCTGTTGTTCCTGCTGGGTCTGTTAGGCCGGTGTGCTTATTGCGTTTGTACCTCAGCCTCTTGTTCAACCTCTTGTTTAGCCACCTAGCTAACTTTTTGAAGATCTTTGGGAGATAGGCCTTGAAGGAGGTTTAAGGGGTCTTTAGAGGTTGTCAAGTAGTTAGGGGGGGCTTTGTCTTGAGGAGGGTCTTCGCCTGTGGCGTATTTGTAAAGTACGTATATCAGTGTACTGTTGATGGACGTTTAGACGTTGCAACGTTGTCGATTCGAATCGGTCGAAGTAACAGTAGTATTGCGTGGTCAAGTGGTGGATGGTTACTTCTAAGTTTGGCAGACCGCTAGCCGGTCTATACAATACTTTGTATGGGCAATTGCTTGGCCCGTGCCCCACATTGAATTGGGAACTCTACTGCAATTGACTTGCAGTAGTACAGTCAACTTTGACTGCACTACACTTGAATGCTATTCCAACAAGTACCTTCCCCCCTTTTTTTTGGTTGGAATGATGATTCCTTGTTTGTATAATTCAACCTTTAGCCTGGTTTTTGACTTGTTTATCCACTTTTTTCCACATAACGAAGATCTACTCTGTTGGACCTGGGTGGGGTAGGCTGAGCCTGCCTTTGCACTACCTGCCCTTTGTTCTTTATTTTACATACTTCAACTGCTGTTGCAAACTCTGCAGTAGCCAGAACTCATACTTAGCATTTTCAATACTACACTTGTACACACACCCACCAGTACCACCCAACAAATGGTACCTGTTATTTGATTATTAATTTGACATCAGACGTGTTGATTTCAATTAAGCAATACTGTTACTAGAATCTGCAAGTCTAAACAGATTAACTAGAGCGCGTAGTAAGCTTAGAATCCCCTTGCCTACACCATCAACGTAGTTTTGCCTACATTAGTAATCATAATCATTTCAGCCGTCAGCTGTTAGTCGCCTACTTTTTCCTACCTTTTAATCTCTAGTTTCTACAACAAATCGATTAATATAAACGTTATTATCTGATTAATTAATTTTTACACCGTCACAACAAACTCGATATTAATAAGCCTTAATAAGAGCTTAACTTTAAATACTATTGTGAAAACATAGCAATTATCTATCATTTCCGTTTTTTTCTCCTTCAAATCCGTCATTCGCTTTTATACCCTTATACAAAATATGTCTGGAAATTTCATTACTGCTAAAAGTGTTACTATTACTAGAGACGGCAGACATTTGTTGAAGCATATTCAAAAAGCAATTAATAATTAGATTTACAAGCGTTTTAATACTGTAGATAAGCACCTCAATACCCAGTATAGCCGAGTTTAAAACATGGTTCAAAATTTAAGTAATGATATTGCAAACCATATTACTACTAGCGTTACTATAATAGTAACCACCCTTTGTCATAAGCTATCTCCTCATAAACTTTTTCCTTTTGGCAACTATTAGCTAATTAATTGCAAACCTCATAAGGATAACCATCGATTTCGTGAAAATAACTATTGACTTAATAAATGCAACCGCCAATTATATGAAGTTAACTGCGAATAGCGAGTTAATAAAAAATATTATAATGCCTACAAAGGTAACTGACAAAACTATAAAAATAGCCGATGTAGGAATACCGCTCACATCTGTGGAAACCCATATAATTCCCAACGAAAGGTTTTACAATTTTTTTCTTAATGTTGAATTGGAGGATGCCACACTTAAAGCGAAAAAATTGGGAGTTATTAACTTAAAATATCCCGATCTATTTCATTTGGGTATCGTGACAATAGGTAAAAACATCGTGTTTATGGATATATAGAGTTTCTGGTAATACTTCGATTCTTTTTCTAACACAAATCTTATGGTTGAATGTTAATTAGTCAATGTGTTTTCGATTCTTTTTCAAATATTATCTTTTCAATAGCAGAATTTCAAACTAACTCTTTATAACCGACAAAAAATAAGGTTTGAAAGTTTCGTCAAATTTATAAATAATTTCATTATTAGTCTAGCAATGAGTACAATTTATACTGTTACCAAATACTATAAATATTCCCTTTACTCTCGCGATCTGCTAGAATACTAGTGTTGGTTGTGAAAATATATTTACGTAAAAATAAAACACGTCCGAGGTATCGTATTATTAAACAGATAAAATAAAAATTAAAGTAGTATTATGATTGATATCTAATCATATTAAACCTTCATATTGGTAATTATTGGAATAGCAGTCAAATACAGTAAAGTTAAGTTAACTAGACTAACAGTTTAGTTGATTGTACTGACTGAAAATTGGCTGCAGTTTGTGAGACTACACTGCAAGTGCAGTGTAGTAGGTACCCACTTCAAAGTGTGGCACAAGCCAAAGTGTTTGGCCATACAAATTAGTGTTCAGATCGGCTAGCGGTCTGCCAAACTTAGAACTGACCACATACAATCAACTAACATTAATGTAGCACCAGTTACTTCGACCATAGTAATTCGAATAGGCTACATTGTAACGATAAAGGCCTAGAAACAGTAATATTTACTTTTACTATACCAAAGATAGTTAATATATAGGTATTAATGTCAAGTTGAATAAAGTAAGATTACTCTATTAGTAACAGCGAATCGTAAATTTCCATTTTATTGTCCCGCCTTCAAAAGGTTTCAAAATATCATTATAATTTTCGCTAAAACTACAAAAATACTCATAGAAGATATGAAGATATTGGTTACCTTAGTAATTGTTCCTAAGGTGTTCACTACTCTAATTGATAATATAATAGTTAGAATCGATTATAGGTTTATAATAATAATTGTTATCAAGATCAATAGTAAAGATATAGAAGCTGTAAGGATTGCTAGTGTCGTGAAAATCAATTTTATAAACGAGAACGAAACGAATGGTCGCGAAAGCGAAAATATAACGATTGTTTGCGAAAACATGAATGCTGTTTGCGAGATTGCAATAATCGTCTCTATAGTCGAAACCGCAATCGCCACCGTATTTACAATGTTAATTCGGAAACTAATAAAAAACAAACCTTTTAATCTTTTAAAGTTTTCTTGCAAACTTCTTCCGTATACTCAGTTAACGCCTCAACCTCATCGGCATCAATTAACAATTTCTTAGGTAATTGAAAGAATTAATTCAACAAAAGAATTTATAGTTGTTATTACAAGTCATTTGACTCGCGAAACCAGTTATTTATTTACCTCAAGACGTATTTAACTCGTAGTATAGTATCCTTGCACAAAATATGATGTTACTTATGTAAGTTAGATATATTTGGATTAGATAAAATTGTGGATATTATTGGATATCACTATAGTAAGCAAGTGTAGAGGACCACATTTGCAGATTGTATGATAGCGTACCACTCCCTGGTAGAAATGTTAGCAGAGTGCATGGTATAGTGCCACACTCTAGGTGAGAGCATATAGGCTCTTACTTGAGGCGTGCACTTTCCAGATACCTTTTATCCCTCCAATATATTATTTTCTCTAGTACTTTGAATACTACACTGTTTTCTTTATACATTGACGGATAAATATAACCAATCTTAATTAGTAGTTAACTCAGTCGATTATAAACGACTTAATAATAAAGAGACTAACCTTGGTAAAATACTTATAGTAAGATATTATAACGGTTCCAACTATTTCGTGTTTTAATATTGCAATTAATAAGAAATACACAGAAACAGAAAAAGACCATAAATCTCAAAGTGACTTTAAGAAGTATAACTTTAATATAATATTATCAATTCGGTTAATGTTTTTTGGTTATTAAAAGACACGTTACGCCATTATTAACTCAGTTAGCGTTTTAGACGTATCGAAGTACTTTTCGAAAAGCGTTTTATTACGAATAGATTACATAAGCCATTAAGTTTTTAACTCCTTCATTAATCCCTATTCGGTCAAAATGCAACATCTACACCGCTTACCTACACTTTTAAAACGGACAAAAAAATTAAAACGTTTATATCATTATATTAAATGCTTGAAACAGCTTTCCAAACGCTTACTAAAAATATACCAAACACTTAAAACAACTCTTAAACTCTCGAGTACATTTGAAAGCGTTTAAAACAGCTATTGGAACGCTTATATCATTACTAAAAAAGCTTAAAACAACGTATGGCGCTCTTACACTATCTTAACCCTTGAATATATAATTTTCACTTCGAATATCCGGTTTTTTCCCTCGTTTCATTACTTTTAGCCTTACTATATTCCATTTAACTAAATTTATGTTTACACCGTTTGGATTCATTATTTATTTAGTTAATATAATATCTGTAAATGCTAAACAACTAGTTTGAAACATTTAACCACATTTTATTTTTCTTCCATTTTTACTAGCAAACGCGAAATTCTTTATTTGAATCTTTTTGTTATACTTTATGTATATTCTATTTTTGTTTAAATAGTAGTAATTTCAGTGCAGTATGTCAACTTTACTGATAGTAAAGTTGATTATACTAATAGCAAGTTGAGTGTATTGTTTCGTGTAGGCCTACTGTATTGCCTGTAAGTCAAGTACAGTATGCTCCCACTTCATACTAGGGAACGGGCCAAGCAATTGGCCCTACAAGTTACTATGCAAACCGGCTAGCGGTCTGCCAAACCTGGAACAATACATTCACCATTTAACCATGTAACACTACCATTACTTCGACTAATCGAATCTACAATGTTGTAACGTCCAAATTACTACTAATACTAATTAGTGCTTATTAATTTAAGAAAGTATAAGTTAAATAAAAGAAAAGGCTGCTTTTCGGTTACTCTTTACATTAAACAACGGCTACAGTACAGGAAAAATTCTTGCGGAAGGTCTCTACGGAACTACTTCAGTTTTCATAGAAATGAGTAGAAAAGACTTCTTAGCTGCGTCGGTTTCCACGGCAACTTAGAGGTAGCGATGGTATCGCTATCGAAAACACCAAGAAATCTTTACCAAAAATCCTCCTTAAAAAGGTTAAGATTGAATGTTAAAAGTCTCAAAATTCGGCAAGTTGACAAACGACCAGGTTAGTACTACTATGAGTACTATTACTATAAAAACGACCAAGTCTTACACCTATAACTTTCAATCTTCGGCTTTTACTTACAATAAAAAACGATTTTTAACCTTACTCTTTATACCAAACCTTTGCCCCTACTTTACTTTTTCCTCTCCCTCTATGTTAATTTAATCATTAAGATTGCTGCTGCAAGCCAAAATACTAAGTCGCGCCAAAAAATCTACGTCGCGCGATTTGACGCCAATTCACTAAGTCTCTACGCGACTTTACGCCAAAATACCAAGCCTTATTCTTCTAAATCGCCAAGTACACTTTACAACTCGCTCACTAAGTCCTACACGAACCAAAATTTCAAAATAACACCGAGTTAAGAATATATAAAACCAGTTAAAGCTCTAGAAACTGTTTTTTCCAACTACTACGTCGAACAACTCTAGATTACGGATGTTAACGATACTTCGACTAAGGCTTATATAGCCAATTACATTAATTATTATATTTTAGACGCGGACCTCGGTGGCGATTACAGCCGTAGCGCCCATATTGTTTCAAATTTTCCGTAAATTCTTTGACTACTGGACTTTTAACATATGAAAGATAATTTAACATACGGTTAAAGTTAAGCTGAAAAAGGAAGTTATTCGCCATGATATCTATGTTGTAGAAATAACTTCTTTTAGACTAGTCGAAACCTTTTTTAAATTAGTTTAACGAGAAGATCTCCCTTAAGATCCTTATTCTTGAGATTTTGGAGGGAAAGATAAGGATGTTAAAGACCTTTAATACCCCTATACACGTTTTAAGAAACCTACCTTTTGCCTTTAGTTAGGTTAAACCTCTTTACATATTAACGATAAAGAATCTATTAATTTGTTTATCAGCTTAATACCCTTACATGATAGCACGGAGTACGTACTTAATAGTAATAGATAGCGCGAAGCATTAATTACCAACGCGGCAAGAAGTATTAACGTCGGCGTCCTTTATCAGTTAATTATATAAGATTGTTAAATACCTTAAAACCTTTGAGCCTTTATTACCATTTGGACTTTCAATCTAAATCGTTAAGCTATATAAGACTCTTCCTATAGCAGGTATGCCTATATGCGCGAGCTTATTACAGGCCTAACTAGAGGACTTTATCCCTTGAGCCAGTCGACTAGCACTTATACTTAATAACATAGCTCGGCAACTTCCAAGTTAAAATTGTCAGGTAATACTCACAATGAATGGGATAACTGTGGCGACTTTTTAATAAAACTTATTAAGATAATTAATATTAATTACTGTTGGAATAGTAGTAATTGCAGTGCAGTAGGTCAACTTTACTTACAATAAAGTTGACTATACTGACTGCAAGTTAA
Source organism: Anisogramma anomala (assembly GCA_038502455.1). Taxonomy (NCBI): domain Eukaryota; kingdom Fungi; phylum Ascomycota; class Sordariomycetes; order Diaporthales; family Gnomoniaceae; genus Anisogramma; species Anisogramma anomala. The sequence continues at coordinate 20,024,220 of JASMMZ010000001.1, read as the reverse complement.
GTGTATTGTGCCTACTGTATTAGTTTCAAATCAAGTACAGTATGCGCCTACTTCATGCTAGTGAAAGGGCTAAGCAATTGACCATACAAATTACTATGAAGACCAGCTAGCGGTCTGCCAAACCTAAAACATTACATTCACTACTTGACTACGCAATACTATTGTTACTTCGACCAATCGAATCAATAACGTTCCAACATCTAAAGTCCTACTAACATTGATCAGTGCTTATTAATTCAAGTACAAATAAGCTAAGTAGAAGCAGAAATGACTTTTCGGTTATACTTTACGTTAATAACAGCGGCAAAGGTAAAGGAAAGATTTTTAATAAGTGCTTTTACTACTATGTTAGTCCTTACGTCAATAATTAAAAAGGACCTTTGGTCTGCGTCAGTTTCTACAGCAGTTTGAAGGTAGCGATAGTATCGCTATTAAAAACACCAAGAAATTTTTACGAGCCTTTTTTTAAGACATTGAGATTGACTATTAGAAGTTTTAAAGTTTAGCAAGTTGGCAAACGGTTATGTTAGTATTACTACGAGTGTTACTACTATAAAACAACTAAATCTTACAGCCAAATAACTACAAGAAACAACCTACAACTTTTACCTATAATAACAAACAACCTTCGACATTTCTCGTTACACCAAACTTTTCCCTTTACTTCTTTTCGCTTCCCCTACGTCAATTTAATAGCTAAGTTCGCTGCCCTAAGCGAAAACACCAAGATTTTCCAAGTCGCGCTGAGAAAGCTACGTTGCGCAATCCAACACCAAGTTAGCAAGTTCCCACAAGACTTCACGCCAGAACAACAAGTTCATATGCTCCTAAATAGCTAAGTTTACCCTACGCCAGCCAAAAGCTTTAAGATAGAACCTAACTAAAAGAGAATGGAGACAAGTAAAAGCCTTTGAACTCCTTTTCTCAAAGCAATACGATGAAGAACTTTGGGGGTACAATGTCAACAAAGACTTAATGAAGTAATACTTGGTTAACTTCGTCGGTAGTTACATTGTCTATTAAGACGTCGATTAAGAATTTGACTGCGGCGACCGTATTTTCCGTAAATATCGTGAGTTTTTCGACATTAAATTATTGATATATGAAAGCATATTTAGAAGAGTATCAAGTTCAAATTAAAGGCAGAATTTGAACGACGAAGGATTTACATATTAGAAAATAATTTTACCAATCTAATAAAAACCTCTTTTAAACTGATTTAATTTGAGGAATTCCCTTAAGACGCACGCCCTAAAGGAAAAGATATCGAGGAACATAAATTCTTTTATACATGTTTTAGAGACCTGATTTTTACCCTTAATTGAGTTAATTTTCTTCATGCGTTGATGATAAGGAACCTATTCACTTTCTTAGTAGCCTATTACTTTCATGTAAAAGTGTGTAGTACGTTTTTAGCAGCAATAAGGCAAGTAAAGTAGCAACTGTTAACAAAGCTAGAGGAATTGATGTTGGCGTTCTCCACCAGTCAACTAAATAAGATCGTTAAGTTCCTTAAAACTGTTAAGCCTCTCTTTCCCCTTAGCACTTCAATTAACATCATTAAGCCCCTTAAGAGCCTTCGCATGACAGGTTTGCCTTCACGCGTAAGCCTATTACAGGACCTACTATAAGACTTTACCCCTCGATCTAGGCGACTGACAATTATCTTTAACACTATAGCACAGAGGCTCTAGGGTTAAAATTTCCAGGAAATACCAATAAAGACTAGGACGATTATCATGATCTTTTTCCAAAACCTGTTAAAATGTTTAATATTAACTATAAGCTTTTCACGGACTTCGCTAAGATTCAAAACGATATAAAAAAGTATGACGGAAAGCTTTAGAACTTTTTTGACACGAAAATAATACCTATTTGAAATATCTGTAAGTAAATAGAGGTTTTTCTTTATGATTTTTACTTAGTGTTTCCTGGAATGCTTATAGGGTACGTTAGGGATTACTACCTAGCTTTCCTAACTCTAATAATTATCTTCTGAAAAGTTAATGATAGCATAAAAAGATACTTCGAATACGACATCCACTTTGCCTAATATTATATATATTAGGCTACTTCAAAGTAAACCACGATAATAGCGAAGAAAAAAGTGGAGGAAACATTAATAGATATGCTAAATTAGATACTTGATAAGTTGATATTATGCCAGCAGACAATAGGGAAAGCTTAAGTTGGTGAAGCTATACTTTGCGAGTAGGTTCAGATAGCCGTTACGGGTGTTGACGAATTTAAATACGCCTTATAACGTCCAGATGACACTTGCGAAGGCTTTTTTAACTAGTCACGCTTTTTGTTTGCAACTGTAATGGTATGTATACTAAATTTGCTTGGTATATACCTCTAAGCTGGTAACGTTTTTAACGTGCATAAAAAAGACTTTACGATAGTGAATTGCATTGACCATAAGTACAGTTATAAGCGCTTTTAACGTTTAAGATTTGGCCTAACGATCTTAGACTGAAAGTAATAACCATGTTAGCGCTAATAAAGTTGAAATTTAAGTGGACCTGTTAACTATAAGAATTATTGTCGTAATAGTAGTAAAAGATATTGAATCATCTTCGACCTTACATCAACTTTCTTGGTATGAGTGTACGGACCACCTTGTTAAGGAGGTTAGGGGGGCTTACACTATATACCCTAACAGTGTCCACTTCCAAGAAAAAATTTCAAGTCTAGCTGCTTTCAATACCATCACTTTATATGCATTCTATTTCACTACAACATCACTAATCGGCTTTATCACCACTTGAATATTTTCCGGTGACCCCTTTTTGGCTATAAATATCGTTGTCGTCCCAGTGCACTGCCCGCGTAGCAGTGTATCCAGAAAACAGCTCTTACAACTAGCGACTCCGTCCTTTGCTACTTGTACTAACGTAGCCCTTTAAACTTGAACTTACACATTGCAAGGTTGATTCCTTTTTCGTTTTGAGGTTTATAAAAACCCTTTATTATAAGAGCTCGCATTTATCATCTCTATTTATATATTTATTTATTCATTTTTAAGCCGTTACCAACTAAATCGACACCTTACCGACTTAACAGGGTCTTTAAATCTGTACTTACATTATAACTACATTGTAAGTTTAATTAATTTTACGATTTAAGTTTTTAAAAAAGATCTTTATTATAATCACTCGCACTTAACGATTTCATTTATTTATTCATTTATTTATCTTTAAGTCGTCAATACCTATACTAGTGCCCCACTCGCTTAATGGAGCTTTTAACTACACCTTAGATATTTTTTTTTAGCTATTCATGAAATACTTCCTCTGGCTTACAACCCGCTCAATAGTGTATCATTTTTATGGTTTTTTTACACTTTTCAGGCTTTCGGTCCTTGTCCAAAGGGTGGCTTGATTCGTTCTTTTCAACCGTAATATAAATTACGCCCATTACCGAGTTGTAAAATATATCTTCCTTACTACCAAGGGCTTTTAACCAATATATATGTGTTTTACAGTTCTTTTACTCTTTTGAACCGCCGTTATATTTTCGATACAAGTAAACGTCGAGCAGAGACTGAGATGGCTATGTAATACGGCTCGGCTAAGGCTGCAGCTTTTACACCCATATAATGTTACGGTTATCTAAACTATATAGTTACCTTAAGGCCTTAATTGAAGGCTGGCTTAAATTTATATTTCTAAAAGTACGTTTTTTTTATTTTTTTTGTACTGTTTCGTTTGTAAATAAAGGTTATAGCGTTAGGTTTTTCTTTACAAGTATATCTGGTCAAAATACTTTTCCGATACAATTAGTGGTATGTGCTCTTTTCTACGCGGTACGTCGATAAACTTATACAAATATAATCCATAATTGTAGCCCCTATAAGTTTATAATATGTAGTGAATACCAATACGGTTAATTATAAGACCCTAACGGTATTTAACACATACGTATAATACATTACCCGAAAATTGTCCATAGGTGTATAGGATTGGGTTTTTAACCTTATGTATTTGTTTAGTTGAGGATGCGTTTGATGGTTTATTTAACGGATTGCATAATACAGTTTGAAAGCAATAGGAATTTTCGAATAGGGTGGTTGTTATGGGTAGAAATACTTGGGTTGCGAGCCTTCCCGCCGGTATAAATATGTATTTTACATTTGCGAGGGTCATAATATATTAGATATATAGTGGGCAATGCTTGGCGATAGTGAATAAAAAAATATATTGGATTTGTAGTAAGTCTAGTTATTGGTTAACTCGTTACCCTTCTGCTAAACGTAATGATAAAAAGGTAATATACTATATCTAATGATTCACTACTTTCTAATAGGATTATTTGGATTAAATATTAAAATTTAAAGGCGACAAGCCGATCAACGACGACGATACCTCTAAAAAAATTGAGTATTATCAAGATATAGTTCCTAATATAGCTTGGTAACTAGCCAACTATGCCTTTTTGTATCATTTAAGTGGTAAAGACTCTTATCTTTACTTTAGCCAAGTCGTTAACCCCTTATACATATTTAACCTCCGCGATTGTTACACGGATTACATGTTTTAAGGTATTATGCCAAACACACGGGTAGCAAGGTATTCAATAGGAGGTTTTTTACAGTATATGGTATTTCAGATGGAAAGTATTACGTCTACTGAGATTGATTGTTACGATGTTATAAAGGCTAAAGTTAGCTTTGGATTACGCGAGTAATTATCGTTACTATAGATAACAGTAGTTTAAACTGTTATCAAGTTTATTACGTTTTATATCTTTAATTTACCTACCCCGTTAATCTTTTGTTTGGAGGATATCAAGACCTTCAGCGTTAAAGTTGACGTTAACTCCAACAAACTAGTTAAAAACGACTAAAGGTTTCCCTTTGCCTTTAGGTAAAGGAACCTATAGTTTTATGTTTAAGGCTTAGAGGCAGTGGTATTAAACCTGATAAATCCAGAGATGCATTAAATGTACCAGTACATTAACTACGTAGTTGTTAATAGGCTGTATAAAGTCAGCAAGTTCATGGGGTATAAAGATATAAAATATCTTATTTAAAAAGCTATAGAAAAGTTTCATTACTACTGTCAAATATATATTTAAACCCTCTAAAAAATTGAATTTATATCAAAAGAAGAAAAATACTTCAATTGTGAGGTTTTTGTTAATTTATTTTACTCGAATAATAAGCCTATTACTATATTGTTAACTCCATAACTTTTTCTACAGAGTCAAGTTTTTAAAGTATCTATCAGCAAATGATACGTAGGAAATATTAAGGATGTTGTGAATTAACAAGTATTAGGGTTTGTTTAAAGTAGTTGTTTACGATTCCAGCACTAATTTTGCGGCGGCAGGGTTTTAAAAAGATGTTAAAATAATGGGAATTTAGTATTAATAGGTGTTTGTAAAAGTTTATTCAAGTATTGAGAAGTTTAAGAGGGTATACGCATTATTTCACTGAGTGTATAATATCCTTACGCTAGAGATTAAAAGCTTTATATATTTATAGGCATGCTTTTAGATGGCGGTGAAAGGTTGGAATAATATTGTTGGCCTTGACAACCTAGTATCGAAGTTTCTGGTTATGGGAGCGTACCTACGCCTGACAAGTAAATATTCGCTATTAGAAATTACCCAGAAGCGAGCTATAGCCTACGATGAAATATTAAAAGAACTGCGGAAGGAATCGGCACACAGTCTAATTAACGATGCCCTTAATATTATAAACGACCTTACGATTATCAATGTATTTCCTTTACCGTTGTAAAGTAAAGTTTTTGTATAGCGGAAGCCGAGTAAATGGTAAGTCCTATATAAAACCTAAAGTATCGTTAACTTTAAGTAGGTGTTGAAATTATTAACGACCCTATAACTTTTTGTATTACTTAAGTTATTATTTGTATTGGGGTAATTAACGATAAAGACCTTTAACTTAAGCGAACAAACTAATATAAGCTTCTTTCACCCGTTATCGATAAGCCTATAGAACGCCACGAGCATAAAAGACCCTCAAAAAAGAGGAATATTGAAGAGGAGGAATATATACCGGGTCGTATTTATAATATTACTTAGGTAAGTAGAAAAGAAATAGATAATAAAGACTAAGTATTAAAGATTCGAGTATAAAGTATTGTTAAAATTTCTGGTAAACCTTTTGAGTAAAGCGATAAGGTCGATATTAATAGTTTACTAATTTGAAAAGTTGTATAATTTTTGTCGAAGGCCGAATTTAACCTTGAAAACCTAAATGTTATAATCTTTAAGTTGAGGATTTTCTACAAGTTTCAAGGCAAGATTATAAGCCGGTTGTACGAAAAGTAACATTTTATCGTTTGAAAATACGGTAATTGAAGTAAAAATTTAAATCGTTACGTAGTTGTTGACGATTTATCAAATTAGCTTACTCCAAGTAATTATTTTGATAATAGGTTTGTTAGCAAAGATTAAAGGTAACTTTAATTTTCATAGCCGAAATATAATGTAAGTATATATGTAGTTAGTAACCGACATATAATGGATCGTTTTACTTAAACTGTTACAGGAATTACATTTTATTTACCTTTTATAGACGGTGATACGATGTATTGGGTTATTGTACAGATTAGACAAAATAAGCGTTTATTGGTTCTCAACCTATTAATTGTACTTGAATTTACTACTAGGTATAAAGTTTTTAATATATGACCCGCATATATTAGTAGGATAATTAAAGGACTTCGACTTAATGGATATATAAATTAACTATATCTTTTTCATTGGAACGGTTAGATTTATTGTATAGGAATATCAGGAGATTAATAATTTTAATTTTTTTAATTTCGAGGCAGTTACGACGTTGGTAATGGATAACAAACTTAACTTTAATAGATGGTTAATCTGTATATTTGGTGTTAATATTAACTTTAGCTTTCGCTAGAAGTGTTAAGGTGTCAACTTAAATACAATTGAAAGATTAAGGTTCTTAAGGCTTAACGGTATTTGAAATAATATATCTGTAGTAGTTATATCATCACATTATATTAACCGGAAGTTTTTTACAGCTTATTCATTACGGTATGAGTATAGGATTTAACAAATAAAAAATATGAACGGTTAAATGAAAGGTTTAAATGGTAAATGCGACACTTAGACTAGCGGACTAATATGGTTTCGATTGACTTATCGAGGGTTAAATTAATGATTTTTATGAATAAGTTATTCATAAATAACCTTATCTTTTCTTTACAAATCGGTTTCTTGATAAATTTTGTTACCAAAAATAGGCCGGAAGATGAGTTTAGTATTTTTGGTAGCCTAATTTATTAAATCTTTTTAAATTTAAAATGACTCTATGAATCGTCTTAACTGTAAAGTTTTATAGTATAATAGTAGGATTTAATGTAAGCGTGGTAATATAGGAAACCTATAACGTTATTACCAGGTAGCTAAAGATTTTTCCTATCCTAGTGGTAATTTTTACCGACTCAAAAAGCCTATTTGAATACCTTTCGTAGTTTGGAATTACCAGTGAAAAACGACTAATAATCGATGTAATAACACTTCTCAAAACCTACGAAGATAGGGAAATCAAGGAGTTCTGGTAAATTAACGAGAAAGATTATCCTATCAATGTTATAACGAATGTATTACCGAATGAGGACTTTAAAAGGTTTGTAAACAATAATAGGCTAACTATACATATTAAGGAATACGTTACTAGGCCTCTAGATAAGAATAAATCACGTGGCAGCAGTTAGGGATTTGCTCGCGAACTGGTAGACTATTAGGAAATTAACAATGGCGACTTATTTTACTAATACGGCTAAATTAGAAGTTTATACAAGCTTATGAAAAAAAAGTTTTTTTTAGGAATTGATAAAGTTGAACCTTGTAGCTATAGGGAAATCGACAATGATTGGGGTTAATTTAAGTACGAATAGGTGCAATTTTGTATGAAAGTCAACTGGAATCAATAGGGGTTTAGCCTGTTAACGAGGTTGCAATTCAGAGGATACTGGAAAAAGTTAGTTAACTATATTGACGTACGTAAATAAACTAAAAAGCTATCAATATTAGAATAGTAGTAATTTTAATATAGAAGGTTAACTGAACTTACAGTAAAGTTACTTATACTAAGTACAAGTTAAGTATATTGTTATGTATAGGTCTATTGTATTAACTGCAAGTAAAGTATAGTATGCGCCTACTTTATGCTAGGGTACGGGTGAGGAAATTCGCTATACAAAGTACTGTGCAGACCAGTTAGCGGTCTGCCAACCTAGAACAATACATCTACCACTTGACTACACAATACTTCTATTACTTCAACCAATTGAATCGAAAACGTTGCAACGTCTAAAGCTCTAACAACAACTACAAACTTTTTACAAACCTCGCCAAAATCTGGAATGACACCAAAAAGTATGATGGAAAGCCCTATAACCTTTTCTATATAAAAATAATGCCTTTTTTGAAATATTTGTAAGTAGATAAAGGCTCTCATTTCCGGTTTTTATTTACTATTTTCCGGAATCTTCATAAGGCATACTAAAGACTATCACCTACCTTTTCTAACTCGAGAAACAATCCTTCGCGAAATTTACGATGATATAAAAAGCTACTTTAAGTACAATATCCACCTTACATCATACTATACAGATTGAACTACCACGGGTCATAATGATAGCAAAGAAAAAAAGAAAAGGAAATACCAATAGATATGTCAAACTAGATGCTTAATAAGTTTATGTTATACTAGCAAATTATGGGGAAAGCTTATGCTGACGAAACCACACTTCGCAAGCAGCTAAGGGCAGTCATTTAGAGAGTTAATGAGTTTAAATAAGCTTTATAACACCCAAATGCTAACTATGAAGGCTTCTTTAGCTAGTTACGCTCCTCGTTTACAACTGTAATAACACGAACATTCAATTTACATAATATATATCCCTAAACTAACGACTTTCGTAACGTAAATGAAAAAAACCATGCAGTAGTTAATTACGTCGATCTTAAATACGGTTATAGACGTCTTTAACGCCTAACATCTATTCTGATAGCCTCAGACTAAAGGTTATAACCATTCTAACGCTATCAAGGGTTAAATTTACATAGACTTGTTAATCGCAAAAACCATCTTCGTAATATTAGTAAAAGATATTGAATTTATAACAATCCCGGTTATTGGTTAACTCGTTACCCTCTTACCGAACGTAACAATAAACAGGAAATATATCATATCTAATACCCTATTACTTCCAGATAAGACTATTTGGATTATATGGTAGATTATAAGGGTAAAAAGGCTTTTAATGGTAACGATGCCCCTAATTAAATTAAGTAACATGAAAATATTATTATTAATATGCTTAATAACTAGCCGAACATGCTTTTCTATACCGTTTAAGTGATAAAAACCCCTACCTATGTCTTAATCAAACCCTTAATCCTTTATATACTTGTTAACTTAGCGATAGTTACGTGAACTGTACGTTTTAAGGTATTGTACGAGATAAAATGGTAGTAAAGTACTACGGCTACTGAAATTGATCGTCACAATGATAATAAGGCTAAAGTCAACTTTAACCCAAGAGAACAATTAACGTAACTAGGGATAATGGTAATTAAAATTATTTTTAAATTAATTACTTTTTATATCCTCAAATTCCTTACTACATGTCTTTCTTACTTCAATGATATAAAAACCTTTAGCATTAATATTAATATTAAATCCGATAAGCTGTTTCAGAACGACCAGAGGTTTCTTTTTGCTTTTAAGTGTGAGCACTTATGGTTTCATCTACAAGTTCCAGAGATAACAGTATTAAATTTAATGAAGTCGGATATATATTAATTATACCTACGCTTTGATTATCTGGTTATCAATAATTGATATCAAATCCTTATATCCGTAAGCTATAAAAATATGAAATATTTCATTGTAAACGCTATTTAAAAGCTTTTTTACCATTGCTAAACGTATACCTAAACCCCCCTGATATTTAATTTTGTACGAAAAGACGGCAAGAATTTTAATTATAAGTTTTTATGAACGTGTTTTACTTAGATAATAAGCTTTTTTTTATGTTGTTAAATTTTCAACCTCTTTTTACAGAGCTAAGTTTTCAAAATCTTCATCAACAAAAAAAGTGGGAAAAATTAAGGATATTGTGAATTAATACGTATTTAGGTTCACCTAACGTCGTTATCTGCGATACTAATATCAACTTTGTGGCAGCGGAATTTCAAGAAAATTCCAAGCTAATAGGAATCTAATATAAACAAGTGTCTATAAAATCCCACTAAAGCATTAGGAAATTTAAAAAGATACACGTATTACTTCACCGAATATATAATATCTTTACGCTAGAAATTAAAGATTTTATGAATTTAAAAGCATGCCTTTAAATAATGGTAAAAAGCCTGAACGATACTATAACCCCTAACATCTTAATGACAACACTCCTAATCTTTGGAACTTACCTACGTCCAACGAGTGAATCATTGCCATTAATAAGTACATAAAACTAAGTTATAACATATGGTAAATCACTAAAGGAATTGCGAAAAGAATTGGTAGGTTGTTAAGTAAACGATGACCTTAATACCAGGAAAGGCCTTACGATAATCGATGTATTTACTTTTCTGTTGTAAAGTAAAGTCCATATGTAATAAGATCCTGGGTAAATAGGAAGGCCTATAAAAAACTTTAAGTATTATCAACTTTAAAGTAATTGTTAAAACTATCTAAGGCCTCGTGACGTTTCGTATTACCTAAGTTAAACCTTATATTAAGGCGATTGACGATTAAAACCTTTAAATTAAACGACTAAGTTAATATGATCCTTTTCTTTCCGTTATCGATAAGCCGATAAAATACCACTAGTGCGAACGACTTTCGAAAAAGAGGAAAGTTTAGGAAGAGGAATACACACTAATTCGTATTTACCATATTATTTAAATAGGCAGGAAATAAAAGGACGACGTAGACTTGGCGTTAAAGCTTCGAATATAAAATATTATTAAAACTTTTAACAATCTCTTCAAGGAAAACGAGAAGGTTAAAATTTATGGCCTACTAATTCGAGAAGTTGTATAATTTGTATGGAAGGCCGACTTCAACCTTTATTACCCAAATATTACGATCGTCAAATCGAAAATTATATACGAGGATAAAGGTAAAACCATGGGGCGACCGTACGAAAAGTTACGTTTAATCTCTTAAAATACAAAAAAAAAAAATATTAAACCCTTATGTAATCGCTAACGACTTCAAAAGTTAGCTAACGTTTAGTAGTCACTTTGGCAACAAGTTTATTAGCTAAAACTAAAGGTAAGTTTACACATAATAGCTGAAATATAATGTAAGTATATATGCAATTAATAACCAACTAATAGTGAATCGTCTTACTGGAATTTCCATAAAAACTACGTGTTATATACTCTTAAGAAACAGTAATACGATATATTAAGCCACTATATTGACTGATGGAAACAGGTATTCATTGGTTTTTCATTTACTAGCAGTACTTTAAATCATGACTAGGTATAAAGTTCTTAATATACGACCCGTACTCACTAATAAAGAAAAAGAAGGACTTTGGCCTAGTAGTCATATGAACTAACGATACAATTTCATTAAAATGGATAGCTTCATAACATTAAAACAATAGGCGATTAAAGACTTCAAGTTCTGGAATTATTAGTCGGTTACGATATTAGCGAAGGGTGATCAATTTAACTTTAACGGATCGTTAATTCGCATTTTTGGTATTAATGCCGGTCTTAGTTTTTTACAAAAGGGATAAGGCGTTAATTTAACCATAATTAATAAAACTAACGCAGCTAAAACCTAACGGTATTTAAAACAACGTGCCTATGGTAGTTATATCACCACCTTATATCAATCGAAAGCCTCCTATAACCTATTTATTACGGTATAAGTATACAACCTAATAGATAAAGACTTTGATCGGCTAGACTAAAGGCTTCAGTGGTAAATTCGAAACTTGAACCGAGGAACTAATATGGTTTTAATTAATATATCGAAAGCTAGTTTAATAATTTTACGAATAGGTCTTTTGTAAATAAAACCTACTTATCTTTATAAATAAACTTTTTGATAAACCCTTGTTAATGAAGAAAAACGGAAAGATTAATTTAATATTATCGGTAACTTTATTTACTAAACCTCCGTTGAATACAAGAAGATTATGCGAAACGTGTTGGCTTGAAATGTTTATTATATAATAGTTGGTTTTGACGTAGGTATAATATTGTAAGAAACCTTTAACTTTATTACCAGGCAACTAAAGATTTCTTCTATCCCAGTAGTAATCCGTATCGACTCGAAAAGCCTATTCAAATACCTTATAAAACTCGGAAACAATGATGAAAAACGCCTGATAATCGATGTGATAGCACTCCGCGAATCTTATAAGGACAAAGAAATTAAAGAGTTCTGATGAATAGATGTAAAATATAAACCTGCTAACGCTATAACGAAGAAGTCGCCGAATAAAGCCCTTAAAAGGTTTTTAGAAAGAAATAGACTGACTATATATATCGAGGGCTACATTAAGAAGTTACCTAACAAGACCAAATTACGTGCCAATAAACAGGAATACGCTATCAAACTGAAAGACTACTAGGGAACAAACGATAACGATCTTTTTGATTGGCACGGTAAAAATAAAAGTTTGTAAACGCTTATAGAAAAAGAACTTTTTGTAGGAGTAAATAAAGTCAGTCCTCGGAGCCATAGAGAAATTAAAGGCAAATGTGATCCATTGAAGTATAAATGGGTTCATTTAATGTGGAAGCTAATTGAAATTCATAGGGGTTTGGCTAGATAACGAAAACGTAATTTAGTGGTTACTGGAAAAGTTGAGTTAACCATACTAATATACGTGTATAAAAATAAAAAGCCATCATTATTTGAATAATAGTGATTGTAATACATTAGCTCAACTTTACTAACAGCAAAGTTGATTATACTAACTGCAAGTTAAGTGTATTATTTTGTATAGGCCTACTATATTGGCTATAAGTCAAATACAGTATACTTCCACTTTAAATTAAGGTACAAGCCAATCAATTGGCTCTACAAATTACTACGCAGACCAGCTAACAGTCTCTCAAACCTAAAACAATACATCTACCACTTGACCCATAATACTACTGTTAATTCGACCAATCGAATCGACAACATTGCAACATCTAAATCTCTACCAACAATTTGTGTACTATACGTTTTTAATTACCATTCTATTTCAAAACCCCTATAATTATATTATTTCAAATGCATAAAAAACCTTATTAATATTTATATTCTGAATAACCTGTTATATATAATAATTTTACTTTATAACTTTACTAATAACGAGGTCATTCGAAGCTAGCGAGTATACTAACTTTCTATTCGAATATATAACGTTTCGAGAAAAAACGTTTTAAATTATATCAATTTTAACTTGTAATATAATGTTATCGAAACGCCGGTAGAGAATGTAGAACCATTAGTTAGCGAATATGTATATTAAGAATATCATTTTTTGTTATTAGAAGAAAAATATTTAATGGATCGAAATATTCGATGATTTCCGGGAAGGATTTTCGGATTAGACCTTGGAAATATGGCGTTTGGTATACATTTCAATTTCGAAAGTGTTAAGTTTATAACTACAAATTAAGCGTAGTAATATGCTAGGTAAAAGGAACGGTTATATTTTAAAAGAATTAGTTATTGTGGTTTAACTTAACGAAATTTTAGGACAAGAAGATAAAGGGTTGTTAAAAGTAGACTTTGTAGAAGAATACTGGTAGGCGAAGCGTAAATATCGGTAAGGTTTATACCTATCCATGTGAACGTAAAGAGTTAGAAGAGTTAACGTAAGATTGGTAGTATTGAAGATAGATAGTTCGAAGGGAGAAGAGTCATCCGGAGAGTACATACCTCAGATGGAAGCTTATAAGCTCTCATCCGGAGCATGGAACTCTACTATTACCGCTGTCAATGTCTTCTTTAGGCGGTGGCACACTATTATGCACTTTGCAAAAGTACATCCTACAGTATAACACGTTATCGTGCACTTTGCAAGAGTGTACCTTATAGTGTTATACACTACCATGTGCTTAATAAGGTGATTTCTACGTATGTTACTTATAATAATATATAATAATATTTATATGGAAAATCTTTTCTTTTTTTAGTAAATTCCGTATTCATAATCTAGCAATGACCATATAATTTTCACGAGTTTTTGATGAATTGTTTGTTAATAATAGTGGTTTAAATCGTTATTAATTGGTAACAACAACGGTATATTATTAGTAATTCAAGTAAAACTTATTTTTAAAGCAAAGTCGAAAGATATATTATATATTAGGATTAGGATATATTACGTCTTCATTCGTGTTGCTAAATAATGTAGTAATTGTAAAAATCATGTTATTAATATATTTGTCTGAGTACTTTACTTTAGCCTCGTTTTGAATACATAATTCCCAACGTTTTACGTTAGCAAAAGCACTTTAAATACGTTTTTCGACGGGTTTTACTTTAACAGGAGCATTTTTAATACACCATTCAAAACGTTTTATTTGAACCTAGTTTTGAATATGCTCTTCATAACGTTTCGCGTAAGCTTTACCTCCAATATACCAAACGAGACGCCTTAAGTTATTAAAAGTATGCCCAATACGTTTTCTAAAGCGCCTTATTGTAATACGAGCGTTTTTAATATGTTAAACAGAACTTTATTTTTAATTTGGCGTTTTTTAGCTTTTTTTGTTTTAATATTTCTTTTAAAAACGTTGTTCAAACTTTTTGAAGCGTTTTTATCGCGGTTCAGAGGGTCGTTTTTTTGTGTTTCTGGGAAGCATTATCGTCTTATATATTTTTTTCGGAAGCGTTATGTCTTTTTTTAAAGCGTTTTTGTCGCAGTCAAGAGGGTTGTTTTATATCTTTAGGGAGTAATTATATTTGTAGGTGATAAATTCTTTTTGATGAAGTTAAGTACCAGATGGCTTTTATAGTTTTTCCTTTTAACGAGTGCTGGATAATATTTACAGTTGGTCTTTTTTTCATGTCGTGTAGGAAATAATTTTTTTGGCTTCTTTTTCCGAAGTCGTCCAGGGAATGATGTTTTTGGCTTTTTTTTAAATTAAAGTATTAGATAACCTGACTGTATATCTTTTTTTAATTCGAATTGAAGATAACCTTTACGGTTCTTCTTATTTTCATTTTGTCATAGGTTTTGCAATTTGCGTCCGTAAGCTGATTTTTCATACGTTTTTGATAAACCGTTCCTTATCTACAAATTAATCATTTCCTTTTATAAAGTTTACTCTTAATATTTTTTTTCGTTGGTTTTATACCCCTTTTGAGCATATTATAACGCAAGCGATACAACGACCATTGCGCTTCATTCAAAAATATATACTCGAATGTCTGAAGCCTCTTTACAACATTACAACAACCTTTGGACGCATGAAAGATATACTTACATACATACAGTGAAAAAAGAAATCGCTGTGATATAATTGGACCGATTGAATGTACTATTACACGGGCAATACACCGGACCGGCGATAAACTTCTGACCTAAATAAAATCGCCGAAGAAGAATTAGATGGTTGTTAATACGATTATGAATGGAATAAAGGGCTAGAAGATAAATAAAACAAATGTGCTAAAGACGGCTGTATCTAAAAAGTTTCTTTACAAGTAGGTACTATCAAGGTTTACAATATAGGTCCCTAACATTTCTTAATAACTTACCTCATGCACTCATTCTAAGAAAGTTGTTCTCAGGTTGAAATTGACGGTAAACGATTAAAAATAAGGTTGAAAGAATTTGTTTCACCTTCGTCAACAAGCTTTCAGTTACATATAATAGCTGTAATTATTATGAACAGTAATATTGATGTTTCAATGTTTAGCTGCAGCTTAATTTTCGATGGCTAGGTGCTTATAGCTAGGAAAATCCGATGCGTTTACCATTATTGCGGAACGGGAATTCAATGTGCTGAATTGATTGAAAAGGATAACAGAATAGCTAGAAATGAGCTTGGAGCTCTGATTAAACCAGGGTAAAGGGTAGTAGTAGGTGATAATTGATGGAGATTAGATAGATTAGCATGCAATTAAACGTGCCGAAAAGAAATTGTATTGTAGGTGATGTAAATGCTTTAAAGTTAGGATTAAGCTTCAATAAAAGGTTTGTTTATATGCGTAAGTGAAAAGGCGGAAAATTTGATAAGGGTAGTATTGTAAGCCTCGTATTAGCTCTACTATCTAGTGCAAATGTAGCCTTTTAAAGGCTTCACCCATGCGGAAGCTTCTTTGACCTGTACAAATAGCTGTTCTTGTTAAATTAGCTAACAATAAAGGTATTATCGGTGATTCTGTGTCCCAGCAATTGTTGTGTATTGGTAGGGCTTACATTTTATGGAAAGCCTATAAAATAAGAGAGATTGTTAACAAATGATATGTTACCTGTACCTAAGCTACAGAGTTTAGACTTCAACTATTCATGAACAATTTCACATACATGTACATTCCATTCAAAAAACACTCTTTCATTTATAATTTACGCTCTTCTACCCTTGAAAATTAATATCTTATAAACCCCAATTATATTATCCATATATAGGTTTACACACATAACCCACTTAATACAATTCAATTTACAAGTTAATATAGTTTTTTAGGAAGATGATTTTGCTTTTTTCCCTTGCAAATATAAGAGACGACCTAAATATGTAAAACACTGCAGTGAAATTTATGTATTAAGTAGTGTGTAATGTTTTTGCTTACTAAACTAAAGTCCATGCTTAGTTTGCCAACTTGATATCAGTCAAGTGAGCAACTTTGGTCCAGTAAGCACAAACTCATTTGGTGAAGTGACCAAATTCCTCCTTTTAGAAGCCTTAACTCACAATAACATGAACCCCAACAGTTGGCACCCAACAATAGGCATAACAGTCATATATTGCTGCAACAACAAACAACCAATATCCACTGAGGCACACCTGTATTGGCCCCACCTCCGGCCCCTCGAAAGGCCAGCTTCCACTCCCTCCCCACCGCTCCCAGGCTTGCCTGCTCACGCGCCCAAATCCGCCGCAAAGGCTTTTGTATTGAACTCACGATACACCGTCGTGATCTGCAGCCGCTCCACATGCACCTCCAGCACAATGATGCCCTGGACCTTGAACTCGCCGCTTCCGATGCCGCTCGCATTCCACCGCCAGGCGATCTGGCCGCAGGCTGCGAACACGCCGAGCGTCAGCACGACGGGTAGCGGCGGGGTCTGGAACTGTGTCGCGATGAAGACGTCTTTGGAGGGGTAGGCGGGCTGGCCGAGCTGGAGAGCAGACACCCATCATCAGGCATTGTTAGCGGGGCGGGGGTCCGCGGCGGGGAAGAATGAGGATTGGAGAGACGTGCGGCTCGCCCAGACAGCGACAGAATCGAGTCCGAAATCACGCTGAAGCCGTTGTCCGTGAGGATCGCGTTGGCAGTGCTGTTGAAATCCGCGCCGCCGGGGAATTGCAGGAGGTATATGTAGCCGGTGACTAGGGTATTGAACCCCGTGTCGCTGAGGCACTTGGAGTGAGCGTCGCTGCTGCTGCTGCCGCCCTGATGGTCGCCCGGCCGTCCCCATCCACCAGTGGCGAGGGCGCTCGTCGCGAGAGCGAGTATGGCTGTGGGGAAGGAGAGGTGCATTTTCGGCGGCGGTGTTGGCGGTGGGTTTGGGTTTGGGTTTGGGTTCTCAGTTGCTGCTTGGGTCGGAGAATTGCGTTGTGAGCGCGAAAAGAGTGACCAGCGGTCAAGAATGGCAGCCAAAGATAGTACAACAGAATTGTCGGCGAGTATGGGAACGTGACATTCGATCTTGTATATGGCTTACCGCCCCTGATGCCATGCCAGCGCCGCCGCCTGATCTCTTTCCTTCCGACATCCACTCTCCACCGTTCAGCCACGGCAGCAATAGTCGGGAAAGCGCACCCATGTTGTCGGCAGAACCAGCGGTGTCCTCGTGGTGTCTCATCAGATCATGCGAACCCTTGTCGCAAGAACCGGGGGAGGGCTTGGGGGCGCGGGCTTGAGAGGCTTGGCGCCCAGCACGATGGCACGCTCGAGTTTCGCACAAGGCTTGATAGTCGGAAGTAAGGGCGTCGCGATGTAGTGTTTCGGGAAGCAAAGAAAGGGTGTTGGGTCACTATATACCCGGACTG
Organism: Anisogramma anomala; assembly: GCA_038502455.1. Classification (NCBI taxonomy): domain Eukaryota; kingdom Fungi; phylum Ascomycota; class Sordariomycetes; order Diaporthales; family Gnomoniaceae; genus Anisogramma; species Anisogramma anomala. Next base: position 20,006,019 of record JASMMZ010000001.1, on the reverse strand, counting down.
TGACTTGATTGTTCGGGTCCGGCCCGGGGAAAATAAGGTTGACCTAGCGAAAGCTCATGCACGTCTCGGGCCAGAAGCGGCCTGGACCACGCCAATCACCCAGAGGATATATTCCACCACAATATATTCCCTCGACTGACACTGGTGACTGCGATGGCTCTTTCGCCGACTGGGATAAAGGGCACGTCAACGGCTGTGCGGGATGATATGTCAGATATGCCGTGGCACATGGGCGCCCGCATGTATGCACATGCGCGGTCGTCGCTGGCGTTGAAAATGCTGATAAGCCTTTCAGGAGAATGGCATGTATGCCTAGGGTTTTGTTGCTGCATCCATCTCGTATTCCATCATGCGGTTGTCCTCTTCGCCTCGTACTCGGCCATGATTCCATCATCCGTGGGCACGATGCCAATCTCGTCGGGTGTCCGGGTATTCATAAAGGCCGGGCCACCCGACGCCCAGCTGTAGTTCCGCCACTCGCCCAGCAACGGCCATAGCTTCTCCTTGACCAGGTGCTGCACCTGGTCGCACCGCCTAAGCGACGCCGCCTGAAGGTTTTTGTCACCATTGGCGACGACATCTTTCGACGCCTCTTTTCCCACATCGGTATCAAGTGGCACATCGGGTACGCTCTCCGCAAGCACGCTGAGCCAGACTTCCCAGGTCTCTTCCAGCTCGGCAAGCGAGGTGACGCCCATGACGTTTCCGCCGATGCTATTGCTGTCACTCAGCGTAAGGTGGCCCTGCTTGCCTCGCAGGCTGACGCCCAGACCCGCCCGTGCACCTGCGCGTGCCCATGTGTCTAGTGACCAGCGGATGGACAGCCTCTCCATCTTCTCTCCAGCATGAGTAGCAGCGGTGGCCATGTCGGCGCAAGCCTTGCGCAGGGGTGGAGGCGATGGGTGCCATGCGGCCTGTGGGCCGTGATCAACACCACGGGTGGTCAGGAGACCCATACCAAGCATGGAAGCATTGAGCACGGTGGAGACACCAGCTCGCTTGAAGCGAACCAAGGGAGGAAGAAGGCTGGTGCTGTCGCCATCTGTGGGGTCGCTCACAATGGCGGACGCAGGCTTGGGCTCGTCATTTGTGAAGCCGGCGACTAGCTTCTGGTTCTGGATGGTGCAGTGGCAGTAGCTCATGACGGCATCGATGCCCTCGCCCGTCTCGCGCTTGATCATCTCTGCGAGATCGCAGAGCACGTCGACGGGGTAGCCGCTGATGCCGACGTAGCGCACGAGACCCTCGCGGCGGAGGCGGCGCAACTCGGTCACAGCAGCAAGAACGTCGGCTGGTGACACGAATTCGACGTCATGGCAGTAAACGAGGTCGAGATAGGGGGAGTGCAACCTTTTCAGGCTGCGCAAGACACTATAACGGATCCAGGCTGGAGAGTAGTCGAAAGCGTCGCCGGCGATGCGGCCAGCCTTGGTGAGGATCATGTAGCTGTCACGGGGGTACTGCTGGGTGGTCTCTCCGCTGACAGGCGGCACTTGTGCGTTTGCGGTGTTAGGGGTGGTGAGATGGTGGAGGGCATCGCCCAGGAGCAGCTCCGAGGGGCCATAGTAGGGGGAGGTGTCAAAGGCGTTGACGCCGAGTTCGAGGGCGCGAGAGACAATGGACCGGGACGGCATGTGGTTTGGATCAGCGACGTATTGCGTGTTGAAGGTGGCCGTTCCGAGGATAAGCGGCGGAAGAAGGGAGGACAGTGGGGGTGGGGTGGCGGAAGTGCAGCGATCTGATGAGGCCATATTGACTCTTGGACAGCAAGGGCGGGCGGCGGTGGACGAGGCGAGCGAGGATCCGATAATTGAGGGCAGACCGTGGTGCCAATTGATGGGAATAGGATGATGATGGTGATGACGATGGTGATCTCCAAGTTGATCTTGATCTTGATCTTGCTGTCTCGTGACCCGATGGCAGGTCACGTCTGTTTCATGAGGAAAAGGACAGAGGCAATAAAGGAAACCATTCCTGCTTTATTTGGTACAGGGCCAAGCTCAAGATGGTGTTTGACCGTGATGGGCTATGGCATGCGTGTGTCGAGTGCACAGTCCAGCCTACAGTCCACAGTCACAGATTACAGTGCGCTAATTTCCGGCCTCAGTGCTGTTCCGTCGGCTCCAGGGCTTGCAGGGCTTGCGCAGGGCTTGCCGGGCTTGCAGGGCCTGCAGGGCTTACAGGGCTTGCAGGGCTTGCAGGGCTTGCAGGGCTTGCAGGGCTTGCAAGGGCTCGCAATGACAAGATGACAGGGCTGCAGGCTGCACATGCTCTTGGCAGTTGCGGGAGATCTGCATGGGCCTCCGTGGGGAGTGAGTCCAATCACCTGCCACAGGTATCCTGGACTAATCGTTCCCCTGAGTGTCCCCAAAATAGCTGTAACTCAGAGCAATACAATAATGTTGCAGACGAAATCGACAGGAACTCTTTTTGAACTCGCATATGTGTATTCTTGTCTACAGAATTACAAGGAGATGTGGCAGGCGATATCCTAGAACCTGTAGCAGCATACACAAGGTGGTTAGTGGGTAATATTATTGGAGTAAAGACTGCATAGAATGGAATCACTGGCTTGCTAATGTAAGCCAGTGCAAATTGGGATTAAGGTGTACTAGGATGGTTGGGGTAGAAGAAATCGTCCATGTCATGTGCACATGGTCCATGCAGCCACCTGAACAGGGATGAATTCCATCCCTGTCAGTACCTGATAAGGGTTTTTTCAATCAGTACAGTACTGTAGTATATACACATACAATGGAGTTACACTTCAATATGCACTACATATATGACTTGCCAATGACTTGGAGAAGTTAATGCAAGGTTCTGATGAAGACATCAAAAGTTAGCAAAGGTAAAAATCGAAGTTAATATAGGTAGATATATTTGGTACATTTGGGTACAATAATATGTCCTATTCTTTTAAATAATAGGGTTTAACATGGTCCAACAAGCGACCTACAAAGCCACCTCTAATGAAATTTCCACTCCTCCAATTATAAACATTAAGATACCTTTTAATAATATCTAACCTTACCTTCATAAACATATATTGCTTATAACACACTTTTATCTTAATGTATTTTTCTTACTTTTCTACCTACACGCATTTTTAAACTATGTTTAACTACTACCATTTACTTATATTCTATTGACCAATCATATAACATTTCTTTTCGCCACTTTACCATTCATTTTGATTAATCTAACACGTAAGAATCCCTCTACACATAGTCTTTATAACTTGTTCTAATGGCAAACAACATAACAATCATATAATAAGTAAAGAGTACATTATAACAATTGTAAATGAAAAGGTGAAAACTAACACCTTTACTTAATTAGCTTTTAATTAATCTAATACGTCAAAAAATTCAACATAAGTAGCTTTTTCCTATAGTAAAAAGCGCGTCCGTTTTTTAGAAAGAGTTTTTTAAAGTATAGGATAAAAGAGGGGAGCAACGAGATAAGAATTCACTATGTTATGGAGATTGCCGCGCTTTCAAACTTTAATTAGGCTATGTATTGCCTAAACATCACTATATATCCAGTCGTACTTTAAATGCGCTTATATCATCACGGATTAAAGCTATGGGGGTTACTATAGTAGATATATATGGGTTTATCTACAGAGAAGGAAGGAATGAGGTTTAAATTACTAGTAGAATGAAGGATATAGTGTATGGCAGTCTAAGCTAGAGTTAAGATTAGTCTGTAAACAGTATGATATACGCAGTAACAGTAAGGCTTGTGATAGTACTTCGCCTTAAGAACTCACTCCATCTCGAAACGCATAGAATATCTTAATTTATCAAAATATCCCTTATAGATTTCATAGTCCATGTTAACAGACCTTAACTGATAGGTCTTTAGATGTTGCAATGTTATCAATTCGAATCAGTCGAAGTCATAGTAGTATTGCATAGTTAAGTAGTAGATGTATTGTTTTAGGTTTGGCAGACTGCAAGCTGGTTTACATACTAATTTGTATAGTCAATTGCTTGGCTCATACCCTAGTTTAAATGAGGTACATACTATACTTGACATTATCATCAATACAATCAACTCATAAAACAATACACTTAACTTACAGTCAATACAATCAACTTAACAATACAATTGACAAATTGCACTACAAATACTATTATTTCAGCATTGGCGGCTTTTTGTTTTATACGCGTATATTAGTGTGATTGACTATTTATTTCCAGTAATTTTTGAAATGCTTCCTTATTATAACTGGTCAAAACCCTATCAATTTTACACTTAAATTTAACCCAATAATTATATGGCTCCAAGTTCTGACTTGATCAGCTCCTATGTATAAGTTTGTTATTATAAACTTATAGAAATCTCCAACTTAGCTATGTTAGTTAATCAGGTCGCCGGCTTTAATTCCCTAGCAATTTTCCAGTTTACCAGGATACCTTTTTTCCCTCACTGTTTGTCGATACATAACTTGACCTTTCCAGATGACCTCTTAACGTAGCTTTTTGAATGTATAGTTAATATATTATTATTTTTAACGTTCTCCAGAGTTTTATTCACTATCTATTTCGTTATAGTATTAGTTGAGATATAATCTTTCATTTTTTTCAATATATTCATAAGCAATAAACCTTAAATTTTCGCATGATGGGTTCGTGATTTTGTATTTAACTTTGTAAACTATTTTTCATTGAGAAATTTTTACATTTCACCATTCTCATTCTGTTAGTAACATAAATTGGACTACTTTATAGTTGGGGAAACTATTGATTTCAACTCAGTTATTTTCCCTAAAATATCTGCAAAGTGTATTAATAATACTTTTAACATAGAAGTTCCAAAATTAATCTCCATCAAACTTCTTCTTTTACTACACTTATATCGTAATATAATTTTCTCCGGGTTTATCATCATCATCACTATCCTTTTTTTTAAATATCTATTCTTGTTTTAGGTAGTCTTCCACGCCTTTTTTTCTTTTATCAACTTATTAATAATAAGTTTAAAGGAGTTATATTTCCTAAAACTTTTGATTCAAGGATCTTAATCGAACTTACAAGATCTTTAGTATGGTTTTGTTTACATAATATGTAAAATAACAAAATATTTAGCAATTTCAACCACTACGTTTTGGTTAGCGATACTTAGTATTATATAGGATCCTTCACATTTTCCTAACTTTTTCTACATAATAATTCCGCTTTGAAAAGGTAGAAATAGCACGTTTGTTATCGATAATTCGTTTCTAGTGTTAGTGGTATCGTGGATCTGGCAGAATGCTGGTTCTTTTCTTACTTTTTTAAGGCTTTACAATATACCATAGCTTGCTTTTGGATACTTGACGATAGTAATAATTTCATTGTTATAGAAGTATACGTTTTAAATGATAGTAAACTTTATATAAAACCATTGAAATCAATCCTATTGTTAAAGTTTTTCACTATTGTTCATTATCTTATCTTTACGCTTATTAAACTTCCAATTATCAACATAAGAATATCAAAAACTTGACATAATAGTATACGTACTCTTTTAATCTTAAAAATATCTTAACAAGCTTCAATAAAAACTTTGTTGTATTAAATTACTATCTATTTATAGTTAATTTGAAACTTTATTTCGGTAAAGTTTGTATTAGCATCGTAAAATAATGCGATTCAAAATTCTAGATACGTATTAATCTATAAGATACGTAACGCCTTTTATATTTTCTTTGCCGTAATGAATTTAAAGAACTTCTCACTGTAAAACTTTGTTGTTAACTTAATAACAGAAAGTATAAACTTACAATCTAAGTGAAATACGTTAACGAAAACTTCAAAAGGAAAGGTTTTGGTTTTTTTTAATATGAACTTCCATCTAAGAGGAGTTTAGAAGTTTATTTAATAATAATAATAAATTTTTCAATTTCCTTTGATTCTGGAAAGTCTATATCTTTATAATTAGCTGCTTAGAAAATTCTATGCAGCCTATTTGTTATCGGATGATTAAATTGTCAATATAATTTAAAACGTTCCGATTCCGTTGGATATGACATCGTTACCTATAGTACTTAAAGATAAAACCACAAACATCTGCATTTTAAAATAAGTGAAACTCTTCAACTATCACATTTAACTAATTCGTCAGTTTGAATATCGAAGTGAAAACCGAGGTTCTTAATATGTTTGAAGAATAAGAGGAAAAGGATAAGAGATTCCAAAATACAGAAGGCAATAGGTCTATCATCTTGACCAACGCTAGAGTTAATTCGACGACGCGCGCCCTCGAAGCGCCTGCAAAAAACATTCGAGCTTTGTAGAAAGATCAAGAGTCTTAGCAGAAGAGCTAGATAACTAGACCGCCCCTAGCAGAAAAGAATACAACCGCACACTGACCCTAACGTTTTAGTCTTAACACTATCTATAAAGCATTCGACGCCTAAAAGCGCGATCTAGAAGTTCGATAGTCTATGTATAGGATCTAAAATCAAAATATTAACGCTTTCATTGTTCGCTTCGACGAACACGGCTTTATATAATAACGCACCTTGACGTTATATATTGTGACATACGTTATAAATAATATCGCAGGCAGTGGCTCTAACCTTTAATCGAAAAGGATTTTCCTAAAAAACGCTAATTAAACACCAAAGAAACTTCATACGCCCTCCTTTATCATTCTGAACTACTTTATGATACCGACTTCCCCAGTAAACATATTAAGCCACCAAGTTGGTTTAACCCCCCCTTTTTTTTACGTTATAAAACCCCTTACCCCACAAAAACAAGGGATTACATAAGTCGCTGTAGAAGTTTATAATAAGATACCGATTTATTAAATATCGTAAATGATTTCGCTATCCGCGCAAGGATTGTAGGGCTGCTCACGCGACCGGCCGAATTTCCGTCCTTTATAAAGAACCTTCCTTTAAAAAGAGGCCGAAGAAACAAACTGATGAGTTTTTATCAAGGTCTTAAAAGGTCCTAGTCGCGATATCAAAAGTTATTCTCTTCGGTATATTCTCGTTAAATCCGAATAATTGGATTCCTTTGTTATTGAACCAGTAGAAAGAACCTTTACAAAATTCTTCATTCTTTGGTTTAGTATTGTTGTTAGGAATGAATTTTTTTTGAAAAAATAGTACTACTATTTTTTTACTTGTTTAGAAAAGTCTCAGCTATACTTTAACAATCTTGGTCTATATAAGTAGTAAAACATGTTCCCCGCGTAACTTATATGTGTTTAAAAACACTGGTCGAAATTTAAAAAGCAACTATTTAAGCTATAAATCCGCTTATTAACATATACCTGTTAATATATTATGAAACCGTTCATATAAGTTTAATGATCTGGATTGTTTAGGTTTTTGAACTTATTAAATATTCTCTTTTATTGGATAACAATAAACAATCCAGGGTAATATTGGAATAGCAGTCAAAGGCAGTACGGTCAAATCAACTTTACTTACAGTAAAGTTGATTGCACGTACTGAAAATTGAGTGTAGTTTATGGGATTTGAATAGACAGTACTGCAAGTGCAGTGCAGTAAGTGCCCATTTCAAAGTAGGTCACAGGCTAAAGCGTTTGGTCATACAAATTAGTGTTCAAACCGACTAGTGGTCTACTAAATTTAGAACTTACAACTCAGACTTTACAATATCAATGCAGCACTAGTTACTTCGACTGCAGTGGTTCTAATCGACTAAGTTGAAACGATAAAGGACTACCAATACTAATCCGTGCTTACTAGGTTAAGAATATATTAGCTAAGTAGAAGAAGAAGCTGTTTTCCAGTTATTACGCTGTATTGAGGTAAGGTAATGGAAAGATTTTTAACAACAGCCCTTATACGTTGTACTAGTTTTCGCGGCAACAAGTAAAGAAAGCTTTTAAATTGTATCAGTTTTTACGTAAGTTTAAAAGTAAACGATGGTATTGTTACTAAAAACACTAAAAAATCATTATCAATCATTTTTAAAGGCGTTAAAGTTAACCACATAAAAGTTTAAAAGATCATTAAGCTGTTAGGTTAACAAACGGCTAAATTAATATAATTACGGTTACTACTACTACGGGTACTATGACTGCAAATTTTAAATCTAAAAAAAGACTAAGTCTTACAATTTTTAACTTATTCTAACTTTGACGGTAAACCTACAACCCACCACTTTATATCACCCCTTTTACTATTATTCTTTTTAATATTTATCACGATAGCTTTAAAACACGCTGGACTTAATATCGTTAACGACTTTAACCGAAAAAAATGCAATTAAAGACCTCGGCAACATTTTCAAAAAGAATTATGATGAGTACTTTTAGTTTACAAACATCGACGAAGACTTAACTATCGAATTTCTTATCAATTTAATTAAGTGTTATATTTTCTATACAAGTATTATTTAAAACGGTTAAGGATTCCAAATACTCAATAATCTTTAAAAATAGTTTCAGAACTTAACTCTAGGCACATAGATAAAGGCAGACAAATAAGCTGAAATAAGGGCGAAGATTAAATTATATAACTGAGGTATTGATTTTCCCGCGAAAAAAAGGAAAGAAAGCAGTCTGATATATATCCTTCATAAATACGCTATATATTAAGACCTTTAATAAATTAAAGTTAAGAATAAAGATATTATTAACTACGGCATTCTTTAACGCCTCTACAAACGTTCGTAAGGACATTTTTAAGACTAAATAAGTTTTTAAATCTTTTTAAGTAAGATTAACAGTTTGATATTACTATCTGTAAAGAATTAATTAACCTTTACGCCATAATCCATTAAGTCTACCAGTTAATTAAGAAAAAACATCGATATACCCCTTAATACTAAAAGGATTATTACCAAGTCTCTTGCGGCGAAAACCTCCAAACTCCGTTCTCCCAAAATCTTCAATACGTGTAATTTCAATAACTAAATTAATGATGGACTAGCTTTACATGTAAGTCCATTATAAGTTTGACCATTAACTTTTTCCCTTCAAATTCGGCTAAAGGTAAATATCCTACCCACTAATAATAGCTTTAGTACCAGTTGAGAGATTTGAAAGATCTCTACGACTAGTATATCACCCTTCCCTCTCGATACGTCCATATAGTAGATACGGATTTCGTGGTAATTACCACGTTTGTTAAGATTTGTAGAAGAAAGGAAAAGTATAACGACAAGTCATATAACCTCCTCGACATTAAATCACACCCATTCTTTAACATTTACCGCCAAATAAGGGTTAAATTTGTATATTTTTACTCTCTATTTCCTAATATCTTTTCCGGTCAAACCGAAGACTATTATCTCCGATACCTCACGACTTGTTTCTTCTTTCCTGAAATTTACGATGGTTTAAATGATTCCTTCAAATATAATTTTAATCTTACCTAATATTACACCGATTGGAATATTATTAAATAATCCAATATATTAGATTATAAGAAAGAGTTGGAAAGTAAAATTGATCCTTTTCATCAGATGCTTAATAGGCTAATATTTTGCCAATAAGTAATAGGAAACGTAAAATCTGGTGAAGTCACCTTACTCTCATAGGTTCTATAAGCCGTTACAGGCCATAAAGAGTTCTAATACGCCTTTCAGTACCTTAATATTACTTGTAAAGGTTTTTTTTAACCAGTTGCGTTCCTCGTTAACAACCTTAATATTTAAAGTCTTTGGTTCGACTAGTATATACCTTGAAGCTCTTAAATTTAGAAGCTACGGAAAAAAACCTTTTATATGTATTACATCGACCGTTAATACGGAGGACCTAGCTAGTACAGTTACCGAAAGGCTGTAACTTAGGAACGTAACCAAATTACATACGAAAGAGGTTATTCTTTTTCCTTAAAGTTTTTAAGTCGACTAAATGAATTTACTCCAAATAATAAAAACAGTTATATTTGGGCTATGTAGGGTTATTCGTTGGTATACGATTGTACTATTAAACGCGAATCTAAACAAGGAATATATAATATACATTTTTTATCTAGATTTAATTAGGATTATATATCAAGAGTTACAATGTTGAAAGGCACTAAAGCTAAAAGTATGGAAAATAAACCCAAGGCTATCGGCTGATATAAAGATACTTGCACCAGCCTAAAAACAACGTAATAACTCTTCGGAAATGCTTTTCTGTACCGCCTAATAGATAATAACCCCTACCGCTAATATAACGATAAAGACTCGAACTTCATACACCTATTTACTACTGAGAACTATTACGACAAGCAGGTTTTTTAAGATATTATGCCAGATACGGGAGTAATATAGTACTTAACTGGAGGCTATTCGTAATACGTCATGTTACGAAGGGATATTAATATCGCTACAGAATTTAACTATACGAATGTTAACAAAGCTAAAGTTAGCTTAATCCTTAGGGAAAAACCTCTCTTATAGGAATTAACAACAGTTAAAACTATTATTAACCTTATTGTTTTCAATATCTTGGAATCGCATACCCTTTTTTTCCTTGACCTTACAGATATGAAAAACCTCGACTTTAACATTAAAGTTTAGATTAATGAACTAATATAAATTAAAGGCGGTAAAAGGGTTTTAATTAGCTTTAAATAGGGGTACCTTTGGTTTTATTTTTAAGGGCTAAGAGTAGTAGTATTAAACTTGAAGGTGGCAAAACTCCATTAACTACATCGTAGATTTAGCTACCTGGCAATTGATAGGCTTTATAAGATTTCAAAGGTAACCAGTTACGAAAATATAGATTTTCCGGCACTGAAAGTAATTGATAGGCTCTATCACTACTGATAAATACACTTCCAAACCCCTTTTAAGTTTAAATTTACGTTAAAGGAAGATTAAGACTTTAATTTGAAAGTTTTTGTAAACGTGTTTTACTTGAACGGCAAGCCGATACTTTACGCTGTAGATTCCGCTACGGCTTTTTGAGGTGTTAAGTTCCTTAAAACTATTACGACGAAAAAAACGTTAAGATACGACGTACTTTATAAATTAACACGTACCTTGGTTTAATTAACGTATTAGTCTATAATACTGATATAAACTTTGTTACGATAAAATTTTAGGTCAATGTTAAGTTAATAGGGATTTAGTGTAAATAAGTCCCTATTAAGTCTTATTACAGTACTAATAGGGTTGAAAAGGCCTACGAAATTTTGCGAAAGGCTTATAATATCCTTATATTAGAAATCGAAAGATTAATAAGTTAAAAAACACGGTTTTAAATAGTGGTAAAAGGTTTTACTGATACTATTAGCCTTAATAGCCTTATACTAACTATGTTAATATTTAAAGCCTATGTAAGCATGAAGATTGAAACGCTATTATCACTAAGCATATAAAAGAACTTTATGGTATATATTAAATCCCCAAAGGAATTAAGGAAAGAATTGGTAAACCGTCAGATTAACGATTCTCTTAATACTAGAAACGGATTATCAATGTCAAAAGTACTATCTATGCCCTTTTAAGGTAAATTCTTTACGAGACGCGAACCAGGTAAATAGGATGGCCCGGATAAGATTTTAAGTATTACTAATTTAAATCTAGTAGTTAAAACTTCTAATAGTTTCATAACTTTTCGAGTTATACATGTTAAACTGTACAAATGACTCCTTAAGTTCGATAAAGATTTTGACATCGATAACCTTCGACTCGAATGGATTAACTAATATAACTCTTTCAGGCCGATCATTAACAAGTGAATAAAACCTTAACGATGTGAAAAACTATCTAAAAGAAGGATATGCATTAAAAAGATAATGGTAACAAGGATTATAAGCCGAGTAAGGTATATACAACGGCGTGAATATTTTAAAATAGAAAGTTTAACGGAAAACTTACCCATAAGTTACGTATCGAAGGTATTATTAGCATACTAGGTAAGCTCTTTGAGGAAAGCAACCAAATAGAAATTGACGGCCTTTTTTTCCAAAGGGTAATATAATTTGTATCGTTAACTTAATTTAAAGGTGAAAATGTCATCATTTTTGAGTCAACGATAGTTTATGAGCTTAAGGGTAAAACTACGGATTGGCTGTACCAAAAATCACGGTTAGTCGCCTAAAGATACGGTAATAAAGGTAAAGATTAAGTCCTTACTTACTCACCTATGCTTCAAAAGACTAGCTAGCGTTTAATCTTCGTAATTTCTATTAGTTTGACTATTAACGTTAAGTGTTAGTTTACACTTAATAGCCGGAACATTACGTAAGCATATATGTAATCTGCCACTAATTTTCAGTAGATTATATTGTTAAAACTGTTAAAAAAACTAAGGGACATATTTTCGGCGGATACGATCATACGTTATATTAAACCTTTATATGTTTTAACTGAAATAGGCGTTTATTGGTTCCTTACGTACTAGGCGCACTTTAAAAACAGGTTAAGTATAGAAACTTCAATATTTAACCCGTACTTATTACTTATAAAAGGTAAAAACTTCGGTATCGTAAGTATATAAACAAACGATGCCTTTTTCTTTGGAGATATTAGGTTTATAAAGGCCAAATAACGTATTATTAAGAAATTGGGCCTTGAAAAATGCAAACTGATCTAAACGTTGGCTATGGGTATAAATTTCAATTTTGATGGATCGTGTATCTGTATTCATAATATTAAGGTTAAAAACGACATTTATGTTAGCCTACATTCTAAAGGGTAAATTATAAGCTGAATGGCTACTGATAAGGCCAACGAGGTAGGATTTTAAAAATACCCATAATAATGAGCCTGTACTGCCTCTATAGTTATGTAATGCCAACCGAAAGCATCGTACAACCTTTCCATTACGGCACGAATATAAAACCTATAAGACGAAGACTTTAACAGGCTAAAAAGAATGATTAAGTAACAAATGAATTACGTAAAAAGAGAAATGAATATTTTTTTCGTAAATTTAACGAAGGAGAAGCTAATAAATTTTACAAACGAGTTTTTTGCTAATAAATTTAACATTATATCGTAAATCAGCTTCATAATAATGTTCGTTCATGAGGAAAGGTTTAAAATGCAGTTTATAATTACCAGAAACCTTATATATTGGATATTCGTTAAAAATAAGCGCATAACACAAAATGTATTAGCGTTAAAAATCTACAGTATAATAGTGAGATTTGATATCGGTATGGTAAATAATGGCATATTAAGTATTATTACTAAATAACTGGAATTGGCTACGATACCTATGGTAGTATGTACTAACTCTCGAAGCCTTTATAAATGCTTATTAAAGCTAGGTACGACTAATAAAACACGTTTAATAATAGACGTAATAACTTTAAGGAAAGTATACAAAATCCGGGAAATCGATAGGTTTTGGTAAATTAACGGAAAAGATTGCTCCGCCAATGATATAACCAAGGCCACATCTAATAACGCCTTGAAAAGGTTTGTAAACAATAATACGCTAACTATACGAATCTAAAGATATATAGACCGCCCTACACGTGACTTAGAAAAATAGGGTTGCCCTGAAAAACTTAAAGACTATCAGAGTATTAATATTAATGGTAACAGTAGTAATAGCAATAGCTTAAACTACTGGCAAAAGTTACGTAATTGTTGGTGTACCTAATACGTACAAGTTTGTGGCTAAAGGCCTATATAAGGGATTTAAGGAATAGAGATCTCGGAAGGATAGAGAAAAAGGGTCACGAAAAGACGTAATTAATGTTAATTTCAATACAGATTAATCGGAATTAATAGGGGCATGGCCTGTTGTTGGCTTGTAGATTAAAAAGGGATTTCAAAGATTGCCACCAATGAATAGAAGGCTACTCTGACGTATAGACACAAAACAAAAAGCCGCTAGTGTTGGAATAGCAGTTAAATATAGTACAGTCAAGTTAACTTTACTTATAGTAAAATTGATTGCATATACTATAAATTGACTGTAGTTTATGGGATTTAAATAAACTGTACTATCAATGTAGTACAGTAAGTACCCACTTAAAAATGGGGAACAAGCCAAAACGTTTGAGCATATAATTTAGTATACAGATGTGCTAGTGGTCTGATAAATTTAGAACTTACAACTCAAACTTTACAATATCTATGCAGCACCAGTTACTTTAACCCCAGTGATTTGAATCGACTACGTTGCAATTATAAAGGCCTACTAACAGGCAATAACTAAACGGTACCGTATTGAATTCCATGACAACAGCTATTCCTATTTCTATATTAATTGATGTTACGTACGCCCGATTGGATTCCTTAATTATACCGTTCCAGTTGAAGATTACGTTTTGGGACCGTATAAATGAGCGATAAAATATAATAATTGTTCCTTTCTTTTCCATTTAATATACTTTTATTGTTTAACGACCTTCAAATTGTAAATATATATATATATATATATATATATCCAAGGTTTAGAAAATCGGTTGAAATGAATTAAAACATTGGGTAAGAACCGTTGGAATACAAAAATAATAGTAAAGAATTCAACCAAAAATATTATCGAGATTAACTTTATCACGATGATTGTTTTTCCAACGAAAAGAGGCCACGAAGCCGAGTTTTATTACATTAGCATTCGCTAATATTTTGTTACTAAAGATGCGGCATAACTTGTACTTATTGCACACGTTCTTAAGCCCTTTGGGGTTACAATCCCATATACTAAGTTAGCCTTAACGAAGAATACTCCCCTATCAAAATCCGTTACTTACATAATAGGCGAGGTTATTAACGTTTAAGGAACGTCAGGTACCCGGAGTTTTAATGTTATAGACTCCGTTACAATTATAAAAAGCTCTGGCGTTTTGGAAACGTATAATAAACCCGTTATATCATAAAAAGCTGCTATTTATATAACAGAAAAGACGACTATTGGGAATAAATTCCATATAATGGGTTATAAAGATTTTAAAGTTATAAAGGCTAGTTTGAAAATCTTGAAAGCTTACGTAGTCGGTACAAAAACCGCCCTGTTCATCGCGATTAAGGCTCATAATAAAGCCGTTCTCATACTATAATCTGCGACGTTTATATCCGATTTATTTTCCATTTTTATCGTTTTTACCGACTAGTAAGTACTTATAATTCCCCTAAACTGGAACAATCTACTAAACTGGAATTTTATTTCCTATTTGAGCTTGATTAATACGAACGTCCTAGAATACTAGGTATACCTACACCAAATACATATATAAGGATAAGAAGTTATCGAACACCGAAAAAAATTCCAGCGTTTACAATGACTTAGGAAAATATAATCAAAATATCTATCGAGTATCAAACCCTATGAATAGATTACTCTATTAAAAATATTAATGTTATTAACATATAAAAACTAAAATATAGGGAAAAACATAATAGTTAATGTTTAATATAAAGGTAACTATATTAGGATTTCTTTCCCCCCATCAGAGATTAGAGCGAATCCACTTTTATATAAAAGGGCTGGCGTGATCTATTACTTATAAATATGCCTAGAATCCTATTTTATGTTAGAAAGAGTTTTTTTACCGTAACGTAAACTCGTCTGAACTTCAGAAAGTAATAATAATAGTTATGTGTTAATGTGATTAATATAGTAAACTTATACCGGGATCAGTTAATTAACGATGTATTAATAGATATTTTCAACCAAGTATTCAAGTTATAAAATATCATTAATAAGGATTGTAACTTCGTGTATAATTGGGTAAAATTAATACTGAGTAACATACATAGATGAAAGCTTTAGATAATTGGGTCTCTAGAATTAATATACAGTTGAATGGTAAAATAAAAGTTTTTACGTATTATTCAAGATAGGTTTCCAACCTTATATTTATTTATATTACCGGAGAAATTGTAATAATAATATTCAGTCTTGATAGCGGTTCTAATTATTAGGTATTATTCACTACCCTTTTAATTTACTAGGTTTATACAGTATTTATCATACATATAGAAATATCAAAATTTAGTTTACTGGGTTTCGCAAACCTAATTATTATCAGAACACCTTTTTTACTACCAGTAACTGAAATCATAAAGAAAGTTACCGTATAAATATGGGTAAGTATTTTCGCTCGGTTATATGCTAATACTCTATACGCGACTGGTAAACCCGTTTAAATTTACGTTAAAACCGAGAAATAAGAAACCCTTCATCTTAACTGGCTCCAATATTATATAAGGAAGGCGAACGCAATATATTGAGGCCATATTAACTTTTTTAAACGTATATATTTATTACAAAATAAGAGCTGGTACTGGTTTGATAAGAACAGAGCTTAAATGAGCCACCGACATTATAAAGTTTTATAAAATAATTAATTGTAACAAATCCACATTTCCTGAATATTATATTTAATTTAAGGTAAATCGGTACCTCGTTTTTTATACTCGTTAACAAGCTCAAATATTAAAAGAAAATTACAGATTTTGAATTAATGATAATATTTTTTACGTCTCTCTTAAAATTTGAAACGAGTTCTAATATACTATTCCTTAAAGTTCCGATATATTTGACGAATTAGCGTACGAAATACATCGACAGAACCTCACAACATAACAATCCATCTATTTCAAAAGTACTTATAATTTATAACAAATCTTTTCCATATATTTCACAATGAATATTTTCGAATAGAGGTTTTCCTACAGGTATAAGCGTAATTTATGATGTTAATAAAACTGAAATTTGAACATCGGAACTTATTATAACCCCGTTCGTAAAATCCTACCGCCTTAATTCCGATACAATTTAAGGGATAAAAAAGGATAAAAAATTATAGGTTTTTATGAATGTTTATCACCCGGGGCTCAATCAACGACCAATATAACGAAAAAAACACTTAAGTGATTTGTTTCTAACCTTGTAACATTCTTTATATACGAAATTATGTTTTCCTTAGCATGGGGTAAAATCGCATTGATTTTCTTGCGTGGTATATAAGAAAGCTTTTTCGACACCTTATTTCAAAACTATCTTATATAATATATACGGTGTTTAGAGATTTATCGAAATTTGTATACTTTAGTTAAAAGTTTCTTATTAGGAAAAGTTATAAAGGTTCGATATAAAACAACAATTATAAGGTTTTTGGATTTATATTACGAAACCTTCCAAAGTTTCCCCTTTGTTCTGTTATTTCAAATAATTTATTCATCAAATGTCGCTAAACTCTATTCTAACTTTATTTTTATATTTATTAACGGTATTTTATTTTTCTAGGTATTCAATTTTCTTATGATTCATATTATAGGGTTAAAGGTTTATGAACAAAATGCAAACCAATATATGGATAATAACATATTGGTTTTCGCGTCCGAATAGTTTTAATCTTAATATATTAGTGGCTGTTGAAACCTGATTGACCTTATAAAACGAAATAACCCACTGATTTCAACCAATGTATAACCGGTTTTTCCGGTTATAAATTTTGCACTGAATATTATAATCCCTTACTTACGATAATTAAGGTTTTAATTCAACTTAATTTTATTAAACAGGGTTTAAGTCTGAAAACTTACAGCGAAAACTTTAAGATCTTATGATATTACAAGGAATTCTGCTGTAAGAAATACGGGCCTTTGCTACATCTTTTTCGAATAAGTATCGCTGCTACCGTTATATCTATATTTACTTATTACGTTAAAAGTAGATAGTCCGATCGCAACTAAAAGGGTCTTAAAACCAGATTTAAATATTTTTAGTTATAGCGGCGAAGGCGGTTACCCCTTTTTACAGATCCTTGCCGAATATCGTAGACTTTAAGAATACTAACCTACTCTTTGGTAAAGTCCACCTCAAATAATAACGATATGAATTCTCCTTTGGTTTAAAAACTTTTAACATCAATCAACCCCTTATACTTTATATTACAACGTTATTAACTACATCTTCGCTAATAATTATGTAACAAAATCCCACGATATTAACTCTTGGGGCTATTAAACTCAACCAATCCATATACGTACCTAAGAGATCCGTATGGCTTTATGAAATAACGATAACGCTTTTATACGACTCCTACAACCTAAATGACCTACCATGATGTATTCAAGTAAATTACAGGGTGATTGACCACACGCTACGGCTAATAATAGTAACCCCAAAATCTCAGTTTTTTATGAACTTTACTACTTCCTTCTCAGTTCCCCCCCCCCCCCGATTTTTCCAAAACCTTATAGGTAAACTAAGTAAATAAATAACCTTTTTTACTATTGAAATTAATTTCATAACCCTCAAGCAACTTACATCACGGTTTTTACCGATAAATTCGAATAACTCTACGATAAATAAAAACATATTGGGTATAAATACATGGTTTTATGTAACGGTAACGTTATCATCAAAAGATCTAGCTACTTACACCTCACTACATATGTTTTCCATACGAAATTTAGCGAAGCGCTCCGGGGCTTAAAAACGGACAAACGCATTTCTTTACAAAATATTATAGTATATATTAATAATACCACTGTAATCTAGAATTTCAAAAATAAACTTATTAATTCGTCTCAATAAACTGTTAACATGTTCTATACTATTATCTAATGCTACTATGGCTTCGTTATGATGTAATAAAGCCTTTAATATATAGGTATCGACGGGAACAAAGTTGCCGACAAACTTGTAAACGACGATACTAAAACTTATACTCACTTCCACAAAAACAATGATCCTTTTGCCAACGAAATAAAATCTATACTCCGATTGCTGATAAATGAAAATCGAAGAAATGAATACACTTAAAACCAAAACAAATTATCCCTTTTATATAAACGTCAGGAATTTACTTATTAGACTAAACCTACATCAAAATTTGGCAAAATACGGTATTTAAATCGCTCCTCCCTTTCGCTGGCATCAGATTGTCCTTTTTATATCGTTTTTAACAACAAAAAACAGTAATAATGATTTTACAATATATTATAAACGTTTCAAACTCCTTAGTACGGATGGATATTACATTTGATGCAGAAGAAATCGATGTGCTATTTATTTAGTAGACTACCCAAACATTTTAAAGATTGAAATCCGCTGGCTACGGCTATCTAAGAAATCGATTCATGGTCGGATACGTAAAACCTATATATGTAAGGGTCCTTAAAATCCTAATTTTTTTAATTATATCCTTGTTACGAAATATTTCTTCAAAATAACAAGAAAACCAATCATGGTATGAATAAATCTATATTTAACACACGCCGACAATAACAACGTTTTGCATCTGCTAACAATATTTACGTTTTGATAACACTGGTCTATTATAAATAGAAAATCTTTATTCTGCTAATAACTTTACTATAGCAGCTAAAAAGGCTTTAATAGCCTCCTTTCAATATATTTGTTCTCATTATTAGGTAAAAACAAAACCCGGAAAGTGACGGAGCCCGGCGATGGGTTCGGTCGGGTGTGAGAAATAACAGTAATAATGACCGGAATGTTGGCTACAAGCTTATTTTTAATTGAACCCGTTTCTCCTTTACTATTACTATTATCATTATCGTTCCTATAGTCATCGATACCACCTCTACTGGGACGAAAAGCTAAATGCGCTGAAATTACCTAACGTCTAACTAATAACGCTACAACTGCGGTCTGGGTAGGGCTACCTTCTGCCACCTTTATAACAGCGCAAAGAGGCTTCTTAAAAGTGGTCAAACGTTCTTTCGACGCCTTTATAGTGACGTTAACCCGGCAAACGGTAAAGTTCCTTACGATAATAGCGGCGATGGGGATATAGCCAAATTTATCTTTTATTACCACTAATAATTAACTTTAAACCCTTCACATGAAACCAATAAAACTTTGACGAACGTAATGAACGAATTTTACGCTAACCTTAACTTTACTAATGTATACTCCATTACTTACCCTAACAGGAAAAAAAAACTAGATATAACCTGTATAAAATTAGGACTCGTAGAGCTAAATAGTGTTGGAAAAAAACGTATTAGTTAGGGAGGGAAAAAAGAAGGATAAGGAGGAAAAGTCGGGGAGCGGGGATACGCGTTCGCGTAAGGCCTTGTTGGGAAACTTAGAGTCCGCTGCGCAAACCCGTATGTTTTCATTTTAAAGGTCTTAATTATAAAATTCAACGAAAATAGGTCCGAGTTTTTTCAGGTTGATGTCGCTGGATATTTTAGTTGTTGTGGTGAAAGTTATATATTGTATGTTGTAAATTTATTTTAGAACGTCTAGATTCTAAACTTATTGTTTTTATAATGAATAATTCATTATTTTCAACTTTGATATCTTGACAGCTTTGGTAATCGCGTCTTAACTTCGAAATTTGAAACTGAAAAAACTTATGACTTTTAGTAGTTAATATTAGAGTTTTAATTTCAAGATAAGCTTCATAAATATATTTTTCTGGTATCGTGATACCGTTGAAAATTTTCAATATCTGTGAAAATCAATATACATAAAAGTTCCCGCTTTCATTACCCATGGAAAGAAAAATAATGGACGGGTTATTTCGAAAAATTCCTTTCACTAAAGCTAAAAATTTATAGAAAGTGCGCTTTCTTCTTCTACTCAGCTTATCTGTGATTGACCTAATAAAAATCATCATTGTTGATAAGCCTTTATCATTGTAACGCAGTAGATTCAAATCTCTGGTGAAAGTAACTGGTTTATTATATTAAAAGTGGTAATTTATTATTTCCAAGTTTTTATAACTGCTAACCTATGTTCATATTCATTCATATGGGCAACTTCATGGGCCGTTACATACATTGAATTGTGGAGTTCAATTCAATTCACCGCTATTCCAACAATTTCTCTAATAAATTCGAATTAAAGTTATAAATCGGCTTCTTTATAATTCGTATAAAAGAATTATCTAAAAGAACAATTCATCATTACTACCAAATTTATCTATTTAATTTACATTCAATAATAAATATTTACTTTGAAATACTAAATTCAAATGTCGATAGTATGACGATAATCTTTTACATATAAATAGATATTAATAAAACCTTCAATATTATTACTAAACGCTTCAAATTGTTTTTTATTTAAAGAGTTATATATGTTGACTTTTGCAGCCTATATAAGGAATTATTTGAACTCGGAACTATTGATTCAAAGCGTTTGATAATGGAGGTAATAAAGTTCGGTAAAGCGAATAAGTTTAGGGAAATCAAATTAATCCTTATATTAACTTCAAAGATATCAAGTCAATATCATGAAACATGTTACGTAGAATGATGTATTAAATGACTTATAAATGCTAATACATTGATAATCTAGATGAAATGAAACGTAATTAAGTTATCTGATCACATATAACAAAGTGAATAGAAGAATTCAAAGAACCAAAGATACGCAGTGGAAAACTATACTGGGAATGCAGAAAACTTATATATGCAAAACTAAAAAGTAAAATAATATTTAAATTACGAAAAGACTAACATTAATACAATTTGAAATATGTTACACAGAACTCGATATAATAATTTAATGTATCAAATGTATTTGATAAGTCAGGTAATAGTATTAAAAATTTATTATGATAGGGATACATAATATATATATCTATTTTTTGCATAGAAATGGAAAATATTTCGTGTGATCTATTTGAAATCTTTGTTATCATGTTCAAACCTATTTTTAAGCATTTAAAATTTAAATTTACTTTGAAAGACAATAAGTATTTCAATTGTTAAATTTATACTAACATTTTATACTTAGATAATAAACCTTCTTTTTACATTGTAAATTCGATAGTACCATTTCTATCGCCGGATTCCTTAAGTTAATATTGGCGAAAAAAAACACCTGAGAAATGTTCAGAATAATAGAGATTAACACGAACCTAATACCGCCAAATTTCATAGTTCATAACTCTGATATCAACTTTAAAGTAACTAAATTTTATATCAATTTTCAGATAATGGGGATTTAATGTAAATAGGTTTTTATTAAAAGATACTATAATATTATAAAGGTTACAAGGATATCAGCGTTACTTCCCAATATGTATAATAATTTTATTTTAGAGATTGGCAGCTTTAGCAACCAAGCAGCACATCTTTAGATTACAGTGAAAGGTCTAAGTGATATTGTTAGCCCTAACGTTCTAGTACCAACCTTATTGGTTTTTAGCGTATATTCTAGTTGAATGAGTGGATCTCTATTATCAGAAAACATTTGAAAAAGGGTTACGGTGTACAGAAAAACTATAAGAAAATTACGAAGAAAATCCGCAAACCTTTGAGTTAACAATGCTTTTAAAATTAGAAACATTTTCTCTACGATTAATAAGATGACTTTGCTATGGCAAATTACAGTTCTTGTTTAGCTTGAATTAAGTAAATTAGATGGATTATTTCAAATTTCGAATATTATAAACTTAAATAAAACCATTAAAATTATAAACGGTTTTACAATATTCTATACAAATAAAGTCAAACTATTCATTAGGATGATTACTTATGAAAATATTGAAGTTGATCAAATCAGTTGATTTGACCTAATTTGGTTGATCATTTACAAGTTAATGAAATAACAATGGCCCATCCAATCATATAAAACAAACAACTATAAAGAAAATGATAGGAAAAGAAGGCTGGAGTGTTTATATATGAATGTTTAGGTTAGTACAAAAGTAAAAGATAATGAAGACCTGTTAATCAAGTTACATATATAAGGAATTATCAAACCTTTGTGCGAACCTTTTCAAGAAAGACATAAGGTCAAAATATATGATTTTTTCACATAAAAAGTTATTTCATTTGGACTCAAACGCGATTTGAACCATAATAATCCTAACTGTACAATGTTTAAGTCAAGAATAATTCATAAAATTAAGGGAAGAACTACAGATAAGCCATATGAAAAGTCAAGATTAATTGCTAAAGGATACAATAATAAAGGGAAAAAA
This sequence comes from Anisogramma anomala, assembly GCA_038502455.1. Lineage (NCBI taxonomy): Eukaryota > Fungi > Ascomycota > Sordariomycetes > Diaporthales > Gnomoniaceae > Anisogramma > Anisogramma anomala. The sequence goes on along the minus strand of JASMMZ010000001.1, from coordinate 19,983,230 downwards.
TGGATTCTCACATAATTTCCAACGATTTCAAGAAATTAATTAACAATTGGTTGTCGTTTCAACAACAGTTTTGGTAATCTATATTGATAGGAAGTTTATCTTTAATAGTTGTGATATTATTTCAACATATACGTAATTTTCCATTAATTCATAAAGGAAAGATCGTTTCATTAGAGTTACCATTAAAATTCGATAGAAAATACTTATCTTGAAAAGTTGTTTTATGCGTTAACTTTTGTATAGACTAATTAAAGTAGTTATTGACTAGTTTTTAATTTATTCATCGCCGTTTAAGTATAGAATCTGAATAAAATTTTCAACTGACAACTGATATTTATTGATTACGCAAATTGATGAAGATTTCGATGTGTTTGTAACAGAAATATATAGTAAACGTTTTATCAAAACTTAGGTTTCCGTTCAAATTCAATAACTTACGATTAAACATTAGAAGTTTTGAGACTTCAAATCGATTGAAACTTTGGCTAAAATAAAATTCCTGAAATTTAATTCATAGTCGATCCAGATGTATGATTTTTATGATATTAAACCTCCATACTTCAGCTTTCACCACAAGAAGTAATGAATTTACTTACATAAAAAAGAAAATAATAACGCTATTAAGACTCAACTATTCTTGGATTAACACGTTTTCGGTAGTTATATCGCGACCCTAAGCTAACCGAAAGCATTTTACGACTTATTAATTACAGTATAAAATTGATATTTAATCCATAATAATTAATATTGGTGGGAAAAGCGCTTAGAATAGTAAATGAACAATTTGGATCGAGGAATGAATATGATTTCTATTGATATATTGAACGTTAAGTTCATAGTTTTTATTGAAGTTTCATTTAAAATTAAGACTAACTCGTAGTAATAGATCGGATTTCTTATAGTAATCATTAACGAGTATAATGTAAAATATTGTTGGAAAAATATTAACTGATATTTTTAACAGGTCAATTGCGATACAGTCAAGTCAACTGTAATGAAAACAAGTTGGTTATACCAACTGCAAATTGACTATATTGTTTGTAGGTTGACTGAAAGTCAATTTCAGTAGGTTCTCACTTTAAACTGGGTTACAGGCTAAGAAATTAACCAAACAACTTAGTGTGTAGACCGGTTAGCGGTTTGGCAAACTTAAAAGTAACACATTACCACTTTCAATTCAATACTAATTGCTTCAGCCATAGATTTGAATTGACTATGTTGTAAATATAAAGGCCTACCAACTATAATAAATGCTTATGACGTTAATCAAAGATAAGCTAGGTAGAAGAAGAAGCTAGTTTCTAGTTATTATGCTTTATTTAAGCAAGGTAAATGAAGAATTCTTGCAAAGTACCACTATAAGCTGTGCTATTATTCGCGGCAACAAGTAGAGAGAGCTTATAAACTATCCAGTTATTCGCGGCAGTCTATAAGTGAAGATAGTATCGCCATCATTAAAAACATCAAGAAATCTTCACTGAACAAGTCTTAAAGACATTGAGATTGATCTCTAAAAGTTTGAAGATCGTCAAGTTACCAAAGTTGGTAAACGGTTAGGTCAATATTATTTCGGGTACTACTACTGAAAATTTCAAATCGCAAAATAAATGAATTACACGGCCTGCAACTACAAATAATAACTTTGACAGCAAACAATATACGATCAAACCTCTACATTAAACTTTTCCCCTTATACTATTTCATTCTTTCTTTCCACTCTTTCATCTTCGTTACGATAGCTATTCAAGACGTTGAAATTGACACTGTTTCTGATTCCGTAAGGAAGAACGTAGTTAAAGCCTTTAGTATTATCTTTGTTAATCACTACAATAACAACGTGTGCTTTACAAACGCTGATGAAAATTTATCAGTTAAGTACCTGATTATCGTAATTAACCGTTTTGTCTTCAATTGAAATACTAAGGCTTTTTGGTTAGTTATCTTTTTCGTTTACGACGGTAATGACACCGGTACTGAATTTGGCTAGTATATAATCCCAAGTTTGCGATTTTAACAACAATGATAAAAACTTACCTTATAACCACTATATCAATCGTAAATAAGTTAGGTTTAGGCAATACGTATTAACAGAAGGCTCTAACCTGGAAGCCTAACCGCCGATATACGCAAGAAGAAAAGGAAGATTCCACTTTTTTAAAGTTTTTAAGTTATTTACCGAAATTCTCCTAAACTAATAAAAGGTATTAAATTTGTTGTGTATGAAGCGGCTAATTTATACGCTATACTACTGTTAAATGCGAATCAACATAGGAAATATATTATACCTAATAGCTCTATACCTTTGACTGTGAATATATTAAACTAGTTATAGACTTTAAAAGTACGCAGGTATAAAATAAGGAAAAGCTGAAGGGTATCGGTTAGAATAAAGATACCGGATTTGAAGTAACGCAATAATTGGCTAACCACATCTTTTCATACCCCTTGATAGGTAAAGACCCCTATCGTCATCATAAAGATCAAAACTCTGATTCTATATACTTATTTACTATTTGCGATCGTTTCATCAAATAAGTTTTTCAAATTATTATGCCAAACGCTGGTGTAGTATAGTACTTAATTAGAGGCTGTTTGCAATAGGTCGCATTGCAAATGAATACTAATATTATTATGAAATTTAATTACACGAATACCAGTAGAGTTAAGGTTAGATTTAGTCTTAAAAACGCTCTTTACTAAAATCGATGACTGCGACAATAGTCGTTAGACCTATTGTTTTCCACATCATCAAATACTCTGCTCTTTTCCTTCATTGCCTTAATATAAAAAAAACCTCGGCATCAATATCAATGTTTAAATTAACTAATTGATTAAAGGTAGCGGTTAAAAATTCCGATTTAATTTAAAATATGGATTCTTATGATTTTACTCTTAAAGGCTGAAAATAATACCACGAGACCTAATAAAGTAAGAACTTCGTTAATTATATGGACGGTGGATTTTCCCGCTGATTAATAAATTATATGAAGTATTTAAAGTGATTATTTATAAAGATGTAAACCTATTAGCGTTAAAGATATTGAATAGTTTTACCATTACTATCAAATACACTTTTAATCTCGCTTTGAGTTTAAGTTTATATTTAGAAAGGATTCAAATTTCAACTTTCAAATTTTTGACAACGTGTTTTACTTGAATGCTAAACTTATATTTTACTTTATTTACTCCATATAAATGGTTTACGATGCTAAATTTCTTAAAATCATTACAGTCAAGGAAATATAAGAGGCATCACATATTTGATAGATTATACGTAATTGACACTCCTAAATGTACTAGTTTACGATATTACTACCAATTTTGTTACGATAAAACTTCAAATTAATGCCGAGTTAATATGGATTTAGTATAAACAAAGGCTTGTTAAGGCTTATTAAGGTATTAATAAAGTTAAAAGGGTTTACGATATCTTTCTCTCAAGGATCGATAGTTTTATAAGCTTAAACACAAAGTTGCATATAGTAGTACAATGTTTTAACGATATTATTAAGCCGAACGGTTTCATACCAACTTTGCTGGTATTCGAGGCGTACTTACAAATAAAGACTGAATTGCTACTATCGTTAAATACCTATATACAGGTAATAATATATAGTAAGGTCTTGAAAGAACTTAAAAAGGAATCGGTATACCGCCAGATCAATAATACTTTTAGTACTAGGAACAAATTATCGACAACAAACATGCTATCTTTACCTCTTCACATTGAAGTCCTTGCGTAGAGAAAGCCATGTAGATGAGATAAACCCGATAAGCTACTAAATATCGCCAACCCAAATATAGTAGTTGAAACCGCTAACAGTCCCGTCACTTTTCGCATCACGCAAGTCAAACTGTACAGAAAACTCCTTAAGTCCGATAAAAATCCTTAAAACAAAAACAAAAACCTTCAAAGATCCTCAAGACAAAGACCCTTCTAACAACCTGAAAGACCCTTAAAATCCTCAAGACAAGGACCCTTCTAACGACCTGACAACCTCCGAAAACCCTCTTTAAGACGAAAACCCTCCTCAAGTCGAAGACCTTCAAGATCCTCAAGACAAGGACTCTTCCAACGACCTGACTCCTTCCAAAAACCCTCCTCAAAACGAAAACGAAGACCCTTCTCGAGACGAAACCAAAGACCTTCAAGATCCTCAAAACCTACCCCCCAAAGATCTTCAAGAGGCTGAGATACAGTCGCAACAGGCGTCACAGGCCCAGAAAGTCCCAAAGGCTGAGGTAAAGACGCAACAGGCGACACACGCCCAACAGGCGTCACAGGCCCGGCAAGCTCGGCAGGCCCCACAGGCCCGGCAGGTCCGGCAAACCCAACAGGTCTGGCAGGATCTTGCCTGTCAAGGTCGAAATATACACTCCAAAGGCGTCGGTTGATTATAAGGCTACCTAACAAAGCTACCTGGCAAGGCCACCTGGCAAGGCCACCTGGCAAGGCCAAATCACGTGACGGGGGACAGGAAAGGAAATAGGGGCACCCTGGCAAATCGGAAGATTGCCAGGGAGTCAAGGCCGAAGCTGTTGTCAATACGGACTTAATTAACTGGCACAGTTAAGTTGGGTGTGCAATTGTGTGTATTGAGGGATTGGAGTACACAAGGGGTGCCACACTTGTTACCGGGAAAACAAGTGGCAAGGAGTGACCCTGCCATACAATTGGCAGTGGAGGTGACACAGGGAAGGACTTGCGTGGCCGAAAACTTTTTTGACAAGACGCACTGGCATCGGCACAGGCACCACAAAACAAAAAGTCGCCATTGTTGGAACAATATTGACTGCTATTTTTAATAGGTCAATTGCAATACAATGAAGTCAACTGTAGCGACAGTAAGTTGATTGTACTGACTGCACGTTGACTGTATTATTTGTGGGTTGACTGCAAGTCAAGTGCAGGAAGCGCCCACTTCAGACTAAGGCACGGGCCAAGCAATTGGCCATACAAATTAGTGTGCAGACCGGCTAGCGGTCTGCCAAACTTAGAAATAACACATCACCACTCAATGCAATACCAGTTACTTCGACCAGAGATTCGAATCGACTACATTGCAGCGATAAAGGCCTACCAACTAGTAGAACGAATTTACAATTATCGGTAACCTAATTCGCTGGATTTATGTCAAAAAAATGGTTATTTTCAAATTTAAAATAAGTAACGAAAAATTTCTGACAGTTCACTTAATAGTCATCTGAGAAGTTTACAAAAGCAGGGAGATTAACGAATTTTAATGCATTAATAGCAAAAATAACCCTCCTAATGCTATAACGAAAGCTATACTAAACAAATCCTTTGAAAGGTTTGTAGATAGTGATAGGCTAACTATATAAATTGATGGATACATAGAGAGGCTACTTAGTAAGTTTAAGACATGTGATAATAGATAAGAGGTAAGGCAAAAGAATCCTAACAAATTGGAAGATGACTGTATTAATATCGAATTTATTGATTGGTACGGTCGAGTTTATATATATGGAGAGATAAAAGTATAAAAGTGATTAAGTAATTATTTCCGATATTTATAGGGGTAGGAAACGAAACTACTATACAAATGGTTGTAAAAAAAGAAAAAGAAAGCACTTACATTACCAGTTGATCGTCTTACAAAACGCACGAGCACTATAAAATAAAAAGCTATTAGTATGAAGATAGTAGTCAAATGCAGTACAATTAAGTTGACTGTACTAATTGCAAATAAACTGTATTAACTACAAGTTTATTGTAGTATGATGCTAAATTCAATGTAGGGCACATGCCAAGCAATTTCTTATACAAAGTAGTACATAGACCGGTTATTGGTTAGTCACAATTATAACAATGTATCTACTTCCAAACCTTTGTAATACTAATTGTTACTTCAACAGCAATTCGAATCGACGAACGATACAATATCTAAAAATTTATTAACAACTTATTCTTCGAAGAATATATCATCGCCTTTTTCAACATGTTATATCAACTCATATATAGGTCAACGATAAAAGTTATCAATTTATAACATAATGACAGAAAATGATTTTTAATTACAATACTGTTTTTTACCGAACTTTATACATAGATAGGGTATACCATTCCTGTTTATATACAATCGACAATTATTTATTATTTGTAAGAAAACCAAATACTCCTATTTCAAAGAAACGCAAAATTATCAATATCAAAATTTAATTAGAGTACTACTAAAATTGTTAAATCGAACCGTTAGATAAAGGCAAGATTAACATTCAAAATGAGAAACTATTAGAATGCTAAATAAGTAATACTTTTTGAGTAAAATACAGTCACCTTGGGTAGTCGAATGAAATTGATATACATGTATCTCATTTTGAACTATACAAATGCTACGCCACGTATAGAAATGAATTTCAGGACGTTCTACCACAGTTACTAATGAAGTCCACCGACTTTGGTAGTATAAATTAGATACCATTAGTTAATATGAAGAGTTATAATACTTTATATCCTTGGTATAATATATGAGGGTTTATATGCCGGTTTCTCATATAGGACGCAAAGGCGTTTTATTATCAACGTATAATTAAAAGGTTTAATATAATGTCATGATTTTAGAAAATATAAACATCTGAAAGATGAATATAAGTTGAAATATAATATATACGAGTATCTAAATGCGAAGGAATAAGTTTACTACTATTACTAAATATAAAAGAGTAACGAAAAAAATACATTATTAGCATTTTTTATATACAACATAAGCTTGTGATATGTTTATATAGGCTGATTTTTTAATTACGAACAGGATTAAACGTCATAAATAATTTCATAATGTATAAATGTTAATGTTCTCAACTCTTGAATGGTATTTACCTAATTTTTTTTTTTTTAAAAAAAAAATTCATTGGTAAAAACATACACGCAAAAATAAAAAAATTCTCCAATATTGTGATGATTGTATTGGTTGACATAACACAAACTATCAGATATTACGTACATAAAACATTTTAAGTATCCATGTACTACGTTTTCATAAAGTAGAGTTATACCATAACGAATGACATAGGAACTAACTAATGATTCCAGTCACTTATAATCAATAATTATCTGCTTTATTGTTGTTATATATATTGCTTCGACCACGATTCATACCTACAACCTGGCTTCACGAAGACATACTAATAGGCTTCATATTATAAATGAAATAGTATATAATAAAATCCATAACATTACTGTATATATTAACTCTGTTCCCATGAAAAAAATTATAGTATGTGGACTGTTTTGTATCATTATGCGCAAAAACACCATTTTTATGCCTTCTTGGTATTGTTACTATTATGCCTAAATTGCATACCGTTTGGTAAAGATTTTTTATTTTAACATTTTTATACGTAAACTTCAAATCAAAAATGTTTTATATTGAAGTTCTTAGGAAGTATTTGCGTAGTTATATATTACATTCGCTTTAATTACCACAAACGGTAAAATATTACTTGATAACGTTATATCTTATCTCTAATCACAGACTTAACCAAAAACTTCATCAGAAACATTAGGTTTCTCTCCTTTTTTATATATTGTGCGGTGTTGAAATGCTGTCTCAACCCGCGCATTAATGACGACAGAAACCGCACGAAAAAATCCAACATGATTGATAACAGTAAGGGATTTTCCGGTACGGCTTTAATTTGACCAATAACTATATTTACTAATTCTATAGAAATAGCCGTCATGAAGGGTAGCAAAATGGTTGGAATTCAAGAAGAGATACTTCATTGACGTGTTTATAGGGCAACTCTATTTGGCAACGTTTGAGTTAGAATATTAAAAACACAAAATAATAAAGTTTTCCATAGTTTAGCATACGAACGCCAGTACAGTGAAGCATATTATCTAATAAAATGACCAAATGAATGAATTGTTCTTATTAAGTGTGAGTTATTTACTATATACATGTAAACAGAGCTCACTATATAGGAATGTACTCCTTTATCGAATAATGTCCTAGATTGAAAAACCGTACCCCAAACTTGTATCTGAGCGTTAGTTTCCAAACATCTTCCACTAAGCTGAAGATAAAGTGTCAGGTGAAATTCTTCTCGCAACAAAATCTACATCAGATGTATTCCGTTTAAGATAGCTCTTAAAAGTGTGCTAATAGCTGTCTCAAATTGTCTTACTTTATTTACTTCCAACCAACTTTGATATAGAGAATAGACGGTATTACTATATTATATTTCTTTCTTTTCATGACTTTATATCCAATTATCCATTTCATGCACCCCTTACTGCATAACAAAGATATACAAATTTTATTATTAGATACACCAAGAATGTTGAATTAGTTTGACCGATCAAATTAATGTAGAAAGAGAATCAAACTTCGTATTTACAATATATTTGCTTCTAAAAAGTCTTCCTGGTCAATCAAGTCTAATAGGTAAGCAGATAATACTTCATAAAAATATTTTTGTGTATAAAATATTGTTATTTTCAAACGAGGGAGGGTGCCACCCTTATAACTAATACGGCGAACAAAAGAAAATCACGTGTACAATAGAGATAATGGTTCTGATAAAAAGAATACCTAATGGTACATTCCTATTTACACAATTTGTAGGAAATTTAGGAGTCTTTCAAAAAGAAAAGAAAGTTAGTATAGTGTTATTCTAATCTATAACCTTAGGAAGAATCGTATACATATAAAACTACATTATCATGAGACCAATAGGTTAAGATATATAGAAAGGTTCAAATAGGTGTTTAACTACTATACTATAAGACCTATCGGCTAATGTATATTGCGTTTAAAACGCTACTAACTAACCATTTTCACGTCGCTTAGAATAAAAAAATGTTTCCCTTATAGGGCCACGTTAATACCTCGTTCTGAACGAAAAATAGATAGCCTGAAACACAAAAATATAAATAGAAACCATTTAATCGTTAAGTTAACTCATAAGAATGAAATATTAACCAAATTTCTAATTTTATTCGATTATTTAAGCTATAAAAGATAAATTTCATGGTATCGAATCCAGTGGGAAATGAATTGATAAGAAATACGCTATTAATACATAAAACTAATAGCTTTGGATAATTGTCAAAAGAGTAAAAATAGATACCTTAATGTTGTGCCTCTTAATAGGAGAGAATATTAAGTCTTATTATCAAAATTTAACCACAAATCAATCTACTAGGTGTTTAGGTCACTGCGACTATATAAAGACTCTACTTTGAAAGTTTTCGTGGCGGTTATCGTGAAGAAAACGTTAAGAAAAGCTGGAAAAAAGTATTGAAGAGTAGTTTATATAACGTTGAAAAAACCCAATGAGGAATATATTCAAAAGTAATTACAAAACCAATTTAGTGAAATATAATTTCAAAACTTAGATTCACGGAATAAATGAGATTATATACACATATTGAAGGTTTATTTCGTATGAGATATATAATATAGGATGGATTATATCACCATGATATTTGATAAAGAAGAAAACGTAAAGAAAAGACGAAACATTATAACTAAGCTGTTTATACTATATATTAGCTTTGTATCACAACTATAGCTACATATAGAAAAGCTCATAACAATGCACAGCTGGATTTAGAGTTGAATCTCAGGTAATTCTAGGTTTAAATTTACGTTTAAAGGTACGAATAAATATTTAATCGTTAGTTCTGCATACAATCGCGCATATCATTGTATTTATAGTTGCTAAATAGGTATATAATTGCGTTCGAAACACGATTTAATATATAATAGAGACTGGTGAATAACAAGAAAATTCGATATTTAGTACGTAAACTCTTAAAAACAACATGCAGCATGATATTAATTGATAGGATATAATTGGTATAGCAATTAAACTAGTGAATTGTTCTTATTTTTAACTATATTTATACGTAAAATACTAATGGTTCAAGTTAGTTTTTAATCTTTCGATGTTTCCCTGATAGATTTACATATAGAAAAAAATCTGTCAGAGCGGTGCAAATGAAATATTTAAATAGATAAAAAATCTGTAAGAGAGTTGTAAATTAAATATTTAGACCACGATGAAACATCAACAGCGATGTAAATGGTGGATTAAAACCGCGACAAAATTTGAAGAGCGGTGTAAATAAATAATTTAAATCATGATGAGATAATGAAAGTATTATAAGTTATTTAACTGGAGTGGGGTCGTAAAACTTTTTTAATAACGTTAAAGAATAGTATGCTTATCTAAATAAGCGTTTTGAACGTTTTATTTAGGGCGTCTTTGGTTATTATATTTTTTAGGTTCGACTTTCCATTAATTTACCTTATTTTTTCAATTTCGCGGCGTTCGTACGATTCGCGTAAAGTTATAATGTCGATTATAAGGCGTTTCTTATTCGTGATAACAAGATCAATCTGGTATTCGTAAAGAGAAAAGGAATCGTTGTAAACTATTAGAGGGAGAGGTTTTGAACCAAAGTTTAAAACAATTATTCGGACGGTTATCATTATAGTAATTTAGAAGTCGAAACCTCTAATTATATCGTAGATTTACAAGGCGAAATCGTTTCTTATAAACATCTTATAATTCTTGAAGCTTTAATAAATAATACTATCACGAAGGGTAAATCCGTTTCGAACTGGTGTTTCATTACTAAGAATAAAACCGAATTTAATTTACAAGTTATAGTCGTTATTATTGGCGAAAAAGATATCAATAAAAAAAGAGCTAATACTACGTATATGAAATAGTATAAATTATAAATCGCGTTTTAAATTATGTATTTGTTACGTAAGGGGTTCGTTAAAAAACTTATATATGTTATCTAAAGGGTTGGTTTAGTATTGCCTAGCGACCGAAAGGTTAAATACCACCTTTGACTATATTACTATGGCGACTTAAACATTACGTATACGCTGGCATTTGTATTCTTCGGCACGTTTTACGTTATTCAGGTTAATAAGGATAACTTTGTCTATTATCTCCCTATACATAAGATTTAGAATATTGTTTCTGAAAGTGATTTTCTTGCTGTTAAAGTTAATTATATAGTCTTTTATTAAGTATATTTTGAGTTTGGGTTTCAGTACGGCTTTTAAAAGGTTTGTTTTTTAGCCCCGAAAAACAAAACATTATGTAACGTTCATATATTATTCATTTATATACCTGTTAGTTTTAAGCTTTTAAAACAAATTATAAAAAGAATAATAGATACGGGTCGAAAGTCGAGTTGATTATTTCGAGTCATTTTTTACAATATATATATACCAACTTTAATGATTACGTAAAGCCATTTTATAATATATCGAACCATTTTAAATAAATAATATTTTCGGAGTTCCGTTAGTATATACGCGTAAATACGGCGTTTAAACCGCTTTTTCGATTATATATTAAATTGTTTAATATTACGAAGTTTTATGTGAAGGTTATAAAGCATGCGTACGGTGGCAGAAAACTTCAAAATCAAATATTATCTTCTTTTGTCAATTATGCGATTAAATTATAATATTTTTCTTGCCGACATTATCGTAACTTTTAATTATGAAGCGGTATTTTTATAGGGCTTAGCGGCTTTATCCTGTACCTCGTAAATTAAGCTTTTGGGAAAAGATTTCCAGGTGCCGTATATCGTTAATTTAAACCTTGTAAAACGAATAACGTTTTGTTTAATTAAAGTAGTGATTTTTATTTAGGTCAACTGTTTGAACGGGGTATCTAAGATATTAATAATTTTTACTAGGCGAAGCTTTGGACTTAACTTATGGTTTGCCGGTTATTTTTACTTCATACGCGAGTTTATAACAAAGGCTTTAAAATTTATTTTGTTTTTAAAGTTTAGTGAGCGTCTTCTGCGATGCGGTATTCGTTTCGTTAATATAGGTGAGCTGATTTTGTGTAGTGGCAAAGGTTTGGATGTGGAATCTGAAGGGTATATGGAACTCAGGGACGGCTTGAATTCGTTATCTTAAGAGTATTTTTGTCGGTGTTACTAGCTGAATTGTGGTTTCGAGCTGCGTTTGTCTACTTTTTTCCTTTTGTATTTCTGTACCATTATTTAAAGAAATAAACTCGTATTATTGAATATTTTTACAATTATATCGTGGCTTTTGAATCTGTTGATTTTTGAATGATTAATCTTTGCATTCTCCGGTTTCTAAATTGTGACTTTCAACTATAATAGTAAGTTTAAAAAATTAGTTTCACGCGGTTTTTTTTCGTAGCTAATACTTTTGAAACATTATTTTCGGTCCGTAACGTACGTCATACTGTTATAAATTTTGCACGACATTTAGTTTTGATATCGTAGCTGGCGACAGTGTTGAATTTATATGACTTTGGGATTAACATCAAAAATAAAGATGATTAAAATAAGCTTATTCGATCCGGATGTATTATCAATCACAGTAACTATTATTTATAGGCCTATCTTTTTGAAATTAGTACTTTTTAGTTTTTCAATAGTATCACATATATTTTTAGACTGTTTTTAGCATCGTGTACACTTTTTGATAACCTATAACATTTTTAATGGCATCATTTTTACATTTATTGCCAGTGATTCTGGCTTTAATGCGTTATTTGGTTAAATCGAAGGTTATGCCTGCATCGTAGGTAATCCAATCCAAAGGTTTTAAGTGAAAATTTAATTAGTAATCTACGAAAGTATCTTAGTGATTCGTAACGAAAACGTTTCGAGTAAAATTTGCGGCTTGAAATAATCTTATTACGTTGATAATATGTGATATTAATTGGTTATTAAGGTATATTATATTTCTAATTATCTAGTAATCAAAGTTTACATCATTTCAAAGGCGAAATTCAAACTGACGTAGGGTTTACAAATGTAATTAGTATTCGTTGCAGAATTTTTCGATAAGTTTAAGCGTTCTTTTTCCTATATCAGTATATTTTGCAACGTGAAATAGCCTTAAAAACGTTTCGTAATGAGGTATCAGAATTGTTGATGTAATATATTTAGTTTCGTTTACGTTAGGAAGATGGCTCTTATTATGCGTAATTGAATGAAAAATTACATGTATGAAAACTTAAGGCGTAATATTACAGATACGTTATCTAAAACATGAATAAGTTAATTAGTTGTATTTTGAACCACGATTCCGAATTTATATATATCCATTAACAATAGTAAAAATAACGTTTTGAAATTGATTACGTAAAATTCAACCGGTACGAATCGTGTGTTTACAACGATCGTGTCAAATAACAACGTTTTGCCTTTACCGAATAAAATTTACCGATATTTTCCTATTTAGTCGAGTTAAAACTTTGGAAATTTTACCGCGAGCGCGTTGAATTGCCGTTTTCCGGCGGTTAATATTTTGGTTACGCTGGTATTTGATATAACACTTTAAAATCAATCGTTATACCTATTAAAAACATAAATTATAACGAAATATAAGCATTTAACACATTGTTTTCGTAATCCAAATTTATGCTACACAAGATAGAAGCGTTTTGAAAGCTTGTGAAAATTCGTTGGGCGGCTTCATTATTTTGGGTTGTCAGGTAAGTATTATCTCCCTTTGAGTCATTTTTTATAGAGGTATACTTATAAGGGTAGATAATAAGTTTATCTTTTACTCTTCCATAGTTGGTTGCGTACGTTGTAAAATTAGTGTCTGTTTGGTTTTCAAGTGGATAATCAGCTTAAAATTAGCATTCAATCCGAATATACTTGTATACTAGCTGATTAGTCGACTCATAGCCGACTTTACCGTATATAATAGAACGTTTTTAATACCCTATAAAACTTCGTATATTTTTCCATCAATATTTCTCGATACGTGGAAAGTTTCGTATTTATTTATATGATCCTTTTCGTTAGTGAGTTTTTTTTTCCTTTCTAAAGATTTCTTTATAGTATTTCTCGTTTCAGTAACTATATTAAAAGGGTTTTTTTTTGTTTCGGGTACATTTTAACTCGTTGATGAAAGATGTAGTAGATCATTTCGGCGAGGTTAATTTTAATTATTTAACTTTTAACTTTGTATTTTCGGCTATAAATATTGATTTGAAGTTTGTTTAACAACGTATTAAGGTTTTAAATGAAGTTTTAAAGTTTGTATAAAAACACTTTAGGTTTCTTTCGGACTAAAATAATGTAAGGTCAAAATTTAGTTTTTTTTCAATATGCTTTAGTAAATATTTCGATAACTAATTCGTTTCCTTTATATTTTGATTTAAAAGCCGTTCAATATTTCCGAAACTTTGCTAATAAGGTGGTAAACACTTTCATTGGGTTTTATTAGTGTTTTTACGCTGGTTTTCAAGAGTTTCTAGGTAGTTTTAGTTTAATCTATTTCATAAAGCTCGTGGTTTATTTCTGTATCGAAATAAACTTTTCAGTCATTATAACAAATGGTAAATATATTCACCTACGTATGATGATACATATATTACCTTTGTACTTACCTATGAAATATATCTGTTAAAATAATATAAAACTATAAAGGTTCAATATTTAGTCTTTTATATATATTTAGTATTATATGTATTCCGGTATTGAAGACGTTGTATGACTTATTATTATCTTTCTTGTTTTCATCATAAAATTTGGCAAAGTTGGTGAATTTTGTTGGATTACTCCCATTAGTGGGAAAACAGTACGGTGAAAGGTTTTGATAAGGGTTATAATTGGTGGATATTGATTTATAAAGTTCGTATCATTATTTTACGCTATATATTATATTTTCCGGCGGGTGGTTTTCCTTATCCGATCCGTTTTTATTTAGGTACAACGAATTATCTATCATATCCGGGGAGTAGCTTAATATTTATCTTTATTTAAAAAAGCGTTCTGGTAAATATCCATATTGAACCCAAGTCGTAAATGATTTTTGTAGCCTTTTCTCCTTTTCCATTAATTTCTCCACCTCCTTTTACACTTTACGGAATATATTCAATTTTATTAAGCGTTTTAATCCCTACATTTACGAATTATTTTCTTCGTTTCCTAGTTTTCATTTTCCAAAGCCAGTTCTAGCGTTTTTCTAACTAGTATCTTTTCACAAATTTTACGTCTATTACTTTATACTTGGTTTATTTTTTACATTTGAATAAGCCTAGCCGTTACCAACAATACTTTGACGATACAGCTATTATTACCACCAGTTATATTAATACGTTTGCTTTGTAATTGTTTTTATAGTACTTTGAAAATTATATTGTTTACTATATACTACATATTTAGCGTTGAATTTTTAGAGTTTTTTTTTAAAAAAAATTATTGAATAAATTCCGTCCTTTAATATTTATGTTATATTCATTCCGAATTATATTTATGATACATATATTCCTCATAAAATAGTTCATATTTTCTATTGAAGTTTCGATTTTGATATTCTATCAATTGAGGTCCAAGAACTTAAGAATATTTTTACAAACCAATATATTTTGAAAAAAATAGGTTTTATATTGTTTAGATTTATTTAGATTTATGAGTGTTGCAGCTATGATTATAAGACTACGAAATATATTAAAACGGTCAAGAAGTAAAATTATATGTAAATGGGAAATTCTAAAGCGGTGTAAAAGTTGGTTTAACATAGTAGATGAGATTCTGGTGCGTTTGAAATATAGTGTTTAAAGAGCTTCATTTTAAAGAAAAGCGTAAAATTCGTAAATTGAAACCAAATGAAATATAGTAAAACGTTTAAAAAGAAGTTTCAAACGATTATTATAGTTAACAGAGTTTAAACAAAACGTAAATAAAGAGTGATTATAAGTGAGTTACCGGTTTAAATTATCATTTTAACGCTTTGACAACGTTGAATCAATTAATGAATTAGTAAATTTGAACTTCATATGTAATGAATTTACATAAGCGGTATAATTTATGGCAGACGAGGCATGACGCAAGGAGGAAACCGAGCAGGGGAAAATCAGGACGGGAAAAATAAATGTTTTGAAGAGGTGATATATGGCATTCGGTTTATTTATTCGGTTTATGGAGTGCATTTCGTAGGCGGTTCGGATATCGTGTGTTATCCGTTTTTAAAGTTTATAAACGGTTTGGATCCTATGTTTTAGTCGTTTTCGAAGTTTGGAAGCGGTTTAGATGTTATGTCTTAGCTGTTTTCAAAGTATGCGAGCGGTTTGAATGCTATATTTAGATTATATGGCTCCTAATAAAGGGTTTTGAAACTTGGTGGTTTTGGTTTAATTAGCTTAATACGTAATAAAAAGTTTTTCAACAAGTGAATAGGTACGTTTAAAGCGCTAAAACGAGTTAGCGAATTATGTAACGGCGCTTTTATTAAATAAATTATTGATCTAAATAATAATATCGTACTGAATTTATTTATTTCAAAGTTATTTCTGACCTTATAGTCTTTTTACGCTTCAAGTTTTAAAGGCGATCCCTCGTATTTCCATATTCCCCAATAGTTTTTACAAGCCGTGATATTAAAGGAAGGATAATTAGGACCGTTATAGTATTCTGTTATAGGTATTTAACTTATGTTTATCTCTTTTCCCCTGAGCTATTTGTAGTCGACCGAATCGACTACTAATTAGTATCGATAAGGTTTTTATACATTAAATTAATGACAATACAAAAGTAATTATAAAGATTGGTAATGTATTAAAGTATTCAGATAAATCAATGGGAAAAGAGGTATCCGGAGAATATACGCTACAGGTAAGAGGTTATAACCTTTTACCCAAACAGTGATACTTTACTATATACTTTGCTAATCTCTCTTCTAGGCAATGTAACTTTTCTGTACACTTTGTAAATTCAACTTCTATGCAGTGGTACGCTATTATGTACTTTGCAAATACCACTTCTAGGCAGTAGCATACTATCATTCACTTTGTAGGAATACATCTTGTAGAGTCACACGTTACCATGCACTATTGCAAAGGTGCAATCTGCATTGTAGCCGCTTACTAACTATAGAGATATATGGTAATATCCACAGTTTTACACAGGCCTCAGCAATTATAACTACATCGTCTTTTATTAAGAAAAAAAAAGAAAAAAAACTTTGAAATTGGACGCAAAATGACTAATTTACAACGCAGGCTCCTATTTATTAAAAAAAACCTATAAAATCGACTGAGATATAAACTCAACCATGATTCAGAAAAATAAAGGTTAAATACCTATTTTTCTTCTTAAGGTAAAATAAAATTTAAAGCCATTATATTACGTATATATCTAACAAACCGCTGAATATTAACTATTATACAATTTTAAGGATAATATCACCAAAATAATTTGAATAAAATGATTTCTCACGGGTATCTTATTTCTAAAAAAATCATATATTTATTATGAAATTATCGTCATGAATGTTTCCCAATTTTATGAACATTGATAACTATGATATCAGGATATATCCTTCGGATTAATGTTACAACCAACGATTTATACTAAGTGATTGATTTAGACTAGAAATCGCCGTATGCCCTCGGTAACTATTCAAAATTAGGCAACATATACCGGATCGTATAACATACCTCAATATAAAAACTCTGTCAAAACACGAATCCGAAAATTAAGTAATAGCTTAGAGCTATAAAAGCCGACGAAACGGGTATCAACTGAGCACATCGCCCGACCTGACCGCCCATACTCCTCCAACTTACGAATCATCTTTATAATTTAACTCATCTTGACCCAAACACCATGACTTCATCATGAAAATTGAATTCATACTCTTTATCAAAATATATATCATTATGAAATATAAATTTATAACTGCAACTATCGTCATAGCAATAAAAATAAAGCCACACACTTGAATCCGACATTTTTAAACCTCGAAAACATCTTATAATCTACGGGTTTCAATATTTGGCGGGACTATTCAAGAAACATGGTAGTAACGAGTAAAATAATGTTATGACCCAAGCACGTTGGCGGGTTAGGAAACAGGCCAGCATGCAGCTAAGCTATCGAGAACCTGAAGTCCAACATATCAGGCGAGAAACATCTCTTTGTCAGCACCAGACTAGGCAATCCTTCAGGGTTAGGGTTATCTAGATCACAAGTGCTCACTGAACTTCAGTAAGCACCGGTGAGCTTCAGTGAGCAGCAATGAGCCAGTACTGAAGATGGTATGAAGGCCATAGGATATAAAGATACGGTCAGCACCACATAGATAGTATTTCCTTCATAGCTCTTCAGTTGTCAATCTAAGTATTCAGTCTACACACCTGAATAGCCTAACGGCTAGTAATCATTCTACAGCACAAACAAACATATTCTTGATATTGCACCTTTGTTACCTCTACTACCTTACTGCTAACATAAACCCTTTGACACCTTCTATTTACTTACGGGTATTTATTGTGATCATTACAAATAACAAGAAAAACGATATTATTTAAGGTAAACGTATCTACTACTTTGAAATTAAACCGGTTAAAAAAGCACTTTAACTCATTATAATCGAATCAAATAGTAAAAGGGGTAGGTATATTACATAATTTTTATACCCATTCAAGGAAAACTACTATTACAGAAACATCTCATCGAAAATTATATAATTATGTTCCATGTCAATAAACATACAAAGTGGTAAACAACTGCTTTAAAAATACTGACTTTATTAATTTACAGTAACCAACCGCTTAACCCTATTTTCAAACCATTTATTTTCATAATTGTTGACCGATCGAGATTCTAACATACTAAAATCGAAACTGTAATAAAAGCACTTTTTATATTTTGAAAAGCCCTCTACTTCTTATATTTCTAAATCCACTCAATTGTTCATTTTGTAATCTGAAAGAAGCAATCAACTAATTAAGAAAATTCGTTAATAAATTTCTGGTGAAATTTTGTAATATTCAAAAAGTTTTGTACATTTAATAATATACCGGGGGGAAATACAAACGCGAATAATCCGGATCTTCTCGCGGTCGATCCGGATACTCATACCTACAGTTAAGATGAAATCCAAGTATTTGACTTTCTTCACCGAAAAACCATATTACGTTAAATCTAAATTCAACCTGTTCCTTTGAAAACGCTACAATACTTCGCAAGTAATAGTTATAGAATTATTCAAATATTTGAACAAAATAATCAACAATTGTACAGATATACCGCGACAAATTTATGCAAAATATTCATTACTATATTGTCAATATAATGTTGAAATATCGCGGGCGCCCCAGTCAAACCAAAAGGTATAACCAAACAATTAAATCAAACAAAATGAATACGAAAAACTATTCATTTTTCTTATACGTATACGATTTTAATATGATAAAAACCCGCCCAAATATTTTATTTCTTGACTTATATTCATTTAGGTAACGCGCGTAAAATTTGTTGAATCAAAAGACACGGGAAATCTATTTTATTCAGTAATTTTATTGATTTTCTGGTCATCGATACAAAACCGTTTAAATACCCTTGGTTTCGACATCAAGAACACCGGTGTTGTAATATATAGATACCTCGTGTATATTAAACCATTATATATTAAATAGGTAACCTAATATTGAAATTCAAAAAAACTCATTCTATCACATCAAGTATAATAGGCTCGAAAGTATATCTGAAATTAAATCATCATTGCTACATTCAATATAAATATAATAGTCGAAATTACACTATATGAAGGTACGGTAGACGCTATTTTATTATTAAAAAACCCGAGGACGTTTACTAACTCGAGCGAAAAACGGGATCAATTTTCTTTATCATCTGTAACACGTTATGTTTTCTATTACGAAATCCAAGTTATCTCTTAAATCCTAATAGTAAAGGTTATTTACTAACAATCTCTGAAAGGTATATCTACTCAATAAGTACGAGTTAACAATCTAATAATAATTAAACTTTTAATTTTATAATTTTTTTTCAACTTATATCGTATCAATATTACGTCGATTAATAATTTTCCTACTTCAAACCATAACATAACTCTCTTCGATATGTAAAGTTACTTATAAATCCCGTATCCATATTCTATTTTCAATTTCAACTTGAATTATTCCGGAAATAATAGAACCTAAAATTGAACTTCATTCTTTATCTATCTTAACGCAAGGTTTTATAAATAAGTGATTTCTATATTTTGTTGGAAACCAAATATTATTTTCAAAATCCTAAGAATGAATAAAGAAATCTACTCTAGCTTTAACCGTTATATCGAAGCCTCATTTACAATAACATAGCAATTACAGCAAAAATTAACCTATGCATCCAGAAAATACAAATTATTGAAAACCCTAGAGATAAAGAACGTGTCCTCGATTATATATATTTTTTGATTTTATTAAAGTAATTTTTATTTCATTCATTAACTCATTTATTTAGGTCATATAACTGCTACAACAAACTTTGTCTAGGACTTGAACTTGTCCTATCACT
The DNA here is from genome assembly GCA_038502455.1 of Anisogramma anomala. Classification (NCBI taxonomy): domain Eukaryota; kingdom Fungi; phylum Ascomycota; class Sordariomycetes; order Diaporthales; family Gnomoniaceae; genus Anisogramma; species Anisogramma anomala. The sequence continues at coordinate 19,962,919 of JASMMZ010000001.1, read as the reverse complement.
AAAAAGACTACCTTTATATCCTCTAATTAGACTGTATAACTCTACATTGAGTGGGCCGCCGGGCGGAAATTACATACTAATTAAAAGTTTTCCAACGAATTATAACGTAAGCAACGTTCTATGGCCTTTTTGTTTAAATTTCCTCTGCCGTTACCCGTATAACTCGATGTTATCAATCTTAACCTGAATTATATCTAATTAGTTATGAACTTTATACTCAAGTATAATGACTCTAATCGTATTATTGATCGCCATCAATTCATGTTAATATTAAAAAAATATAACCAATCTAGAGGTTTATAAAACGATATTAATATTTCGCTATGAGACTAAGTTAAAAATCGACATGTTACATTTATAACGTTCTTTTAAAGCTAATATTTCGATTTTTCTTGTCAATTTACAATATTTCAAGAAAACTGTTATCGGTAGAATTCAATCTGTGGAATGGGTAAGTCCTAATAAGTCTCTTTAATAGTAGGGTAATATATTATAACCAACTGAGAATTAAAATTGTAAAAGTTGTTGTTGAAAAGAATTAAGTTAGGCTATTACGAGCTAGTTATCCGGATATTTATACTTCTTGACAATTGTTAATATCACCCTTTGTGAACCTAAAAAGGTGGTTCATGAATAGTAAAAGTTGAATACAATTTCTCTTTACTTAGCTGCAGTTGTAAAATAACCAGTAAAGTGACCAGTTTTAGCTTATATGGTTAGAGCTGTAAATTTTCGGACGTTACAATTAAACTAACCTTATTTGAAAGCGGTTATACTATGATTTAATTTTTAATGTTACAATAGGTTTCATTCATATTCTAATACTAAAACCTTTTTATTTTTTGTTATATAGTTTCCCTTATTTGTTTAAAGTGAAGTGAAACTAGTAAATTTCAAACTAAATTGACCCGATAAGCTTCATATTGTTCAATTATCGATTTGGATATCAAGATTCATTGTATTACTTGAAAATTTGGTGTCGTAAACCTATAACTAGTTTCGGGTGTATTTAAGGTGTATGAAAAAGTAATTTTATGTTACTATCAAATTTGGGTGTATAAGGTAAACAAGTTTCTTGAAATTTCTAAGGTTAGGTATATTATATACAAAATTTCGCCTCGCTGTTAAATTCACGTAGATTGTGAGATCGTATTTTACGATTTCGCTAGCTAGGTAATACTACGATAATTTGCGACTTTATTATTCGAGATAACAATCTTTCTGTAAACTTTTACGTATTAAACTTAAGTTGAAATAATATTGACTGCTTTTTTTATTGGATCAATTACAGTACAATGAAATTAACTATACTAACTGTAAATTGACTGTATTAGTTGTGAGATTGACTGTATTAACTGCAAGTTAAGTACAGTTGGTGCCTACTTAAACTTAAAGCACGGGCCAAGCAATTAGCCATACAAATTAGTGTGTTGACCGGCTAGCAGTCTGCCAAAATTAGAAGTAATAATATCACTACCTTCAATGTAGGACCAGTTACTTCGACTAGAGATTCGAATCCACTACATTGCAACGATAAATATTTACCAACACTGATAAGTGCTTATTAGGTTAAGCACAAATAAGCTAGGTAAAAGAAGAAGTTACTTTCCGGTTATTACGCTTTATTAAGGCAAGGTAGAGGAAAGTTTCTTGCAAAATAATATTATAATAGTGTATCAGTTTTCGTGGCAATGAAATAGGGAAGGTTTCTGAAATGTGTCATTTTTCTCGGTAATTTAGGAGAGGTGATGGTATTACCATTGAAAACACCTAGAAATCTTTTTCAACCAACCTTGGAATCGTTGGCATTGACCGCTAAAAGTCTTAAGATCGTCAAGTTAGCAAACAGCTCACAGATTCTATCATTCACCCTACTACACCACTCTTTTTCCTCCATACACCTTTTGATTGTCGTTACGATAGCTTCTAAAAACATTGAAATTGATGTTGTTACCGACTCCGCTAGGAAAGAAGCGATCAAGGCCCTAGACACTATCTTCTCTAAGCACTATGATAAAGATCTTTAGTTTATTGATATAGATGAAGACTTATCTATTAAGTATCTTACCTACGTAATCGGCAGCTTCATAATCGATTTAAGCTACATTGAAAGCGTTTAAGAACCTAGGAAACTTGAGGACTTTTAAGAATAGTTTGGATATTTGATTTTGAATATGTAGAGAAAAAAAAGGTTAAAATAATAATAAAAAATAAACCATATAATCATAAGATCGACCTCCTTATAAAACAATAGAAAAAAAAAGGCAATCTAGCTAATGTACTTTACAAATTCGCTATAAGCGAAAATCTTCCCTTAGACGAAAACCCTTTTCAAAGCAAAAACCATCTTTAAGCTGAAACCCTTTAAGTTCCTTGGAACGAAAATCTTTCTGACGACCTAACAACCTCCAAAAACCCTTTAGGTTTCTTTCAAACCTACCCCCTGAAAATCTATTAAACGCTGGTTAAGTAGTTAACAAAAGGTTAAGGTACTAGCGTTACAGACCCAGCAAATTTAAGTGGATAATGTATAGGCCTAATAGGCGTTACAAGCCCAGCAAGTTTAAAAGGCTATGGTACAGGCGCAACAGGCATCACAGGCCCAACAAGTTCAAGAGGCTGAGGCACAGGCGCAACAGGTGCAGTAGGCCTAATAAGCTCAATAGGCCTGTCAAACCCGACAAGCCATGCAGGCCTGTTAATCCCGGCAAGCCTAGTAGGCCAAGTAGGCCTATTACGCTTGACAAGCCCAGCAGGCCCGGCAAACCCAACAGGTTTGGCAGAATTTTGCCTATGAAGGTCGAAATACACACTTTAAAAGCGTCGGTTAATTGTAAGGCCACCTGGCAAGCCTACCTAGCAAAGACCGAATCACGTGAAGTGCAGGAATAAGCATGCCCTGGCTAACTCAAACACTGGTAACGGTGGTGGTTATAACGTGTAAAAAATCATGTTCGAAACTACTGGTCAAAGGTACGCAACTGGTGACGTGCCTAATATGTATAAGTCTATGGTGAAAGACTTGCGTGTGGGAATTGAGGAATGCGGGACTCGGGACTAAAGGGCAAAGGGCCGCGATTGATGTCAGTTTTAGTACAGATTGAATAGATTTAACATGGGTTTAGCATGCGGATTGAGGAGGGAGTTCAGGGCCTACCGTAAAAAAATGATTGGCTACACTGGGGCGCGCCAGCACAAAACAAAAAGTCGCTAGTATTGGAATAATATTGACTGTTTTTTTTATCAAGTCAATTACAATACAGTTAAGTTAACTATATTAATTGTAAGTTGACTGTATTGGTTGTGGGATTGACTATATTAACTGCAAGTTGAGTATAGTAGGTGCCCACTTTAGGTTAGGGCACGGGCCAAGCATTTGCCCATACAAATTAGTGTGCAAACCAGCTAGCGGTCTGTCCAACTTAGAAGTAACAGCATCACTACTTTCAATGCAGCAACAGTTACTTCGACCAGAGATTCGAATCGATTACGTTGCAACGATAAAGGCCTACCAAAGCTAAAGGTATAAAGTACTAATACTTATTATGTCAGAATAAGGCTTTTCGAAAGTACTATCAAAGCTGACAGGCTTTATTATGCAGGATTCTGTAAGGTGTTCTAAAGTCGGTTTTCATAAACATGTAAAACATATTAGCGTATAGGCATGTTATATAATTGGCAACCTCTTTTTTCTAAGCCTTTTTTACTTAGTATTTATATTGTCTTTTGTTTTCATACCGCGTGTTTGGTCCATTTTGCTCATCTTCGAATTAGTTTATTTCATATGTAGTGTTTATTTCTTGCAACCAAAAAAAATGTTTTTGTTGTTAGGGCTTTATCGTTGCAACTTTGTCGTTTCGAATCTCTGATTGAAGTAACTGGTGTATTGCATTGAAAGTGATAGTGTGTTCCTTTTAAGTTTGGCAGACCGCTAGCTGGTCTGCAAACTCATTTTTATGGCCAATTGTTTGGCCCATGCCCTACCCTGAATTAGCCAACTACTGTACTTGACTTGCAGTCAATACAGTTAATCCCACAAACAATACAGTCAACTTGCAGTAAGTACAATAAACTTACAATCAGTATAGTTAATTTGACAGTACTGCAATCAACTGCTGTCTCAATAATTTTTATATACAAAAATTGTCAATTGAATGCTATTTCATAAGATGAATTCATTGTTTACAGTTGATAACGTATCTATAGCCAAGAAAATAACGTTCATTTTTATTTATTCATTATAGCGTCAGCCCATATCCATCACAATTCTTCCGATTCCTTATTCTCATTCACTATCTCCATCCTCCCGATTTGTTATCATTGCCTCTTTCGTCTCTATATTGTTCAATTCTATCCTCCAGTCTCTGTCGGATCGTATTCAACCCAGTCTTAAATATGTTGTATTTGGTGATAAAGAGGTCGAAGAGTTATTTAAAGGTGTTGCATTATTATTCGAACCTTTACAAGGCGTTTATAACAACAGAAAGACGATTCTCAATGAGGTTGACACTTGTTTCTAATGGTATAAATTAGTTCCACATCGCGAATAATATAAATTGTTGGTAGGCCTTCATTGTTGCAACGTAGTCGATTCGAATCTCAGTGGTCGAAGTAACTGGTGCTTCATTGAAAGTAGTGATGTGTTACTTCTAAGTTTGGTAGACCGCTAGCCGGTCTGCACGCTAATTTTTATGGCCGACTGCTTTGACCCGTACCTCACTTTAAAGTGGGCACCTATTGTACTTGGACTTACAGTAAATACAGTCAATCCTACAACCAATACAATCAACTTACAGTCAACATAATTGACTTGACTATACTATAATTGACCTGGTAAAAATAGCAGTCAATATTATTCCAACACTGGCGACTTTTCTTTTTGTGCCTGCGCACGCCATTATGGCCAACCACTTGGTTGCGGTAAGCCCTGAATTCCCTTCTCAATCCACCTGCCAAACCCCTGTCAATTCTAGTCAATTTGCACTGAAATTGACTCCAATTGCGGCCCTTTGCCCCACAGTCCCGAGTCTTTCGTTCCTCAACTCCCGTATACAAGGTTTTTGCCACAGACTTGTGCGTATCACGCATTCCACTAAGTGCGTACCTTTTGCCAGTAGTTCCACCTATTGCCACAGCTACCATTGCCATCACCGCCACCATTGTTATCGTTACCGTGACCTTGGTACTCTTCGAGTTTGTCGGGGCATCCCTATTCCTTTATTTCACGTGCTGGGCGGTCCACATAGCCTTCGATTCGTACGATTAATATATTACTATCCACAAACCTTTCTCGGGCGTTATTAGGTGTAGCCTTGCAAATGGTGTTAGCGGGGTTATTTTTGCCGTTAATCCACCGTAACTCATGGATTTCAAATTTTTTGTATACCTACTCCAAGGCTATTACTTTGATTATTAAACGATTTTCATTAATTATACCTAGTTTTGACAGGAATTCGTAGAGATTCTGAAAGTCAATATATACAACTATAGGTATTAGAAGTAATCTCAGTTATTTGGTAATGATTTTCAACGTGCTATCAGTCATTATGCCGATATCGAAGTTTGTTATCATACCGTAAACCTCTAATGTTAGCACGTTTTATATTATATGTTTATATTCGGCGGATATCTAGTATATGAGGTTACCAGTGATCGTAAGTTTCTTGTTAAATCTTTCTTTGTTGACGAGTATTTTAAGAAATCTAATTTACAATAAAAGGTTAGTATTATTCGTAAAAAATCTGTTCGCAAAGATTACTAATTTCGCTATCATTAAGTTTATCAAAAATACATTAATATTTTTTCAAATTGTCCATTTGTCATTAAATCCTTTTACTTAACTTATTATAGCTCTCATCATATAGATCTTATACTTATACCATAATCTATAGGTCGTACGAAATCTCTCGTTAACATAACGTAGCGATGTAAGTTGTACGGTCCCTCTATTCTAAATATCGTTGTAATTTTACCTTGTCAGTCTTGTCAATCGTCGTTAAGCTCGTAACTTACTCTTTATGACGTAGGCTAAGGTATGTACCCACGGATATAATCACCATTTTCTATATTATAAATACGGATCAACGATCTATTAACGTCAAGTTGTATATCATTAAGTAATATTTCAATCGGCTTTCACCTCTAAAGGCCTATCTTTTCAATAATAAGTTGTTCCGCCGCTATAAACCTAGCATTTTCGAGAAAAAGTGTATCGTTAGTTTATATATTAAAGATATCGAAGTTTTTTTCTTATATAATTAATAAATTCGGGTTATAAAGTCAAATTTTTATGTTCAGTTGATTTTTCAAGTGGATTCGGTAGGTTAAAAATCAATAAAGACATATTTTGGTCAGTATATACAAAGGTTAGATATAACGTATTACCGTGCCAGCCGAAAACTGATATAATTACTTTATCGGTATTTTTAACAGTATAATCCATTGAAGATTCGTGACGGATTACTTGTACACTTTTGTGATGTAACGACTATTGAGGATAAACTCACCGTTTACGCCAAAAGTTAAATTGGTAGTAATAACGACGATTAAACTCTAGCTAATCTTTTGAATTATAAGTGATCAAGTAAAGATTGAATCATTACCTTCATTATCGTATCATCAAGCGATTAGCTATAACTCTTTTTTTACGGTCGTTCCGTGATTTTGCTTTTGACTTCGTAGATTATCCTCAACTTAAAAATCATAACGTTATGTGTTGAAATAGTAATACTTGCAATGTACTGGGTTAACTTTACTTACAGTAAAGTTGATTATACTGACTGTAAGTTGAGTGTATTGTTTTATGTGTGCCTACTATATTGGCTGAAAGTAAAGTACAATATGCCTCCATTTTACACTACAGTACGGGCCAAGCAATTAAACATACAAATTACTGTGCAGACTTGCTAGCGGTCTTCCAAACCTAAAACAATACATTTACCACTTAACTACGTAATACTACTATTAATTCGACTAATCGAATCGACAACGTTGTAATATCTAAAGCCCTACCAAAACTGATTAGTGCTTATTAAGTTAAGTATAAATCAGTTAAGTAGAAGAAGAAGTTACTTTCTAGTTACGTTTTACTGCAATAAACAACCATTAGGGTAGAGGAAAGATTTTAGCGAAAGGCTTTTATTAGGATTATGCCAGTTTTTAAACGCAGGAAAATAGAGAAGACTTCTGGGTTGCGTTAGTCCACAGCGGCAATCTAAAAGTAGGCGACGGTATCGTTACTTGAAAACATTAAGAAATCTTTACGGATTTTTTTTTTGAAAACGTTGAGAGTGACTTTCATAAGTCTTGAAATTCGTCAAATTGGCAAACGGCAAAGTTAGTACAATTATAGGTGCTACTACTATAAAAACGACTAAATTCCACGGCCAAATAACTATAATAAACGACCTTCAACCTTACCCTTTATATAAATTCTTTGCCTAAAACACCAAGTTTCTCTTTTACCTTATTCTTTTCCACTTTCCCTACGTCAATTTAATTGTTATGATTGTTACTTCAAGCGAAAAACACTAAGATTCACCATGTTGCCTAGAGAAAGCCACGTCACGCGATCTAACGCCAAGTCATCAAGTTTTTACACGACTTTACGCCAGAATACCAAGTCACTACGCTTAAAATCACTAATTCTTTTACCATATATGCTTACCAAGTCTTACATAAGCTAAAACCTTAAGATGGCACCTATACAGGAATTCATAAGTGTAATTAAAGTCTTCGAAACCGCCTTTACTAAGTATTACGATAAAGATATTTAGGCGTAGGATGTCGACGAAACCTTAACCGAAAGATATCGAACTAAATTCGTCAGTTATTTTATTGTTAAATATAACTAGTGTAACGATTGTAACCGCGTCTTTCGCAAGTATCGTGACTTTTTCGACGATTGTACTATTAATATATAAAAGGTAATACAGATAGGGGTTAAATTGAGGCATAAGTTAGAATTTGAGTAAAGAGGGATTTACGTATAAGTATAGGGTGTTATAAAGCTGGTATAGATCCTTTTCGACTTAACTTAGCTTAAGAAATGCCTTTAAGACCTATGTTCTGAAAGTAAGGGCGTTAAAGACATTTAACACCCTTATACGAGATTTAGAGAACATTCTCTTTACCTTTAGCTAAGTTAAGAATTTTTATGCGCCGGTGATAAGGAACCTGTTAACTTGTTTAACAACCTAATAACTTTACGTGGTAACGCAGAGTACGCTTTTAGCGGTATCAGAACACGTAAAGCAACAGCTGCCAATACCGCTAGAGAAATTGACATTGGATTTTTACACTAGTTAATTAAACAAGATCATTAAGTTCTTTAAAACTTTTAAGCTTCTATTGCCCCCTAGCCCTTTAATCTTAAAACCTTATAAAAACCCTCTTATGGTAGGTTTACCTATATATGCGAATCCACTATAGGTTTTATTATAGGACTTTATCTCTCGGACCAAACAACTGGAAATTATCCTTAATACTATGCTTCGAAGGTTTTAAGGTTTAAACTGCTAGGAAACATAAATACCACTAATAAAAACTGGAATAATTATCGCAACTTGACTTTAAACCCTGTTAAAATGATTAACATTAATTACAAGCTTCTACGGACTTCACTAATATTTAGAACAATGTAGAGAAGTATAACTGGAAGCCTTATAATCTCTTCGATACGAAGATAATGCCCCTTTTAAATATCTGTAAGTAGATAGAGGTTTACCCTTTCAGTTTTACTTATTGTTTCCTGGAATTTTTACAAGGTATACCAAGAACAATTACCTAACTTTCCTGACTCAAGAAACTACCTTTCGTAAAGTATACGATAATATGAAAAGCTATTTCGAGTACGACATCCACCTTACACAATACTATATAGATTAGGCTACTACCAAGTGGATTACGATAATAGCGGGGGAAAAAGAGGATGAAACACCAATAGATGTATTGAATTAAATACTAAACAAGTTGATATTGTGCCAATAAATAATAAGGAAGATATATTATAGCGAAGTAATACTTTACGAACAGGTACGAGTAGTAGTTACTAGTGTTAGCGAGTTCGAATACACCTTATAACGCTCAGATACTATTTACGAAGGCTTTTTTAGCTAGTTGTGATTTTCGCTTACAACTATAATAGCAGGTATACCAAACTCGTTTAATATGTACTTTTAAACCGGTAATTTCCCTAATGTAAATGAAAAAAACCTTACGATAGATAATTAGGTCGACCGTAAGTACGGCTACGGGCGCTTTCAAAGCCTAAAGTCTGGCCTATCAACCTTAAACTAAAGGTAATAGCCATGATAAAGCCAATAAGATTGAGATTTAAGCGGATATATTAACCGTAAAAGTAATCGTAGTGATGATAGTAAGAGATATTAAACCTATAGCAAATTTAGCTATTATTTAACTTGTTACCCTCTGGCAGAGCGAAATAATAACAAGTTAATATATAATATCTAATACCCTACAACTTTTAAATATGATTTCTTAAATTCAATCGAAAATTTTAAAGGAAATAAGCTAATCAACAGTAACAGTGACCTTAAGCAAATTAAATAGTATAAAGATACGATTTTTAATGCGGCTTAGTAACTAGCCGACTATACCTTCCTATACTATTTGAGTATCAAAAACCTTTACCTATGCCTTAACTAAGCTCCTGATCCCTTATATACTTTTAACCTCCGCGATTGTTACGCGGATTACCTGTTTTAAAGTATTATACTAGATATATAGGTAATAAGATACCTAACAAAAGCATATTCGTAGTAAGTGACACTGTGAAGAGAAAGCACTATAACTATTGAAATTAATGTTTAAGATGCTGATAAGGCTAGAGTTAGCTTTGAATTAGGCGAGTAAATATCGTTAATAGGAATAATAGTAGTTTAAACTGTTATTAGGTCGATTACGTTTCATATCCTTTAGTCTTTTACCTCTTTCATTTTTTACTTGGAATATATAAAGACCTTTGGTGTTAAAGTTAATGTTAACACCGACGAACTAGTTAAAAAAGGTGAAAGGTTTCCACTTAGCTTTAAGTAGGGGTACCTATGGTTTTATTTTTAAGGTCTAGTTATAATATTATGAAAATTAACGGAGATAGAGTTACGCTAATTATACCAGAGATTTAAATAACTAGTCGTTAATAGGTTATATAAAGTTTGGAAATCCATGAGGCCTAAATATTTGGAATACTTTACCCTAAAAGTTATTCAAAAGCTTTGTCATTACTATTAAACGTATATCTAACCCTTCTAAATATTTAATTTTATACTAAAAGACGATAAGGATTTTAACTATAAGGTTTTTATTAATGTTTTTACTGAGATAACAAGTCTGTTTTCCACGCCGTTGACTTCTTAACCTTTGTTTACTAGTTTAAATTTCTAAAGTCTTTTTCAGTAAAAGATACATGGAAAATGTTAAGGATGTTGTATATTGATACACACTTAAACCTACTTAATGTCGTTGTTTACGATACCGTTACTAATTTTGCTGCGGCGGAGTTTTGGGAAGATGCTAAGATAATGGGTATTTAGTGTAAATAGGTGTTTGTAAAGACCCACTAAAGTATTAGGAATGTTGAAAGGGTATATAACCTACTTCGCCGAGCGTATAATATCCTTACGTTAGATATTAGACGCTTTATGGATATGGAGGCACGCCTTTAAATTGTGGTGAAGGACCTAAACAATATTGTAAGCCTTAATGGCCTAGTGCTAACGTTACTGGTCTTTAAAGCGTACCTATGTCTAACGAGTAAATCTCTGCTATTGATAGGTATTTCAAAACGAGCTGTAGCTTACGGCAAAGTATTGAATGAACTGTGGCGAGAATCGGTACACCGTTAGATTAACGATGCCTTTAATACCAGAAACGGCCTTATAATAATCGAAGTATTTACTTTGCTGTTGTAAAGTAAAATCTTTATGTAGCGGGAGCTGATAATATTGAAAGGTTTGAATAAGATCTTAAATATCGTTAACTTTAAAATAGGTGTTAAAATTATTAACGGTCTTATACAGTTTCGCACTACTTAGGTTAAGCCTTATATTAGGGCTACTAACGATAAATATCCTTAAGTTAAACGACTGAGTTAAAATAAGCCTCTTTACTTGTAATCAACAAGCCGATAAACCACCACCGGCGCGAACTAATTTCGAAAAAGAGGAATTTTAAAGAGGAGGAATATACACCGGACCGTATTTATAAAAATGCTTTGGTAAGTAAGAGAGAGAAAGATAATGAAGACTTGATATTGAAAGTTCGAATACAATGCATTATTAAAACCTTCGACAGACTTTTTAAAGAAAACGACAGGGTCGAGATTGACGGCCTTTTGATTCAAGGGGTTATATAATTCGAACCGAAAGCTGATTTTAACCTCTAAAACCCAAATATTACGATTTTTGAGTCGATGGTTATTCACAGGGTTAAGAGCAGAACTACGGGGCGGCCGTATAAAAAATCACGTCTAATTGCTTAAGTATATAATAATAAAGGCAAAAACTTGATCTTTACGTAATAGCCAACGATTTAGAAGATTGGTTAACGTTTCGTAGTCGTTTTGGTAATACGTTTGTTAGTAAACACTAAAGGCAAGTCTATATTTAATAGCTGAAATATAACGTAAATATATACGTAATCAGTAACCAACTTATAGCGGATGGTTTTTTTAGAGTTGCCATAGGAACTACGTGTTATTTACCCTTTAAGAACGGTAATACGATATATTAAGCTTTTATACGTATTGTTTGAAGTAGACATTCATTGGTTTTGAATCTTTTAAACGTACTCTAAATTACGGTTAGGTGAAAAGTTTTTAATATTTGACCCATGTTTATCCATAAAATAATAGTCATATTTCGGCCTAATAAGTATATAAATTAACGATACCTTTTTCTTCAAAAAGGCTGGCTTTGTAGTATCGGAATATAATGCGATTAAGGACTTAAATTTCTGGAATTATAATTTGATTATAACGTTAGCGAAGGGCAGTTAATTTGAATTTAATGGATCTTTAATCCGTAAACTTGGTGTTAATTCCGGCTTTAGCTTTCGTTAAAAAGGCTAGGTCACAAACCTGACTATAATCGATGAGGTTGACGTGGTTAAGGCCTAACAGTATCAAGAAAAACGTACCGGTAACGACTATGTTGTTACCTTATATTAACCGGAGGTATTATATGACCTATTTATTGTAACATAAGTGTAAGACCCGACAGAAAACGATTTTGACCGGTTAAATAAGAGGTTTGAGTGGTAAATAAGCGACTTTATTAATACATTAGTAGGCTTTAACAGAAACCTTTTTACATGAAATTCCAATCGATTCAATATTGATTTCAAATTTTTTCGGGATTGAGTTAGTATTGGTATCGTAAATTATTATTTTTACAGGTTCTATGTATGTATTAATTTACAAAGTTTATAGTGACTTTTTTGTTTTCTTTGCCGTGATAATTTTGAGGAATTCGTTATCGTGGGGGGTTGTAACGAATTTAACAACGTGAAGTATTAACTTACAGTTTAGGTAAAACAAGTTTACGAAAATGTTAAAGTGAAAGTTTGAATTTTTCTTTAACATAAATTTGAATTTTAGGCGGGTTTGTAGATATATTCGATAGTGGTGGTAAAATCATTTCATTTCTTTTAACGTTAATAAGTCTATATCATTATTGCCAACAATTTTAAAGACTTTATTTATATTGTTAGTCGTCTGATAATTCAATTGTCGATGTAATTTAGAAAGTTTTAAATTCGTTAGGTTTAAGATTGTTACATTGAACCCTTTCAAATGAAACCACAGGTACCCTCTTTTCAACCTAAGTGGGAACCTTTGACCACTTTTAACTTTCACTAGTTTGTTAATTTACACATTAACGATAAAGTCGAGATTTTTCATGTTTTTAAAAAGGAGGAAAAGGGTAAGGGCTTATAAAATATGAACCATAATAGACTTAACAACTGTATCAATAATTATCTATCCAAGTAAAAAGAGTTTATTTCTAAAGTTAAAACCAACTTTAGCCTTACAAGAATTCTTATAATTAAGTTCCTTAACAATATTATGATCCCTTCATAATGCGAAGTATTCCCAATAACTTCTTATTAAATACTGTATTGCTTCAACGTTTAGTATAATACCTTGAAATACTTACTTCGCGTAATGGTTGCGAATGGTAAACAAGTACACGGGGTTAGGATATTTTTCACTATAATAACGATATGAATCTTTACTTGTTATACATTATAAAAAGGCGTGGTCGGCGAGTTATTACGTTACTTTTGGGCCAGTACTAGTATTTTCATAACAATCGATGATTTTAAGCTTATCTTTCTTATCTTTAACCTTGTTACCTTTAAAGTTTGTAATACGTTGCATATATTACAACTTAATAGTGGGCAAATATTATGTATATTATATTATTTATATTGATTCGCGTTCGGCAAAAATGTAACGTATTAACTAATAACCTTGCTTACTGTAAATCAAATACCTTGTAGTATGGAAAGGAAACTTACGTGAATAATTGAAAAATCTTAACAAAAAGAAATATCCTTATCCTTACATAGCTTGATAGTTACGTCCCGGTATCTAGGCGTTTTATTAACCATAATAGTTAAACCTATCATACTTACAATCAATGTAATACGCGTGAAACGGATTTTGATCGTCGTTACTAAACTTTTAAACTTGGAAATACACATCCATCGAACTTGGCACCAGTGTTATTATAGTTGTAAACAAGGATTGTAACGAGTCAAAAATTCTTTACAGGTGGAGTTAAGATATTATAAGGCATATTTATACTCTTTGTAGCCCGTAACAATCTAAAGAACTTGTTGGCGTAATATACCTTCGCCAACTTTCATATTCCACATTACTTAATAGAAAAATATCAGCTTATCAAGTATCTAATAATAAAAAAACATTCTACTTTCCGACTTTTTATGTTAATCCAGCATATAAAATCATTTAATGGTATTTTAATTTGTATAGTATTGGTCGAAGCTGACATTATATTCGAAGTCACTTTTAAAACTATCGTAAATTTTTTCCAAAGACGAATAATTTGTTTAATACCGAAGGTAATAATTTTAAGCTTAACCAGTAGAAATATTGTGACATAACAGGTTAAACTATAGTAATTTCATCCTTATTTGGTGGCAAATATTAAATAACAGTCGTAACTTGATGAAGAGAAGATTATATGGTTTACCGTTATAATTTTCCTTTCCTCCATAAATCGTACCGAATATAGTAACTGCCTTGTAGTATATATCTATTATAGCGATTTATGAAGGGGGGAAAGTAATTTACTGGTCGTAGGAACTCTTTGCATCCTTCGATCGGTGTTGGGAAATATGCTAGTATTAGTGGGTAGTATAATGATCTTTGACCAAATTTAAGGGGGAAATGATAGCAGTCGTACACAAAGTAGGCTCGCGCGTAAAACCATTCTTATTTTAATTTATTTTCTGTAACTAAACGTTTTGATGCGTGTAGGGGAAGGAAACTTGACAATTTCCGCAGGGAACTTCATATTAAACCTCTTGGTATTTTGGGCTCGGTGAGTATCTTACTTAATTGACTAGTGGACTTCAGGACTTACCTTACGAGAGTTAATTGATTTTTCGCGGATAATAGCACTGGTCATTTGCAAAAGAGTTTCAGAAATTTATTTAGGTTTAATTAATACCTTGAGAACGAGTATAAGGGCATTGAATAATGCTGTAGCCAACGATATCTTTACACTGGCTTTTTTCTTCGAAAATCTGTTAAAGGTCTTCGTCGATGGTGCATTTGTAGAGTACCTTTGTCAAATTACACTTTTCCACTGTTTTTGCAGGCAAGTAGACTCCTAGTTTATGTAACAGAATTAATTCTATTGTATTTTAAAGCTATCGTAACGAAGTTTAAAGGGTGAGAAGAGGAAAAGGGTGGTGTAAAAGGAAGTTAGTCCATAGAGTTAACGTTAAAGTTGTTATTTGTTCAAGGTTGTAAAAATTATTCGTTTTTGCGATTTGAAATTTGCAATAGTAATACCTGTAATATTATTAACTTAATCGTTTGCCAATTCAACTATCTTTAAGACGTTTAACGATTAATCTCAATATTTTTCTTCAAAGACTGGTTTAGTGAATATTTT
This sequence comes from Anisogramma anomala, assembly GCA_038502455.1. NCBI lineage: Eukaryota > Fungi > Ascomycota > Sordariomycetes > Diaporthales > Gnomoniaceae > Anisogramma > Anisogramma anomala. The sequence continues at coordinate 19,947,752 of JASMMZ010000001.1, read as the reverse complement.
TTTAGAGTTTTCGATAATGATGATACCGTTTTCATCTATGGACTTCTGCAAACAGCTACACAATCGTCAAACTTTCCCTACTTGTTGCCGCAAATAAATATACAGCGTATAGGAGCCCTTTGCAAAAATCTTTCCTCTACTTTACTCAGACAAAACGTAACAACTGCAAAGTAGCTTCTTCTTTTACCTAGATTATCTGTGATTAACTTAATAATCACTGATTAGTTTTAGTAGGCCTTTATCGTTGCAACGTAGTTGATTCGAATATCTATGTTCGAAGTAACTAGTGTTGTATTGAGAGTGGTGATGTGGTTACTTATAAGTTTGACGGACTGCTAGCTTGTTTGCACGCTAATTTGTATGGCTAAATACTTTATCATATTCTCCACTTTGAAGTGGTCACCTACTGTACTAGACTTACAGTCAATACAGTTAATCCTACAATCAATACAGGTAACTTCCAGTCAATATAATTGACTTGACTATACTGTAATTAACATGCTAAAATAAAAGTTAATTTGTTCCAATATAAAATAATAATAATTTCTAATTAGATATTAAATACAAAGATATGCTGGAGTATTATGATGAAATAATAGTTATATATAGAAGTATTCTATCATTCAATTGAAATAAATATTTCATTCGATAATTATACCTGTTTAATTTTTTTTATACATTTTTCATTTGTTTGATAGTTTTTCGATATATCCTTTGATATTAATATTAAATGTATTTATAATGATAAACTTCTTCACGTCATTGTGTATATTACCATTTGTGATTATATTAACTAAATCCTCTGTATCATCAATCCATCCGAATTTTAAATTTTTCATGGTTTTGTATGCTTCCCTAACGGCAATTACATCTATTATCACTTTTTTTTTCGCGTATTATACGAAATATACAAAACATTGAACCAGCCTTTAGAATCAATACATATAATAATAGAAATATATGATAATACAAATAGTTTATTAACTATTTTGATTGTATATACATTCGTTACACTAATATCGAAGTCTTTTATTATAATGAAAATTAATCAAACAAAAACGTTAAGTGTCATTCTTTTTCATTCAATAAAAAACTCATTTCAAAATTTTTCCATAATAATAAATTGTTCGTATCGATCACTTTCTAGTTTTTCAGCAATTATAATTACAAAGATAATTTATAAACTAAGCTGGAAATTCTCTATAGGAAAAGCAGTTTGTAAATATTATCGAATTTTAAATTTTTTCATTTATATAAAATATATGAAGCCATTTGTTTACATCATTTATTTGTGTTTGAGACAGCGTATTAAACTTATCGATATCTTAATAGAATGGATTTTGGGCTAAAACTGGTATCGGAAGGTTGTGAAACGCCTTTGGGTAACATATAATCATAATTTAAATACCGCAAACACGTTATTCAACGTACTTTGATGTTTTCATAACTTCTATTTTATCGATAATAACTAACTAGTTCCCCTATATTTTTTCCCCTAGCTTATTATATAATATGTCCATGTTTCTATCCTCATGTAAACGGATTATAAAACTATTCAACTTTATGAAGTTATTAATATCTAGACTTACAATTTGTTTGACGTTCTACGTTTTTAATACCACCAGTTGTTTCTGTTATTCGTCAACGAATTAATTTGTTCCTAGGAAAATTGTATCATTGTTTCATATACCAATAACACCAAAGTATCCATAATATTCAACTAAAATATATAGGTTTAAACTTAGAAGTACCATATTCATATTATTTTAAACGTGATTTCAATATATCACAAACTCATAAACACTGACGTGGGTAATACCATATGATAAATTTACGCGTCTAATTACTAAAACTAATAGTCATTTGTATTGAAGTTTTATACAACGTTTTTAAAGTATAATACGTCTAAAATTGGTGTCGAACTATGTTTCAGTTTAATTAATATCGCATTCGTTGAGGGTTATCTTTCTATCTGTCATTAAACGGTAATTGAGGGCAACGAATAGTTGTTAACTAATTCTCTCAATTGTTGGTAATTGTAAAAGGATCATTTTTTTCATTTCGTCATCATATTCCTAAGCGATGAAACATGAATTTTCAAAGGGTTTACTAAACATAATACCATTTATATAACAAACTATTTTGAAATTAAACTAATACACGTTGTTTTGTCCTTCGAATTTGGCTTTAGAAACTATTTTTCAAACTCCTTGTTCCAAAAATCTTTTAATCTTAGTCATATCGTGTTCTTCAAAACATTTCCCGGTTTTTTTTAAATGTCTTTCGACTCTCAGCTTAACGGCTAATACTTTGTCATCTTTTTATTTTTTTATAATTCAGGTCGTATTCTCAACTTCAAAAAGTTTATAAAGTTCTATAGTTCTGGATTCGTATTCATTGTCATTGAATAACAACCCTTGTTTTCATAATATTTCTTTATGTCTTCGTTGAATGGGTTTATTAATAATATACCGAGGTAAATCAAACTAACTTAATCAACTGTTAATTAATATGTTTATAGGGTTATATTATATTTTCGTAATGATTTCGTGTGTATCTTGTTCTTATATAATATAATTTTACGTATGTCATAGAAATTTTACACGATACATCTATAAGATTTACATTATATTTTTATTTTGTACGAATAGTACTTTTGAAGGGTTCATTTGTTCGAATAGTAGTATTTTTAGTGAAGTAGGTTAACTTCACTTACAATAAAGTTGATTATACTGACTAAAAATCGAGTGTATGGTTTTATGGGCCTACTGTATTGGCTACAAGGTAAGTATAATATGCGTCCATTTCACAATAGAGAACGTACTAAGCAATTGTCCCTACAAATTATTGTGCAAACTAGCTAGCTGTATGCTAAACCTAGAACAATACGTCCCCTACTTGACCATTATAATACTACTATTACTTCGACAAATAGAATCGACAACGTTGTAATGTCTAAATTTCTACCAACACTGATCAGTATTTATTAGGTCAAGCACAAATAAGCTAAGTAGAAGAAGAAGTTAATTTCCGGTTAAGTTATACATTAAAAAGCAGTTAGAGTAGAGGAAAGATTCCTTCGAAGGCATTTTACTACTGTCTTTTTCTACAATAGTAAGTAAAAAAGACTTTTAGGCTGTGTTAGTTTCCACGGATGCCTAGCGGTAGCGACGGTATCGTTATTGAGAACACCAAGAAATCTCAACCACAGCCTTTTTGAAAAGCGCTAAAATTAACTTCTAAAGTTTTTATAGCTCGTTAAGTTAGCCAACAGTTAGGTAACTACTACTTCAGGTGTTACTACTGTAAAAATAACTAAGTCCTATGATATTTAGCTACTAATAACAAACGACTTTTAATCTTACCCTTAAGACTTTACTCTCTACATCAAACTTTTCCCTTTAAATACCAATCTTTCCCTCTGCTTCACTATTTTTACTTCTCCTACGCGACTTTAATCACCGAAATCGCTATTTTGGGCGAAAACACTGAGAATCGCCAAGTCGTGTCGAGAAAGTCACGTCGAATGCCTTCACGCTAAATCACTAAGTCTCATACCCCACGCCAGCCAAAAGGTTAGAATAGCTAATATAAACGCTCACTTTAAAGCTATCGCCGAGATTGCTAAAGAAGCAATCAAATATTTCGGACCCATATTTTCCAAGAACTATAATAACGACCTCTAAGGGCCGGATGTCGATAAAGAATTAACGGAAAGGCACCTGGTTAATTTCATCAGCTACTATATTTTTAATTCAAACGGCAGCAAAAATATCGACCGCTACAACCGCACCTTTTGGAAGTATCGTAAGTTTTTTGATGACTGTATTATTGATATGTGAAAGATAATTTGAAAGTGTATCAAGTTTAATTTATATGCAGAATATAAACGACGAGGGGTATATGTACCAAAAAAGAACTCGAACTCTACTAAATTAGCAAAAACTTTCTTCAAGTTAGCCTAATTCAATGAATGTTCTTAAGGCTTACACCATAAAGGAAAGGGAGTTGAAGACCTTTAACATCCATATGCAAGTTTTATGGAACCTCCACTTAATCTCCAGTTAAGTTAAATCTCTTAGCACAACGATGATAAAAACCCTATTAATTTGCTCAGAAGCCTAGCACTTTCATGTGATAGCACGAAGTATGCCCTTAAAAGCGGTAAAGCACGTAAATGAAAGGCGGCTAATGTGGTAAAATATATTGAAGTTGACGCTATCCACCTGTTAATTTAGCAAAACTGTTAAGTACTTTAAAACCCCTCTTACGGTCAAGTCGCCCTTGTCTTTTAATATTTTCCTTACAATCGCCAAGTCCTTTAAGGTGAAGTTTTCCATGGTAGGTACGTCTATAGGTGCAAGCTCACTACAGATCATACTATAGGACTTTACCTCTAGAGTTGGACGACTGGAAATTACCCTTAACACTGTGACTTGAGGGTTTTAAAACTTAAATTGACTGGAAATACCATCAACGACTGGGAAGATTATCGCGAAATTTCTCCTATACTCATTAAAATAATTAATATTAAGTACCTGCTATTTATAAACTTCGCCAAGATCTGGAACAATATAGAGAAGTATAACGAGAAACTTTATAACCTATTAAATACAAAGATAATACCTCTTTTAACTATTTTAAAATAAATATAGTTTTTTTTCCTATAGTTTTTCTTTACTGTTTCCCGGAATCCTTACAGAGTACGCTAAAGATCATTACCTAACCTTTTTTACATGGGTAGAAACTTGTTGAGAGAATTATAAAAGCGTAAAAAGTCATTTTGAATACCACGTCCACCTCGTGAAATATTTTACGAACTAGGCCACTATAAGGTGGACAACGATAATATAAAAGAAGAAAGAGGAGGAAATACCGATAGATATCCTTGATCAAATGATTAATAAGATGATGTTATGTAAATAAACAATAAGGAAGGCTCACGTTAGTGAAGCCACGCTGGGCAAATAGGTACAGGTAGCTGTTATGGGCGTTAACGAGTTTAAAGACGTCTTATACCGTCTAAATACCACATAAAAAGATTTTTTATCCAGTTAAGGTCCTTTTTCGCGACCGTAATAACATGTATGCTAATTTAGTTTCATATATACCCATACGCTAATAACTTTCATGTTGCAAATAAAAATGATAGCATAATAATATATTATAAACGTTATTAGTACGGTCGGCTCTAGAATTTAAGATGCGGTCTAACACCTTCGGAATGATGGCTACAACCATATCAACGCTAATAACGAAGGTGAAACTTAAGTGGAATTGTTCACCGCAAATATTATCGTCGTAATAGTGGCAAAAGATATTGAATTTGAATTAAATCCGCTTCTTAATAAATTCGAGACCTTTCGGCTATGCTCAAAAATAAACAAGTAATATACCACACTTAACACCCTACTACTTTCGGGTAAAATTACTTGAGTTATATCGTAGATTTCGTAGGTAAAGAACCTGTTAATAAAGACTATACTTTGAAACAAATCACGTAATATAAAGATGTTGCTCCTAACGCGACTCAGTAACTAATCGACTATACCTTTTTATATAATTTAAATAATAAAAACCCTTACCTTTATTTTAACTAAGACTTTAACCCCTTACATACCTTTAGCCTTCGCAATTTTTATCCGGACCATATGTTTTAAGTTATTATACCAGATATAGGGGCAGAAAGGTACTTAGTTGTGGCTATTTGAAGTACGTTATATTATGGAGGGAATTCACTGTTACTCTAAAGATTAATGGTTAAAATTCTAACGAAGCTAAAATTAGTTTCTGTTTAGGCAAATAACTATCGTTACAAAGAGTAACAATTATTTCAACTGTTATTAGATTAATTTCGTTCAACATCCCTAAGTTCTTTACCTCTTTCCTTCTTTAATTAGAATATATAAAGACTTTTGGTATTGAATCTAACGTTAATACTGATAATATAATTAAAAATGGCTAAACATTTCCCTTCGCCTTTGAGTAAAGGCACCTATAATTTTATCTTGAAAGCATAAATACAACTTCATTAAACCTAAAAAAGTTAGAAGCACATGAACTATGCTAGCATCTGAACTATCCAGCCGTCGATACGCTATATAAAATACTAAAGTCCATAATATATAAAAATATGGAATATTTTGATCTAAAAGCCATGAAAAGCTTTGCTATTACTGTCAAACAATACCTAAGCCCTTGGAAGATTTAAGTTTATATTAAAAAACGATAAGACTTCCAGTACGAAATTTTTATTAACGTATTTTACTTAAATAATAATCATATTTTTTACGTTATTAACTTCGCAACTATTTTTTACGAAACTAAGTTTGCAAAGACTCTATAAACAAAATATACGTGGAAAACATTAAATATATTGTATATTAACACGTATTTGGGCCTACTTAACGTCATTGTCTACGATACTGGTAATGATTTTACGGCGGCAAATTTCTAAGCGGACGTTGAAATGATGGGGATTCAGTATAAATAGATACCTGTTAAAGCTTACTAAAGTATTGGAAAGGTTGAAAGGGCATATACGCTAATTTGTAGAGCGTACGTGTTACGACCCAAGTATGATGGCGGGTCAGGAAGCAAGCCAGTATGCAGCTGAGCCACTTAGAGCCTGAAATCCAACACATCAAGCGGTGAACACCTCTTCTTTGTTAGCAGGGAAATGACTAAGCCAATCACGTGATTAGGATCAGTGGGATCAGTACTGATCCAAGTGATCCAGAATCAGTGAGCTCAGCACTGATCCAAGGGATCCAGTACTGAAGATGGTATGAAGGCACGGATATATAAGGACACGGTCAGCACCACATAGATAGTATTTCCTTTATAGCTCTTCAGTTGTCAATCTAAGTATTCAGTCTACACACCTAAATAGCCTAACAGCTAGTAATCATTCTACAGTACGAACAAACGTCTTCTTGATATTGTATCTTCGTTACCTCTGCTACCTTACTGCTAACATAAACCCCCTAACACCTTCTATTTACTCACGGGTATTTAGTGTGATCATTGCAGTACGATATCCTTACGTTAGAGATTGAAAGTTTTACTGATTAGGAGGCACGCCTTAAGATGGTGGTAAAAGGCATGAACAATACTGTAGGCCCTGATAGCCTGATATTACCGCTGTTGGCCTTTGAAACGTATCCACGCCTGACGAGTAAATCTCTGTTATTAGTAAATACTTACAAGAAAATTGTAGCTTACGAAAAAACATTAAAGAAATTGCGAAAGTAATCGGTATAGAATTAAATAAATAATAGCTTTAACACTAAAAACAGCTCTATAACCATCAAAGTGCTAATTTATCGTTATAAAATAAAGTCCTTATATAGTGGGAGTCAGAAAATTGGGATAACCTATATAAAATCTTAAGTATTGTTAATCTTGAAGTAGTTATTAAAATAATTAACGGCCCCGTGACGTGTTTTATTACCCAGGTCGAAGCCTATATCAAGTCGATTAATGATAACAATAGAAAACTTTAAACTAAACGAATAAGCTAATGCGATCCGTTTTCTCATATTATAAATAGGTTAATAAAACTCCGGACACGCGTATGACTATTGAATAGAAGGAACTTTAAGGACGAGAAATACATATCGGGCCGAATTTACAATATTATTGGAGTAGGTACGAAAGAGAAGAATAATTAAGGCTTGGTCATAAAACTCCAGATATAAAGTATTATTAAAACCTTAAACAAACCTTTTAAGGAAAGCGATAAGGTCGAAATCGACGGACTCCTAACTCGAGAAATTACACAATTCGTGTCTAAAGCCGACTTTAACCTTGATGACCCAAATATACTGATTTTAAAATCGAGGATTATACATAAGGTAAAAGGAAAAACCACGAAGCGGACGTACGAAAAGCTATGATTAATCACTTAAGGATACGGTAATAAAGGTAAAAACTAGATCCTTACGCAATCGTTAAATATCTATAAGCTTAATTAGAGTTTAAAGGTTTCTTTGTCATCGAGTTTATTAACTAAGACTAAAAAAGATGTTTACCCTTAATAGCCGCAATATAACGTAAACATACTAATTTATAGCGGATCGTATTACTATAATCATTATAATATTTACGTGATAGATACATTGTGGGGACGGTAATATGATATATTAAATTACTATACCAACTGGTTCTAGCACGCGTTTATTATTTCCTAACCTGTCAATTGAACTTTAAATTGTTACTAGGCATGAAGCTTTTATTATATAACCCGTATTTATTGGTAATTCAGTTTTGTAGGTGTGCAAATTATCAATATCTTATTCGTTAAAAAGGCTAGGTTTGTAGCTTCAGAACAGCAGACGATTGAAGATTTAAAGTTCTGGTATCATAGGCTGGTGTCTAGGCTAATGGTTACCAGAGATCTAGCTCTAGTAGTTGCTATCCATGCTTCTACAGTGCTCTGGAGCCGGTTGAAAGCCGCACGGAAGCGTGCCCTCACTTGTCACATAACCAGGTTACTCCTACTTCTACTGCTCCATGACAACACCTTAAAAGGAGTTTCTCTTTTCTTTTTTATCAAAAATTATAAATAATATCCGACCACATTAAATGAATGCTTCAGTCTAGTCTTTTCATATATAATATTTGATTCTTTCCTGATGGTATCATAACTGCTTATAAACGGTTATAACCTAGAGTTATGTTTTTTTTTTCGACTCTTCGAACCTAAATCCTTAAGTCTTAAAACTTTTTCTCGACGTACGCGTATATGAGTAACTTTAAAGAGTTTTAACGGTTTGATACGAATATTTTACCACCCAATATAAACGTTTTATAGATACCCTACATATAATACTTATGAAACGAAACTAAACTATTTACAAGTAAGTGTTATATTTCAATTGATGTAATATTAAGATATTAAATACGTTAAAAAATATAATCCGATAACTTGATGTTATTGATACGCTTATGTTTGCGAAACAACTTTTTCCTTGGGGAGGTTTTATTACGTTACCCGTAAACGACGTATTTATTACGCCGCTCCCTATAAAAAACCGCGTTGACTTACTCGACGACAACTACTCGAACTCCTTTAATTTCGATGAAGACATTAACAATTTATTGAATAAGCGTTAACGAATTCAACGTAAGCCTTTCAACGAACTTGTTGAATTTTCCAACGTCAAATTACGATTGCCAGTATAAGAAATTACGATGTTGCGTAAATTATGAAGGCAATGAAAGTTTATTCATAACAAGAAAAATTACTTTTGTGTTATTTTCTAATAATTGGGAGGCTTTATAAAAACCGTTATAAAGAGTTATTACACCTGTGGTAGCAAAAGCAGTATTAACAACCCTCATGCCTTTATAAAAATGCTACGAGTTTATTACTACAAACCTAACGTGGTTTAAGCCATTGTAGCTTAGCTTACGAGTATGAAATAAAGAGCCCATAAACTGTTTTTCGGTTTTTTAACGTTTAAAAGAGCTCATTTATAAAAATCGACGATATGACCTAGGAATGCGACACTAATTTTTCTATTTAAAAAGGAGATATTAAAGATACCTTAACTAATATGTTGTTTTCCCTCAATATATCCGCGGATTATAACGATTGGATCGCTTACACCAAACTCATTAATAAATGAAGTTATAGTTTTCAGACTCGGTACAATAACGCGAGTTAATCTAACGTTATTAGTATCGGAAATACTATACGTAACGGGAGCAACAATGGTAATATGCCCGCCTGCAATAGCTAAGGGGATATTATTATAACTCATGTAAGAGTTTTTCGAACTATTTCTAAACAACGTGTTACTTAGTTTAACTATTCGGAACTTTTCCAATGTAAAAACTTTAGCTTATATTTGTAGTGTAGCGCGAATAGTTATTGTTTTCGTATTTACGTATTAAATTCAACCTAATACCTAAACGACTTCAGCACTAAGGCTAATATAAATATTTATCTTACTTTTACCGAAGATTTTACTAATATTTAGAAGAGAAAGGATAACTTTTGTATAAATTCGTGTATATGAGTTGAAGGGATTTCAATTCGACATGTTGACTTCGTTCAAACCTCTAAATAGCTCCCATTTTTTAGTAAATTCATCGTGTAATTACATTTATTTTATACAGGCTTTAATTAATATGGATTGTAAAATTCATAACGTTACGAATTAATCATTTATTAAAAGATTAAAGTTACCCCATACTTTTATCACACCCTGAAAACTCGGTGATACTACGCGCTACATACCTAGTTACACTTTGCGACTTATTTTTACATATATTCTTTTTGGATATTAACCTCGATAGATACCGGTATTAAATATTGGTTTGTATTATTTCCTATATATAATACTAAATTATGTTAGGTAGACCCTAAATAGTATACTAATGAGTCAGTTACACTGTTCAATTTATTTATTGCTTTTGAAACGAGCGGGTAACTATCGTGTTTAGGAATCAGAGTTTGCGTCAGTATAAAAAGCACCTGAAGAAATTAGCGTCACCACCTTTTACGTTGTACTCCGGAAAGACCGAAGGGACTAAAACACTATTAAGCGTCTCGTTGCCGTCTTTTTCGAAAACATTATTAAAACGTTCGATCCGAAGTTATTTGTCTTTATTAACGATAAATCCCCCGACGTTTTTAAGCAATTTATGCCCTTACTTTATAAGTTGTTAGGAGATAAATTGCCTTTCATAATTTCAAAACAGATTAAAAACATCGGTTTTTAAGACGATAATTAAAGCTTGCCCTTCAATGTTCTCTAAAGCTCGTTATACGGTATATCGTGGGAGAAATTCTTTATTTGAAAGAAAACTTTTACAGAATTACTCAAATAAGTTTATATTCATGCTAGTAATTATTTATTAAGTTCCTTTGAATTTTTAGTTAAGAATTCCGGAGGTGGTTTACATTTTAATATCGAGTACCGTAAAACTTAACGTTATGCCAAAAGCAAGCAGCTACCATTTTCTCCATATTAATCAAACGCTCACGAATATCTCCCAAATGAAATAATTTACTAAGTTATACGTTAAAATTTCTTTTTACAAGCTTCATATTAGGGAGGGAAATAAGTAAAAAACTACGTTTCGTATATATTTTGGAATATTTGAATAATTTATTAATCTCTACAGCTTTTTTGGTATGCTAACTACTTTTTAAGGGTATATTAAGAACTCGTCTGGCCTTTTTTCGACATTCTTAATTTACTTATTTCGATAATATTTCAATGTATTTGAATAAAACTTTCAATTATTATAATTTTCAAGTTGAATAGTTATTGATCGTTTTCAACGTTACGAACCTTTATTTCTATATTTTTAAAAAAGAATTCGGTGTTTAAAAAACTCAATACCTGGGATTTCTGATTGAAATTGGAATGGACGAACTTATAAACCCGGAAAAGCTATACATAAATCTTGAATAACAGGATTCTATGTCCATATTATGAATAAGGGTTTTTAAGAGTTACTAATTTTGACCTATGATTTATTGATAATTGTTTTACAAATATTAAGCCTTTGATTCAACTAATCCATAAAAAATACTTTTCCGTTCGGAATCGGAAAGAAAAAAAAACCTGTTTTCGAGATGTTTGAATATATCTTCCTTCTTGAACCTGTTTTTATTTAATATGATTCCAACCGTGATACCTTTTGGAAAATCGATTATTTTAGTGAGGCCTTACGGGGATATTTTCTTGAATACAACTATTACAGTAACTTATACCCTATATTATACTACTTTCATGGTTGATCCTCTTCTGAATATAATTACGATATTTGTGATAAGGAAGTATTTAAGATTATAGGTTATTTAAAAGCGTGAAACGCAGAGCTTTAGAGCACAATCTGCCCGTTTATTCTTTAATGGATTATAAAAACTTAGAGTGTTTTATAATTGTATAACGTCTTTTTGATCAATAGGTTCGTTAATCCGCATGTCTTTTCTAATTTCGATTTTAACTGGTTTATATTAAAGGAGCTAACTATATATATTCTGATATCTCAATCCAACGAAATATGGGTATTCTTGAAGGGTTTTCTGACCCACGCCTTTTAGGACGGTAATTTCAGCTTTTTCACTCCAGATAGGCCATTCTTAAGTAGCTTTAGCATACGCGTGTCTTCCGACTAACCGTCGTCAACGAATTTATTCCGAAAGGTAACGAACTTTTTACCAATATTGATCTTTAAAGTAACTTGGACGCCGTTATTACCTGAAACGTCATTTACCTCCGTTTGGTTTATACGGTATATATAAGCAACCAGAGTTTTTTGTATCGATATTCGTATTGAAAACAACTAGATATATAAAGTTTTTATTTAAAAATATTTTATAAACGACAATGGTATTTAACTATTTCGTAACCATATCAAAGTACCTGTTTACGAGCCGTTTAATACCAAATTAATATATATTACGTACGATTTACTTTCAACGTTCTACCTTGGATAAGACGTTTTCATCGTTATCTTTTTTAAAACCTATTTTTAGATCGGGTTATACCATAAGATCCAACGCTTAACGTATTGAAAATATCATCGAAAAGGGTTTTTTAAACCTTTATCGGTATTTAAACGACTTCAAACGATTTTTTTGTAAATTTTTTAATCGATTTCGTTTCAAAAAGTACCAGCAATTTACTTTATCTTATAATTTTTACGAATCGTTCAAGTGAATCCTTTGCTATCTAATTAACCACTATTATAAACGCTTAAGCTTATGTAAAACGGTTTATAAGTTATTATTAACGATTGTATAGGGGTTTCAATATAATTATGAGTAATCTAAGCATACATTGTACTAGTAGGTTTTGAAAACGATTTTAAGATTTTACAAAGGTGAAGTAGCGTTTCAACGACGTATTTAATACTGAAACCGATAGAGTTACAAAATGTATTAATTAAAAAGTCCAAATATACCTACGTTTTTTCGTAATTTATACTTAAAATAATTAAAGCCGTTTGTTATCGGGTTCATAAGCAGCGTTGAATGATAAGGATATAATTATGATTAGTATTAGCGCGTTCTTTACAACTTACGATAACCATATCAACTTTATATAACCCGTATAACATTTACTTATTCCAGATATGAAGGCGCGTAGAAAGGTTAAGAATTTCGTCTAATATATTGGCGATGTTACGAAATTCATAAAAACCGTAATGGAAGTTACGTATTAGTGTATGGAAGAAGCCGTGAATTAGTTATCTTGCCCCTTATAACTATTCTGAATCGGTAATAACATTGAGCTTTTTTTTGAAAAATTGTAAACTAAATCAGTTTTTGAAAAAGATAAGCCATCTTGATAATAAATATCGTCTTATACATATTATCTATTTTAACGTTATCGAATTTATAGTTTAGGAAGAAAAACATCCCTGGTTTAATATAAACCATCTTTTCCAAGATGTTTCGAACCCATTCCCCAGCAAATGAACCCGAGATTTCATCCACAAGCTATTAATACTATGGGTAACGACAATGAAAATAAACTGAAATACCAAATTGAAAGTATTTTAAGAACCTCAAATAAATTCTAAATCAATCGCCGCCGGTTTCAAAGCCCTATAAAACTATGAATATTGGTCAAATATTCAGGTTATATAGACTTAATTTAGGAATCACTTTTAAACTTTTCAAATACTGCAGCTTTCGATGTTTTCGAATCATGGTATAGTTCGATTGAATACCATTAGGGGAACTTCCGTCTATTTAGTAAACGGGTATAAAATATTACATTTTAAGTCATTCTGTAGTGTAAACGTCGTTATTTTATAGGTATCCAATATGTATTCAATTTGTATTGATATTAATACCAAAATTACCTAAACATGTTTTTATACTTATTATCCTTCAAGTTCTTGCTCAAACCTTTAACAGCTAGAATTTTCTTACCTATTTCACTCAGTTTACTTAGCTTTCTTTTGATGGAGATTAAGTTATTGTGAATACGTTTGAAAACTTTGATCAATTTTTTAATCTTATTTAGCTAAGCTCTCTACCCGCTCGTTAATCTCGATACACATATTTACTTTTAATATACTTCATTTACCCGAGAATCACGCATGTCGTTAAGTAGTTGTAAGGTCCAAATGCTATAGAAACGAATAGGAGTGGAAAGTATTAAAACTATACCGTTATAGGTATCCACCTTTGTTTTACGTTGCCCAACGAGCTCTTATTACCTATTTGGCGGCGATACACTAGGCTTTTACGCTGTCTAGACGTTCTTTAGTACTTGGGGAGCAGTTTATAAACAAATAATTTACTATGGTCTTCAAAGTTAAAGGCTAAGCTGGCTTCAAATAACTCTTTTATTATTTCGTTTATACTTGGGTTTAAGTCCAACGGGGTATATTTATAGCCAAAGTTACAGCTATACGCACCAACGAAATAAAAACAGTAACGAATACCGGTATTTAGCTATTCGTTAACAGTTTTTCTGCTGTTATATAAGTTTAACTCAACATTGGTTCCTAACAAAACGTTTTCAAATAGTAAGCTATTTTATAAACATATTTAAAACACATTTGTTACTAGTTCTATCCAGGTATTTACTAATCTCGCGAAAAGCAAAAAACTATATATTTGTTTATAAAGATTAAACAACTCCGAAACAGGTATACTTACGTCTTTAATAGTCTCGTCGACCGTAATAACAAGTTAAGGGTTAATTTTGGAAATTGTCAATAATAAAAACAATAAAAGAGCTTTCTTTAACGAAAAGGGTAAGGTTTTAAGGTATTAAAGTATGAATAACGGAGATATTGATCGTATAGATAGTTTTAGTAGGGAGCAAGTATATATTTTGGGAAAAGGAGTCTACTGAACTATTTGTATGGAGGCGGTAGGAGGAGGCTTGTACTAATGCCTTTTATACAGTGTTTAATCGTTAGATAGTTGGAATCTTTTACACGATATTACGGCGTTCCCAGCCGTTTCGGAGCGATTGATTCGTAATTTTTATACCTTTTGGTTTTCCAACACCTTTAACCATATTTTACATAGAAGGTGGAGGGGAGCAGGGTATTCCGGGAGGTAATATTACAGGCTGATACCTGAGCTAATAGTTATCAGGGATTTAGCCCTAATGGTTTCCATCCATATTCATACGGTGATTTAAAACCGCTTGGAAGCCGCACGGAAGCATGCCCTTATCTGTTACGTGACCGGGTCACTCCTCTTCATACAGCTTCGTAACAGCTCCTTAACAGGAGTTTCTCTTCTCTTCTTAATCAAAGATTATAGATAGTATCTGACTACCTGGAGCGACAGCTTCAGCTCAGTTCTTTCATATCTAGAATTACAAGCTAATAGCAACTTTGGTGAAAGGTAACTCACTTAACTTCAACGGATCGTTAATCCATAAACTTAGTATTAATACTGGCTTCACCAGAAAGACCAAGGCGTTAACTTGACTACAATTAACAACACTAACGTGGCTAAAGTTAAAAATCCCTAGAAATAACGCGTCCGTAACAGCTATATTACCACCTTATACCATCCTGAGGCCTCCTACAACCTATCGCTTACGGCAAAAATACAAAACCCAACAAAAAAAACTTTGGCCAACATAATAGAAGGTTAGGATAGCTAATACAAAACCTAGACCGAGGAATTAATATAGTCCTAATTAACCTATCAAGGGCCAAGTTGAAAGTCTTCACTGATAGCGTTTTTACAAATAATACAAACGTATCGTTCAAAATCGGCATCCTAATAACCATCGTTGAAAAGAACAAGAAATATAAACAGTTTAAAATCACTGGAAGCCTCATCTATTGAACCTCTATCAAATTTAAAATAATTACACGAAACGAAGTAATTTTAGAGGTTTACGGCATAATAGCCGACTTCGATATCGGCATAATAGCTGACTTCGATATCAGAATAACAGTGTTAAAAACGCTTAACGTTGTCACCAAACAATTAAAGATTCCCTCTATCATAGTGGTAATCTATACCAACTCAAAAAGCCTATTGAAATATCTTTTAAAACTCGAAACCACCGACTGAAAACTCTTGATAATTGATAAAATAATACTCCATAAAGTTTATAAAGGTAGAGAGATTAAATATTTCTGATAAATTAATAGAAAAGATAATACCTCTAATTTCATCAAGGAAAAGTCATCGAATGAAGCCCTTAAAAGGTTTATGAACAGCAATATGATAACCATACATATCGAAGGCTACTTTAACAAGCGACCAGGTAAGGCTAAATTACGTATCAGTAAACAAAAAAAAATGCTGATAAACAGATAAAACTAGTAGGGGAATAAAGTTAATAATGGCGACTTCGTTAAATGGCACGATTGAATGGTGGGCAATAATATTTCAATTAATACACATTAATTTAGTGAAATTAATAGGTGGCTTAATTCACGTTAGTTAAAATGAATAGTGATAGCGGTGGTAATAATAAGTCAATAAACCAATTTGGGTTAACTGAAGTACCAAACGAACCAACCCACGTTAGTTAAGACGGCTAGTTACGGTAGTAGGTTACTATATACATGATTGCGGCGAAAAACTTGTGTACAGGAATTAGTAAAGTAGAGATTTGGAGCCATGAAGCGAAGAAAGATAATTAAGGCCAATTTTTGTGCGAAAGTCAACTAGAATTGGCGAGGATATACCCAATTAACTAGAATATAATTCGGTGGTAACCGGAAAAGATTGGTCGACCACATTAGCATACGCACACAAAATAAAAAGCCGCCAATGTTGGAATAGTAGTAATTATAATACAATAGGTTGACTTTACTTACAATAAATTTGACTATACTAACTGCAAGTTTAGTATATCATTTTGTGAGCCTACTGAATTGGTGCAAGTTAAGTACAATATGCGTCCATTTCAAACTAGGGAATAGGCCAAGAAATTGACCCTACAAATTACTGTACAAATCGGCTAGCAGTCTATCAAATCTAGAATAATACACCAACCAATTCACTATTACAATACTACCATCACTTTGATCAATCAAATCGACAACATTGCAATATATAAAACTCTACTAACACTATTCCAATTATTTAAATTTTCTATCTAAACAATAGCTTTCAATTATGATGAAAATAACGATGCAACTTCTGTAATATGTTATTTCCCCATGTAAATGGCTTCATTTATTTATCGTTTTACTTAAAATTTGATGAACATATTGCTATGTTTCATATCAATTTCATATCCGTTCAATATAAATATGTATAACAGAGATTTATTCGTTCAATATAAATATACCTCGAACCAAAACACAGTCGAATAAAATTCATCGCGTCCTTCAGTATCGTGAATCTATTTAACAGTAATTTGTAAAATGTTTTCTCCATCTATAAATTGGACGATTATTCATCAATATTTTCATACGCTTAAAGAAAATTACTATAAACCTTTTCAACCTCTTTAATGTTCTTACAAGCCTTAACAAAAATTTAATAATATTCTATCCCTAAAATATTGGTGTATGTTTGGAATTCAATAACAGCAAAATTAGTCTAAATGTTATGAGCATTTCTGTCTAATAACTCAGTACATATATTGATCCACGAATTCCATGGAGTTATCCATATTTTTAAGGAATATTTTCTTAAGGAATCTATCACTATTGAAATATATCGCAAAGTCAATAAAATAAACTACGGGAAATCAGTCGAAGAAAAAAATTAATAAAAATACCAAAATTTAATTCTTGATTATCTTTCTACCTAAAATGAAAGAGTTATAATGTTAATATATAGAATGTGCAGTAGTAACCGAAGGTTTCTCGATAATCTATAATTAAACGCTTCATAAAAATATATGCAACATTTTTCATAAGTTTATATACTTTATATTAATTTCGATAATGAAATCACCGGTATGGTTGTCATTATTGAACTTTCATTGAATTAAAAAAAAAATCAATTTCAAGTTTTGTAAGTGAAGCCATAGTTGTCTACATTTCTAAGTTAATAAAAATCTTCCTTTGTCATAAATCATAACATTAATAATATCATCGATGATAATCCTTAACTATTTTATATTTTCCATGTATAATAAAACTTTCGCAAGTATATCCATAATATTGAACGTATTTGAAATAAAGACGAAGGTAATAATTGTCATAATGATTACGAACATTTTATTTTCTAATACGAAACTAATGTTAGATTTTCCTGTTTTATAAGATTCAAGACTTTCATTGATTTTTAGGATCGGAAACCAATATATTAGAAGTAACCTCCAATCGATTATCGAACTACTTGAACATTAAACATAATCCCACAAAGGGAAATATTGTTATATCTATTCGTATTAGTAAATGACTAGAATTTTGTGGCGTTTTTATCGTGAAAGAAATATTTTCTAGTTATCTTATTAAGATGTGTTTTTTCAACTTATCATTATGTTAACGTTAAATAGTTCTTGAGTTCATATCTGACATATTGTTGCATAATTTTTTTTTATAATTAAGTCTGATAAAAAGCTTGCTTTTCCTCAGGTTATTCATTATTTGAATTTCGTAATCCATCGCTATTCAATACGTATTATCCGCCTTCCGCCTTTTTATCCTCATAATTATTTATCAAAAAAACACGTTCTAATTTTTATTATTCCTAACTTAGGTATTCTGTAAACTAATATCCTATCTTTTCACAAATCCAAAATTTTTATCGAGTTATTTTCGTGGAAATAAATTGTTTTATCATTTCATTTTTTAGCTAGGTTTTCGGTTTGTCATGTTAAAGCTATTAATTTTAAAGTTACTATTTCTCCAATCATTGTATCAAATTAAACCCTCGTTGAAGTTCTCGTTGTTTTCTTATACGTATATAATTTGGCCTTTCGTATGTAACATAGTTTAGACTAATATTTGTATTCAGCTAAAAAATTCTTTATATATGAATTTTAGTATTGAAAATTTGTATTGTTGGTAGATCTTTATCGTTGAGTCGTAGTAGATTCGAACCTTTGGTCGAAGTAACCAGTGTATTTCATTGAAGGTGGTTATGTATTACTTCTAAGTTTAGCAGACCGTTAGCTTGTCTGCACCCTAATTTGTATTTATAATTGCTTGGACTATTCCCTAACTTAAAGTGTGCACCCACTGTACTTAACCTGCAGTAAATTCAGTCAATCACACAAAATACAGTTAATTTGAAGTTAGTACAATCAACTAACTATCAGTATAGTTAACTTGTTTGTACTGCAATTTCTTGTTATTCCAACACGTATTCAAATTCGAGAATTCCTATAACTAATCCAGAAACTTTTTTACCATACGTAACTTCTTCAAAGGAGTTTTATCCTATAAAATATTGGCGAGAAATTGATTTCTAAATCATTTTACCGATCATTTCCTAAGGTATTCCTTCATTTTACTTTGCGGTAATTATTGTCACGAATTTCATTGTTATCTGGTTTATTTGATATTAGATCAAGTGAAAATCGTATTTGAGGCATTACTTCAATCTGTTATATATGTTGTACAAGTTTAAGGTTGCTAACAAGTATGTTGTAAAGTAATACGCATATTTTCCAGTAAAATACATGGATAGAAGAAGTAAAACCGAAAGTTCAAATCCTTATTTATCGGATATCCTAAAGAAATACTATAAGTTCAACGTCCAACAAATTATATAATTTCCTATCTAACTTTTCACGTATATTTCAAATCTGAGTAGAATATTGAATCAGTTTATGATCCATATTTCCAAATGAAATATACCCCAGAGGGATTATCCTATATAAATCGTAAAATTCAAGTTCCTACCGCAATAGGTAAACGATCAGTGGTTTAACTGTCATAAGTTATAAATATTTTTTTTATTCTAGTGGAAATCAGTCCATTATCAGTTCTATCTTAGGTTCTTGAATATACTTGCATCCGTATAGGCATCCAAAATAGAATTCTTTTTATTTATAACTTAAGTTATAAGTTATCGATGATCATTTTCGGCAAATTTTCATATTATCGTACTTTATCCATGTGGTATGAAGTTTATATTGTTAATACTTTCCCAAAACATAATTTTCAATTTTTAACGAACTTTAATAACATTTTACTGCACTATAAATACGTACTAAATTTAACTTTAGATCTGAATTTCTACCTTCCAGATTGAATAGTTAGTAAATTTGATAATCTTTTGGTTCTAAATTTAGAGATTGTTATTTCAAGAAATTTTGACGATTCTCTGAATATTATATTGTGTCTTTTTCAAATACTTCACCTATTAAATATCAATTAAATTGAAATCGTTTTCTACTAGTACCAATCAATATTCATTTCATTGAATTATAAAGGGTACACGATATCTATAAATGTTACCAGTATATGAATAAGACCTGTGTTATCCGTGAATGTTACCTTTGTTATTTTATATGTTGATGAAATTATCATTGGACTTTAATATTTATCCATATTATTGTTTGTTCTAAAACGACGTATCTAATTCAACCAACCTAAATTTTAATCACATCGAAAATCCATAACATTCTTCGGGTTATATATTGATACCAAAAAATCAAGAGTATTGGTTGCCTTCGCGATCTTATACCCATTTACAAAAACTATAAACTTGAGTAATTTGGGTATTAATTTTTAAAATTTGACGTTATTAATTTGTGATAATTGTCTTCAATTTCTTGCGCGCAAACTAATATAACCTCTGCCACATTCATTCAATTCAATCCTCAAAGAAATTCTTAATTTCTTCAAAATTCCGTCTTACTATCATATCGTCACATTTATCAAAACATCGGTCCATAAAATACAGAATATATTTTATACAATATATATATTATCGTTAGTAATTTTCAAGTCATACTCAAAATTTGATTTCAAATAGCTGTTCATATTATCAATAAGGGGCTTAACGTTTACTTCAATTTCACATTACCTCTTGATTAGTTATCCACCATTTTAGAAAGGTTCTGTAAATACATTCAATTCGATGTAAATAGTTTTATACACTGAGTTTTGTTATTCCATTATGTTTGTCACGTTGTTGTTAATGGAATATGTCTGTTTATCCTATATATTTCCTATGATTTATCAATGTGTCCATTTATCCTATACGTATAAGACCTTAATTTCGAAGTTATTTGGTGAATGAAAAATTGGTATCGATGTTAAAGGTAACGAAACCCTTGACAATTTCAATAATTATTTTAAAAACTGTTTTCGGCTATAAAATTGGTTTTAGCCTTAGGAATGATAGAATTCTTTCCTCGTCGAATTTTTATAGGTAATATTCTTCTTTTACCTTTTTAATCTATAATCTTGTCAATCACCAACCAGTATCAGTATGACTTTACCTGTAATGTAAGTAAGTTCCAATGTTTCCCCTTATTGATATTACGTAATATTATAACAAAATGCAAACCAAGAGTGTCAAATTCGTTATGAGAAATGAATAATATAGGATAATACTAATAAATAGCCATGATAATTATGGTCATAAATAGTTGTAAAGATCAATCTTTGTATGACTGAACAATCAATCTATAAATAATACAAGTTATATATAGTTGCCATTTACTTAGATACACTTGTCAGAAAACTAGTGAAGTGAATAGGTTTTGCTTAAACAGTCAAAACTGTGATTTCTCGGAAGTCAAAATTGAACTAGCCATATTTTTAAACAGCTGTACTGTAATTGAGGTTCCAGTACTGCAGTAGGTTCAATTAGTCTCTTTTTATTATTCGAATTAACATTCCAACTAGGAAGAAATGATTAACATGATTAATTTCTACCGTCATCAACCTATCTCAGATACATAAAAAACGGTGTAATTCAAGGTAATTGTATCTAACGATTGAAAGATAATTTAGACTACTGGTCAATACTAGTAATATATCGAAATTCATGGGAAACGGCGTCTCCAAACCTATATCACTTATATATTATCCTTTTAACTTTACTGAGGCTTCCCCTATATGAAGTAAGTTAGGAAACATAGCTTCAATATACTTGAGTAATTGAAAATATAGATTTGTTTTTGATTTTTTTTGTCTTCTTAATAGACCATAATACTATTTTCACCACCCCAATATAATGGCTTCTTATAAAAAAAACCGCATAATATCTTTCGTTTATTCACACTGTATTGATCAATGAACTAACTAAGCTAAAATATCATTTAAGGCGTTCGAATACTGCCTATAATCCTCGATGAAGAAAAGGAGTAAGAAAACAATGCTAAGGAGCAACTATGAAGCTACAGAAAAAGGGGGGCCCGCTTACTTAACAGATGTAAGAATATACTTAGAAGCGGCTCTAGAGCATCGTAAGAGTATGGTAACCGCCAGGGATAGATTTTTGGTGACTATTAGCCCAGGCACTAGCCTATGATATTACTCCCAGAATACTTATTCAAGTTCCAAAGTCTTGTAAAAGACGGTGAAAGACGTTAGCGAATCGTAAAAGGTAGTGTAAGGTGCTCTTTTGCCGTAAACCGTTTTAAAAGGTGCGTGACAATCGCTTATGAGCGGCTTAAAATGTTATAGCAATGTATAGAACGTTTTCATCGTTCATTATTTTGGTACGTCGTAGAAAATACTAACATTAATTTCCTGTCGTTGTTCTTATAAATAGTCCCTATAGGCCCCCCATAATATTACAACTTTCCTTTTTTAATAACTACCTCACTCCCTTTAAAGTAATAGTGCTGTATACCCTTTCGCCTTGTTACACGTTCTATTGTTTCTAAATCCAAAATCTATTATCTTTATTTATTTTGTTATTTTCGTTCCCGCCTGCCAAAATGACCGCTATTTTAAATTCTGGGGGATATGAGGTCATCCGAGATGTGAGTTTTGCTGTTTCGAAGCTACTTGGGTTTCGCTAATGAACATATCATTCCCATTAATACGACTTTTTGGATTATACATCAATAAAACTAAAAACAGATTTGTTTTGAGTGTGTTAACATAATAATGTATAATCTACGCAAATTCTATCAGAAAATCGAGTGTAAATATAAATCAAAGCAATGGATAGAAACCTATCAACAAATAGTTAAATACTAGCGTTAAATGCCGTTTATATACCGTCGATATCACCGGTGGAAATCTCGGCTACATTTATATCCCTTTAAATCTTAACCTTAACATAAATAATGCTATCAAAAAACTTTCAGAAACATATCGGCGGCTCGGTACTTAAAACTGAAGTAAATTACCCGGTTTTCGAACCGGTTTTAAGTGTTTACAAAGGGTTTGACAATGTCTAAACATAAGTGATCGAATCTAATAAAATTATTAAAATCCTTCGTACTATTTAATGTAAAATTGATACGTGTAGCGGTGGTGACTTCGTGCTGTTTATACTCGTTCATTCCGATAGTCTTTGCGTTGTTTAGCTTTTGAATAAGTAATATAATTTTTGGGTGAGAAAAAATATTTTGGTTGTAAATGTCTATATTATGGTTAAGGAGAGGGTAAGGAGCTCAGCTAGGAGTAATTAAGGAGTGAGTTAATTTTGTTAAAAGTATTGATAGTAGATTATATAAGCTTATTAATATAAGTGAGAAATTTTGATTGTTAATAGTCCGAATAAGGAATTGAATAATAGCAGTGACGAATATAAGGGTATGATTTAATATTCTGCCGTAGTTGTAATATAAATGTAAGTTCATTACCTTATTTAATATCTGTGAAATAACGGCTTTGAAACGACTCGGTACCTAGTGAAAAATAAAATTAATTTAAGCCCGTTGGTAGGCTGGGCGTAAAGGCCAGTCGTTATCTTCGACCAAACCGTAACGGGATTCGAAAGCGTCGAGGGTTGTAATATTCGAAAAGTTTAAAAACGGATTCAAAATCGAGTATACATAACTAGCTCATTTAATTAATATGTATCATTTTATGGAATTTCTAATACGGAAAAGACCTACTTTATTGTTATTTTGGGTTCTTAAAATGTTTGAACGTAATATTTAGATTAGGTTTTATTAATATTTTTCATAAAGTCGATAATTGGTGGTTAATAATCGGAAACCTATTAGTTCGAGAATATGTTGGAATCTGTTAGTATAAACTGATTTACTTGAAATCAGGGGTATTTTTCTCCGGGATATCAAGTTCGACCATATAGTAATCAACGATATATATGATAAAATATTGGTTATGAAGCCTGGTTTTTTTTAAAAAAAATATTCAATCTAGTTTTTCATTTTTATAAAGAAGCTAAATATTATTATAGACCGAACACCATTCTAAGGAAAAACGTTACTTATTAAAGACTTCCTTTATACGCTATTATATAACCGTTATTGTTGGTAGGCTTTTATCGTTGAAACGTAGTCGATTAGAATCACTGTGGTTGAAGTAACTGGTGCTGCATTGAAATTGGTTCTGATACGTGGTAAGTTATAAGTTGAGAAGACCTTTAGCAGGTCTACACACTAATTTGTATGGACTAACGCTTTTACCTATGCCTCACTTTAAAGTAGGCACCTACTACACTGCACTTATAGTCAGTCCTACATACTGCAGTTCATTTTCAATAAATGCAATCAATTAACTGTAAATATAATTGATTTAACTGTACTGTATTTGACTGCTATTCCAACACTAACGGTCTTTTTGTGTCTATATACCAATATAGCCGGCAATCAATTAGTAGCAGGCTTTAAAATTTCTACTTGATTTATAAGCCAAACCCATGTTAATTGAAATCAATTCGCACCAAAATTAATATTAATAAAGGTTCTTCATTTCACATTTCCGAGCCCTCTGTTCCTTAACCTCCATGTACAGGTCTTTTGATACAAACCTATGCATATTACGTATTCTACTACTTACGTACCTTTTGCTGGTAATTCAACCTACTAACATTACCACCTTTATTCCTATTACCATTAAAAAATATCACCCTAGCAGTCTTCGAGTTTGCCAGGGGATCAATGTTCTTCCACGTAACGTGCCGGGCGATTTACGTAGCCCTAGATTCGTATAGTCAACGTATTACTATCTACAAACCGTTTCAAGGCCTTATTATACGTGGCTTTAGTTATAAAGTTTACGGTATTATCTGTCGTTAATCCACTGGAACCTATCGATTTCCTGGGCTTTGTATACCTTTTTTCAAGCTATTAAATCTATTATTAAACGTATTTCATTAGTTATGATCAGCTTTAATATGCATTCATAGACGCTCTGTGAGTTTTTATATATTACCACAGATATCTAATGTAATCCTAATTATTTAGTAATAATACTTAACGTGCCGTTAATTACTACATAGAAATTAAAACTTGTTATTATACCGTATACCTCAGATATTAATATACTCCGTATCATACGTTTTTTTAAAGATATCTAGTATATGAGGTTTCTTGTAATTGTAAATTTCCCTTCAAACTTCTCTTCATTAACAAGCATTATAAGAAAACTGATTGACGATGTGGAGTTAATATCATTAGTAAATAATCCGTCTGTAAAGATTATTAACTTCACCGTTATTAGGTATACGGAAACCATGTTAATACCTCTTTTTAAGTTATCCAATGTTAAGAAACTGAGGCCGGAGCTGTCGCTCAAAGTGGTAGGATTCTGTCTATAAGCCTCGATGAAGAAGAGAAGAGAAACTCCTGCTAAGGAGCTGCTACAGAGTTGTGAACGACGATACAACCCAGTCACGTAATATATGAGGGCATGCTTCTGTACGGCTTCTTAGCAGCTCTCAATCGCTGTAAAAGCGTGACAATTACCAAGGCTGAATCCCTAGTAAACACTAGATAGGTTCTAACCTGTGACATTACCCCTAGGCTTACCCCACCCCCTTTTTTTTTTGCTGTGCGGCGGTATGTGGAAGGTAATAAAAGGTGATGGAGAGCCAAGGCGGGGTAGCAGGTGCTAAACAACCGCTCTGGAACGGCTTGAAATATTATAGTATCGCATGAAAGGTTCTAAGCCATAGAAGGATTTAACACCACGCAAAAGACGCTGCCAGCGCCATCTCACTAAAAATAATTTCGTAGGTCCTCTCATTTAAAATTCTAAACTTTCCCTCGTACAAATATCCTTCGATAGTTCAGAATAATCCAGTCTTATACGTACGTGACATTAAACCCTTATTAAAAAGCAATTTCTCTATTATTGTTCATTCGGTTCTATTATTATCGTTCTTTAATTTTAAAATAAACCCTTAGCTGGCTTCAGAAGTAAACAAGGCCATCTGAAACGTAAATGTTCTTGCTTTAAAGCTATTTCATCCTTATTAACAAACGTATAGTTCCCGGCCTTGCAGGCTATAGACATGTATACTGAGGGAACACGCGAACAAACATATTTTTAATGCGTGTATCGCATAGCGCATAATCCTCGAAAGCTCTGTCAGGAGACTGAAGGTAAGTTGAAGTGTTCTCAAGCCGCGTCTCAAGTGCTAACGAGTGGCTAGAAAGCGTACAGGCGTAGGTCGTCGCCGCAAAAGAAAAAGAAAAAAAAAAGACTATAAGGGTTCGGCATAATACACAAAGGAATGTTGATACTCGCGATGAGACGATTTTCATATCCGCCACTTCTATTTATTCTGGCGGTTTACGGGCCGTACAGCTCCTTAATAAAAATCTTAATTTTCAAGTTAGTTATTTTTATAAAAGGGAACGTGGAAATGGTGGTTAATAAATGGGTAAAGAAAATAGCTTCAAACAAGCAAATAACTCATTGCCGTATTTAAGCGTATCGATGGAAATCTGGGTTGCATTAATGCAAAATTGGGTAAATTGGTAAAAATGGGTAAAACGCTGTTCAGGAAAAACGATAACGGTGATTCTAGTATATATTTAAATAATTAAATATAGTTTTGGGTTTTATTATTATTATAAATTTTGTTACATTTATACTCGATACTCGCAAAGTAACAGTTCCTATACCGTTCTGTAACGTTAAGTATAACAGTTTCAACCCGTTCATAAGATGGGCGTAAAGGCTTATCGTTATAATTTGACGATATATAATGTAGGTTAAAAACGTCGAGGGCTGTAGTATCAGATAAGCTTAAAAACTTCTTTTAAATTAGGTATATGTTACCTATTCAATTAATTAAAACATACCGTTTTAATAAGTTGTTATGTTGGAGGCGACCGATTTATGGTTTATTTCGATCTCCCAACATACTTTTAACGTGGTATTCCGGCTTCATTTAGTCGTGGTTACCTAGAATATGGATGGTTTACGGTTACAAGTCGCGGGCTCGTTCATGTAGAAATGGGTACAAAACGACTCGAATACATTAATTTACGTAAAACCAGAGATATTTACCTTCCGGGACATCGAGTTTAATAACATAGAAATTAACTATACGTATTGCACGGTATTTGTCGTAAAGTTAACTTAACTTTTTTTAAAATCTATCAGGCTTATAATTCCTAAAAAAGAGTTAAACTTTATCACCGATTCGAAAATGTTTCGAAAATAAACTCTGTTTATTAGCGGCTTATTATATACATTATTAAGTTGCCGTTATTTCGGCTTCTACCAATTTCATAACATTGAAGATACATTAGACGAAATCCTTAACTTTCGCACGTAATTTCATAACTGTGATAAATGAATGTTATACTTCTTATATAAAGTCGATATAATAATCATAGTTATGAAGAACTGGTTAATACCGATATTAATAGTATCATAATTATTTAACGCTAATTAATAACCGGGTAATAGAAGTTTTAAATTAAACTAAATAAAAATAACAAAAAACCATAGGTATGTTAAAACCTTTTAATCGTCACGTTCAGTTACAACGTCGGTTTTGTAATGGAAGGCGGTACTTAAGCTTTATTCTACCCCCTTTAAGCCTTAAAATTGTTTTTAAAACCCACTGGTACAATTTAACCTTAGATTCTTAATAATGGTACACAATAATCTGTAAAATCGCTAGCAATAACTTAAAACTCGTTTCGTATAAGTTTTAATATATATAACAATCATGGCGTCGAAGATGACAGCTTTATTGAATCGAGCCATAATGATTATAAGATAACGTAAATCGCCAACATATTTTTAAAGTCTATCGATTATAGAGTCGATAAAAATATCGCTTAAAAGCCGTTTAGGAACCAGAAACGGCTTTGAAGATCCCTTTTGACGGTATCTTGAATAGGCTATACGCCTAAAAATATCGCAATTTGGGTACAAACCCCGGACCATACGGTGTAAGTCGAGCTAAAACAACGGTTTAAAAATACCGATAATAGCGTCGTAACTCGAGTAATTAATCAGGAGTAAATCGTCAAAAACCCATATTAATGCGGTAATAAACGACTCTTAAATAGATATTCAAATACAATTACGAAACCTAAAACCCTATAGTTGCTTACTAAATGATTATAAATTGAACTCTTAAATATTTGATAGTCATTAATATATATATTAGTAAGGAAACTCTGACTGTTTATATGTATTGTATGAATTGGTCGGAGTTAAGTAATATTGAAGGTAATAGCGACGGTTTAGTTATTGTTAAGGTTGATATTTGTATTAAAAAAAACCAGCGACCTTGTAAAATAGATTCGATGGCAACTGTTGGTCAGAAAACATACGTATATAAAAGCTATTCGAAAACGGCACATTCGGTGCGTAAAAGCAAGAGTTCCCAGATTAAAAGGCGTGGGTTGGGAAAACCTTTTAAAAATTTTATTCGTTTTGTAATAACGTATCGAGTCGCGTATACTTACTCCCTTTTTATAAACTGATTTAAAGGAATATATGAAAAAGCCGTTCGAATTAACGAACCTATCTTTTAAATAACCATTATATAATTATGAAGTATTCAATATTCTTATAATCCATAAAGATCGTAAACGAACGTGTCGTATCTTAGGACTCCTTGTTCTACGCTTTTTAATAACTTATAATCCTAAGTAATTTCTTGTCATGAATTTCATGATGATAGTCGGTAAAAAATAAACATCGAAAATAATATATTATCGAGAGTATGTTACCATGGACGTCGTGTTAAAGTCAATAGCCGCCTCAGACTAAGCTAAAATAATCAGCTATTAAAAATATATCACGGTCAGAATCCTTTTAGGTAAATACGGGTTAAGAAAAAAAAAGCTAAGCATAAACCGTTCGAGAACCAAATTTTCCTAGGGCCCCAAACGAAGAAAGGTATCTTGTTGAGTTAGTCAAATTAAAGATTGAATAATTATTAAATGGTCGTAAATAAAATAGCGGTCAAAATTAACGAATCTGAAAAACTTTTATCTTTATGATTAACGTAAAAGCCGCTTATTTCCAGATAAAGAGTAGTTTTTATAAGCTTATATAAATGCAGACGTTAATTTGGATAATGAATTCCAGGTATTTGCTTTTTAGAACGCTGAACTTACTTTTATATATATCAAAGTTAAGGCTTGCATATTTTGCTTAATTTTCACGTTATAATCGATGTAATTACTTTGTAGATATATTAATATCGGGGAGGATAACAAAGTAACAAATATTTTGAAAAGGTGTAACAATTTATCAACCTATTGTGAAAAGGTACCTAGTATACTAGAAAAACTAAATGGAATAATAAGCTATCTGAAAAGTCTAAAACTTATACGAAACGTAATCTTTTATTAGTTTCTATCTCTAATGAAAAACTTGCAAAATGCGACTTTGATATTCAATTTGAGAAATCAATTAACTTGGAGGATATTCGTAAACGTTGTTTTTTAATAAATGGAAGCAAGTAACAATTTGCCTCCATAATAAGGGGGAGTCGATGGTAATGAATATAAAAATATAAGTTACCTTCGGATTTCTTAAAGAAAACCACGTGGACACCCGCTAAAAATTAACTTACTCGAATATAGCTCTAATCGGAAAACTTAGTCAACGTCTTTAATAATATAAGGAACTCTTTTCGCGATATGCCATATAATGAGCCCCATAGGACTTCCAAAAACTAATCTTGATTATCGTTTTTAAAGAAGGTTTCGTAAACAGTTTCGAAACGGTAAGGGGGTAATTTATCTTGGAAAACCTTGTTGAATATGGTAACGAACGTTTCAAAGGCGTTAAAGTGTTTATCGTTAACGAAGACGAGTGGTTTCGGGGTGAATACTTTATTAATATCTTCGAAAGAAACAGAAACGAGACGTGTCAAAACACCTCGGTTCTTGTGGACTTTTCGCAAAAAGGTGTAAAATGTAACAGCACCGACCACTTTAGGCGTTTTTGATATCGGAACAAACCCTCGTTAATAAAGGAAATAGTTATCCACTTGTTCAAAAAATAATATATACTTCGAAATAAAGTAAGTTACTTATTAGTATTTTATTTCACGTTTTCATAAAATAACGTTGTATTATAAGTAAGGGATAATATGAGCTTGTATTCTATATGAGTATATATTAAAGTCGATATTTCAAAAAAAAAAAATATAGAACAGCCGTAAAGTCGAACCGGGTGTGTGGTATATGACTTTGCCGAGTCGTCTAGTTAAATTGAAGATACGCGAAATGAAATTATGCGGTAACTTTCAGCGATTAATAAGTTATCTACAAGCGATATTATAACATTTACAATCTATATGCACAAAAATATATATAAAATAAACGGAATTATAAAGTAAACTTATTATAACCAGGGAGTTATTTAAAAGCTTCAACGAAGTTGTTGGATCAAATCAAAGTCTTACCAACTTTTATATGCGACTATATATAGGAATTACGTTTTTCTTCCCTAAAGATTCATTAAATCCTTGGCCGAAATAAGGTAAATTCCTACAATCACTTCAACATGAAAGCCGCTCAGGCGTTATATTCGGTTCAACTAACAGGTACGGATACGATAACTATTGGCGCTGTATCATAAATATAGGCTAAGGTCTTTATTACGGGAGAGTTCAAAATAGTTAACCTAGGTAACTCGTCATTGAAAAGCTGTTTAAAAGGTACTTACGCTAGTTATAATAATGTTTTCCTAGCTATTACGAGTAGGTACGTCGACTTTATTATTCTCGCTACGCAAAACACTTCTAATAATAACATTAGTACTACCGTATAGAGTACAGAGATTATAAAGTCGTCTATCGATATACTAAGCACTAACAACCAACTTATTATAATCCGAGGGCATATAAATAAAATATGACGTATTAATTGGCTTATAGTTAATAAATTCTTTTACAATAAAGAATTTATCGGCGGTTTCTTATGTTATACTATTAACCCTCGTAAATAACGCTTTTTAAACGTCAAAAAACGTAAAACCGTTTACGGGACCCTGACTTTATACTTGTAAGTCGAACGATAACAACTTTAGCCGTATTAAATTCGAAGTAATAACCAAGAAATATAACTATAAAGGTATTAGGGTCGTTGATACCGCCGTCGTTACCGTGGATGTAATAACTCTTTATACTAGGTTTCACAAAGCCCTTTGATTATTGGAAAATAACGTAAAAGTATTTTTTTAATACAGATGAATTTTTGGTTTCCAAATAACTCACACAATATCGTAGTTTCTTATATAAAAAAACTGTAATTTAACGTCGAAAAAATTAACCGACTAGTTTAAAAGTTTATGTTTAGGTCGTTTACGCCTATCGAATAAAGTACCGATATCGTAATCAAAATTAAAGAAATCCGAATCGTTATCATTAACAAACCTAATACTTTTCCTATTAAGAAGCTGCGTAATAGCTACGTTATTCACAGGTAACGTGGTAAAAACTCCTTAATGAGGTATCGTTTCGAAGACCTAAACGTATCGACAACTTTAAATTGCCGGGTTATATTGGTCAACCCGTTGAATACGTCTGTATTGCGTTATTTCAGATTTGAAACAAATTGATAAACGACTTAGTTTCGCTTAACTAACCTTAAATATAAAGCGACGGTAATACATTTATATTGAACTATAAGATAATCATATTAAGCCATCAACGCGTTTTCAAACTACTTCTTGACATGTACGTCAAAACAACTTTAAAACCTAAAGCTTTAAATTGAGAATGTGAAAGGAATATAATATAATGTAAAGCTATAACTGTTATCAAAAGGCTCAAACACCGTTTGGAAAGAAATCAAGGTTTATATATAAAGGGATTAAGTCCGGAGCTATCGTTTAAAGTAATCGGATTCTATTTATAAACCTCGATAAAAAAGAGGAGAAAACCCTACTAAGGAGCTGTTATGAAGCTGTGAAAGATGGTACGACCAGGTTACGTAACGTGTAAAAGTATACTATTGTATAGCTTCCTAACTGTTTTTAAAACGCGATAAAAAAGTGACAGTTACTAGGGCTGAATCCCTAGTAAACACTAGCCAGATACCAGTCTGTGATATCCAATTACTTCTAAGTCCTTTTATTTAAATTTTTCAAGTTCTCGTTTTATAGATTTTATGTTTACACTGCGATGAATAGGGCGTATGATGCCTCTGGTTGATATAACATTGTATTGTAAGCTATATGGGTCTTTTATTACAGGTATCGCTTCAATTTTACCTCGTTAGCCTTATCGATAGTCGTCAAGTTCGTAGCTTTCTCTTTTGGTATAAATTAACATAAGTTCCGTTTTAATTTTTAATACCATAAATATGGGTTAATAATCTATTAAAGTCAAAATATATATCTTTCACTAACGTTTAACCTAATTTATCCTTCCAAAGGCCTCAATTTTCTATATCACGCTATTGAAACAATATAAACCGACTGTCTCTAAGAAAAGGGCTATTGTTAATTTATATACTTACGATATCCAAATCTTTTCCCTATATAATTAATATACATGGGTCAAATGTTAAAGTTTTCATACCCAGCCTGTTTTTAAAATTCTCCTAGTAAGTTGAAAACCAATTAACGTCTAATTCAGAGAATCTGTAAAAAGGCTTGATGAAACGAATTATAATGCTAGCCGGAAGCTTATCCCTTAGTTGTTTCAGCGATTCTAACACTACAATCCGCTTATAATTCGTGTTAGATTGCGTGTAGGCTAACATTATATCCCAACCATTAAATATAAACTAACCACTTATACCAGCAGTCAAACTGGTAGCAATTACGACGATCAAACGCTGGCTAATCTTCTAAATTATGGGTAATTAATTAAGATTATAGTCTTTGCCTTTATTACCGTATCCTTAAGCGATTAAGCGTAACTTTTCGTATAACCAGTTCGTGGTTTTACTTTTACCCTTAAGAACTATCCTTGACTTAAAGATAATAACGTTTTAATTTTTAAATTATGTTAACTGTATGAGTTCAATAACCCCTCGTATAAAAAGCTGTTAATTTCTATCCAGTCGCTTTCTTCAAATTGTTTGCCGGGTATATTAATAATGCTTTAAAATGTAAACTTAAAGGCAAGTTCTTTATTCAACTTCTTTTTTTAAAACTCACACGCTTTTATTTATGTCCTCCTAGGCTTATAGGTCTCGTTACCATCCTAGGTTTAATTTATATCCTTCTCTTAAGTAGTCTTCTACGTCGTCAAAGTTCCATTGGCTTATTAACAATTGGCTCGGGGGTATTATATTGGCTGATCCGCTTGGCTTGAAAGTCATCGTCGTATAGATCCTTATCGGATCTAAGGGGTCTTTTATAAAGTTTAACTTGTGTGGTCCAAAGAGTAATAGTACTGTTAATAGTTTGAACTACTATGTTCAGGTTATCGATACTTAATATATTATAAGGCTCATCCCATCTTTCTCGCTTTAGCTACATAAGGACTTTATTTTGAAAGGATAAAATACCACTTTTGTTGTCGAAAGTCCGTCCTGATATTAAAGGGGTTATTAACCTAGCGGCGTGCCGATTCCTTCCCTAGTTGCTTTAAAGCTTTTTTGTATTCCACTATTATGGTTCGACCTACGATGGTAAGCTAAGTAGGTGCTAAATGTGATTTACTATTGAGGTACAGAGGACGACTAGAAGAGGTTACCGTGGCCCGACGTGTAGGGCCCTTGGGCAGGACTATTGTCCAGCCCGTTAAGTGCCCTTACACGTGCTGTACACAGACTGTACCCGGCCTGTACCCGGTTCGTATACGGACCGTACCCGGCCTATACCCAAACCGTACCCGGTCCAGGCCTAAGCTGGGTATTGCCCATCTCGTTACGTATATAGTCACGTAACTTAAAGGCTTAATAACCAACGGCTAAAATGTATAATATACCCCTTTTCCCCCAGATATTATAAGGGTTACAACGTTTTTCTAAATAAATACCGGACGCGAACCGTACCCATTTAGTACGCGGGTTAAACGTAAGCCGGTAATATTACGTTTAACGTATCGTATAAAGATTCGGCCAGTTCAACCCCAAGTTTCCAGCGCCGTATAAAGTACTCGTTAACGCGCCATATAATGCATACTTTTTGCCGCCGATACCCTATAACCCGCTTACCGGCACCGTATGATGTACCCGTTAACGCGTCGTATAATACATTCTTTTTGCTTCCGATACTGTATAACGCGTCTTGTAAAGTCGCGTTCTTACCTCTAATATCGTATAACGCGCCCTGTATAATAAGTAGCTCTTATCCAATCCAATCCGCCAGCCCTTATAAATACAGGCGCCCCCCGTAGTTTTCAAAACTTCCACCTTTTCCTTTTTATACTACCTCCCTCTTTTATTAACTACCATCCTTATAATTATTTTACTTCCCCTTTATATATTTCAATTAACTATTTCCGGCAATATATTTTCGCATTTTCTTCCTAGTTTAGTATGACAACCAATATATATAACGGTTTTAATTTAGGTTATGTTATCGTTGACGCCTTTAAAAAGGATAACAAATCTTTCCGAAAGGTATATTACCCTAATGCATATTAATACCCTATTATTAACTACTTGTTATAACATTTTTACGTTATCAAAGATCTCCCTATTTTTAAAAATAACAAGGATAAAAATAATATTTTTCCGTCATAAGTTAAAAACGTTTACCTATTATATTTTAACTGTTTTTTTAAACTTAAACATTTCTTTATCTTACGTTGAAGATTTTTTTGACATAAAGGTATTATATATACTAAAAGGTTTATAATAAGGTAAACTTACTGATTAACATTAAAAGAAACGTAATCTCAAATCAACACCTTTTCTTAACATATTTAGGAAATAAATTTACTTACGGCTTTCCCCAGTTTACGTGTCTTTTTACCCTAATTGGTTATTGCAACGAAAAATAAAAACATATCCTATCCCTCACACGCAAATGTCTGGAAAACATCCCAAGTAATCGCACTATTTTTATTTTCACTTTTTTTTAAATTGATTAATTAATTTACCTAACTTCGTAAAATCGGTTAAACGTAAAACATTTCCACTATATAAGCTATACAGGCTATTATCCCTTTAACTATACGCCTCTATCGCCCTTTTTTCCCCGGATCTGTCCTTACCCTAGACTTTTCTGTTACCTTTTATTATATCGCCTATTTATAAAGACAAGACGCCTTCGGCCGACTGGGCTTTCACGCATAATATTTTCGCTCCGACCACTTTTTGTCAATTATAAACATTTTCTTAATTTTAACGTAAAAAATTCAATTAATATAACCACCTAAGTTATATTTTTCTATAATTAATATAAATCACGGCCTACAAAATATTACGAACGACGTCTAAAGTTTCATTATACGATCTCTGATTTTATACGTATCTTATTTAATAACCTTAAATAAAAACGAATTAATCGGGCTGGCCGCGAACGGGTACAAAGTCGCGCCCAGGCCTACCGCGTAACGCGGGCCTAAACTAACGTATTATAATATTTAGTAAGCCGTTTAAAGGGTTACTTCCTTTACCTAACTCCTTGCCCTACTTTTCGTTAACTATTATCTTCGGCCTCTTTTAACGTTCGTCCCTTTTAACGTCATTCTTTATCATCAACCTCTCTTAACGTCAGTCCCTCTTTATATTATCCGCCATCGACCTCTTTTAACGCCCGCCCTTTTTCGCGCTATCCGCCATCCTCGACATCACCTCGTATCCATCCCGCCTTCTACCAACCCCCCTTCTCGACGTTTACCAATTCCCGCTATATTTTTTATCTTCCCCCCCACCCATAATTACCTACTATTCGGGGATAATTGTAATGGAACCTTTAACATCGATAACGCTTATACTTACTAAACCCTGATAAGTATAATAATAAAAAATTGGTAAATTTTTGTCAAGTCGTAATAAAATCCGTTTTATGGTCGGGTACATATTCGAAATGATCAGGTAACATTAACCGGACTTTACCATTTATATTAAAAACTCGTTCAATAATAAAATTTCCCCATTATTTATAATTCAAGTATTATCTAGAGGATATAAATGGGTCGCCTCGCGTTTATCGCTTAATATAAATTTAACGCCGACGTCGAAATACCGGGCTATTATAAACCTGAATATTTACCTATTTCGCTTTAAATTTATCTAAAGTTATAATATATTAATAATTTTCCAACAATTCTTATTTCGGCTTATTAAAGCATTTTTACTTAGCCAATACGTAACGAACCCCACCTCTTCCCGTTTTTACCGTAAAAATATCCCATACTTCAATTTTTTGGTATTTATCTTTCCTTATATTATTAGTTATTAAAACTAATTTCAAACGAATATCGAATAAAATTTACCAGAAGAAGGATCCAAAACGACCTGCTTAATCGAATTCATAAAAAATATGAACCATTTATCAGGGATATTTAATACGACGTAAAATAGATTCGAAAAATTAATTACTTGATATTGATTATAAAACTAATTAAAATTTTTACTCGTACGGTTAGTTTTAATATTTTCATGACTTAGCTAAATTTAATATTTTACCTTATATCGCTTCGCCGAACATCGTCTACAATTCGCCGCCGTTTTTTATTTACTATTAAATAGAAGTTATTGCCGTTTAACTCAACTTCGTCCCTTTATATAAGTAGGATAAAAACATAATAATTCTCCCCAACGGATAAATCAATGAATTCGTATCCCCGTTTACCCTTAAAATAGGTAATATTTCATATCTATTTATTAAGCGATTTGTATCAAACCCGGAACCCTTTAATTTTAGGGTATTTAACGTAAATTGATAAACTCGTAAATATAAAACCTAATCGTATTACGAAAAGGCGATGAAGACACGTAAGTATTTTTAAACCTTCTAATTTACCCATTTAATACGGTTATTCATTTATAAGAAATACATCGAAAATAAAAGTCATTCGACTTCTTTTAGGAAATTAAATGTCATTTGAAATACGCCTACTTAATTCGAACCGCGATTACGAATAATGAAAGGTAAAAATTTATAGAATCTCTATTATATATTCCGAAAACGCTTCGCGTATGTATCTATAATCATTAACCATATAACCTTTAATTGGACAAACTTAAAAAGGCGATCCATAAAAACTAATAAATATTCAGAGTCTTTATTAATAGTTAGCAAGTTCATTATAAATTCGATTGAAATATATATTTAATGCTGGTCGTGAATAGGGAAAGGTTTAAAAAAGGCTTCATTGTAAGGTATAACGAGGTTTCTTCCTGTTATATTTTATATATATTTAATATAAACGTCAAATATTTACAACTATCTCCTTTTAGTGATAATACCGTTAAAAACGCGAAATAAAATGTTTTTACCCGGATAACCATGAATAAGCGAGTCGTAGGTTTATTAAAAAAATTCTCGTCATTAATAATTTCTAATTCGGTATTTATAAACGATTACAGTAACGTAATATACCCCGTAATTTCATCCCATAATTTATAATTTACACTAATTTTTATATTTCAGGTAAAAAACACCAAACACCCTTTTAAACTGTTAAAAGGCGAACCTTATATAATAGATTATTTATCACTTTTTGGTTTTATAATTACGTTAAGGTACCCGGGTCGAAAATAAGATAATTACTCGATGTTAACAATATCGGTGAGTTTAACGCGGGCCGGTTCCGCGACGATACTACCGATATCGTCGTACTAAAATCCCTAAGCGTTATCTACGATAACAACCTGGGCTCGAGCCAGGCTCAGGACAGTATCGCTTTCGGAGTCTTTTCGAAATCCACCAACTTATCTTTAGGTTATATATTATCGTAATTCAAAAACCAGACCTTCATCTCGCTAAACTTCTTTATATAACTCGCTATAATCCATGTTTTTAATATATAAGATTATTGATATCACATTGAACATAGTAGTAAAAATAGGCTGAAAAACCTGTACGCGGCGTTTTTTAACCTCGGGTTTATCTTGTAACCTGCGGGTTAACGTATCCGGGTAGGAGCTTTGAGTTACTGGCCTATACCGCAGGTAATAATGAAAATGGAAAAGGATTTGAACAAATTTAACCTAACGTTCCGAAATTAATCATAGTAAAAAGAATACTCCTATTTTTTATAATCCTTTAAAATCGTAAACGGTATACGGATACTTCGTAACTCGAAAAACCACGTCTTTAAATAAGATATTATCGAGAGAAACTCTTTATCGTAAATAATATAATTACGTTTAGTATCTGTTAATCGAGTGGAATAATAAATAACTTACTTTAAAATACCATTTTTATTATGTTACAACAAGTACCCTTTTAATTCCGTTTCTGAATAATCGGTTTTCACTACTGTTAACCGATTTGGATCCTAATATACCTAAATCAGGTCTGTAATAAAAATATCTTTTAAAGTTTAAAAAACATATTTCTCACATTTCGTCTAAATTTAACAAAGAACATATTTCGTTAGTCGAACGAACTAATTCGTTAGTTTTAAGAAATTGTTAATGAAATTACGATGAAAGATGGCAAAACCTAGAAAGTTACGAACTTCTCAGACCGTACATGATAACTCCTACTTGCGAATTACCTGGACTTTCTTGGGGTAAGCCCGAATACCTACCCCTATCTTTATAATTAAACCCAAGTATTTTACCTCCTTAAGCATGAAGTCGCACTTATTTCAATCCAAATTTAACCCTGATTTATAAAAACTTCCTAAAACCACGCATGCATTCGTAATATAATCCTATTTAATACCTAAAAAA
Source organism: Anisogramma anomala (assembly GCA_038502455.1). Lineage (NCBI taxonomy): Eukaryota > Fungi > Ascomycota > Sordariomycetes > Diaporthales > Gnomoniaceae > Anisogramma > Anisogramma anomala. Next base: position 19,908,765 of record JASMMZ010000001.1, on the reverse strand, counting down.
AAACTTAAAGGTTGTTGAAATAAATTATAACGAAATTATTCAAGATATCCACCATTATATAATTAATATATCGTTAAAACATTACTGGCGTTTCCGTTAGCTTCAACGTAGTAACTAATTATTTAAATAACCTGAACCGCGTACTAAACGCCGTTAATTTCTTCTACCCGGATACTACTTGAATACGGTTTCAAGCCATTCAAATATCCAACTTCGTAATCTGTATCGACTTTAATAATGTACATAAGATCTCTTTAATTAAAAATAAAGAAAAGCGATTTTACTTTATGATTTCATTTAGTATCCGGTAATCTATATAAAACCGTTATTCTATTTTTAATCTACGAACAAAGAATACCTGTGTTATTATTAATGAAAGGTTTACTCCAACCTAGCCCATATTTATTAATTTTATAACCTATCATCGAAACTTAGAATATTAATCCTATAACATCGAATATAAAGATTCCTAAAGTCATTTTAATAATATTTAATCTTCATTCGATTTAATATAAATATAATAATCGAGTTTTCTCCTATACGAAGGGCAAGGTTATAGCCCTATCCTTATCGAATAAATCGCGAAATTTAACTAATTCCGGTAAAAAACGTAACTATTCCCCCCCCTTTCTAATTGTAATCGTCGCCGTTATTTACAAAATCCGCGTTATCTCGTAAAAGCTTGTAATACAAGTTATTCGAAACGGGTCCCCCGTTTATTATACCTTTCGATACGAACGTTATATTAATTCCAGTAAAATCAAACCTATTACGCCCTATATAATTCTCGTCCTAAAACGTATTATCGTTACGTCGATAACTAAGTTTCCCTAACTTTAAACAATTAAATAGCTACCGCTCATATTTAAGTTTACTAATTAATATCGTATCTAACGTATTTCAAAAATTATATTCAACGTTATTTCAAGAATAATATATATCAATATCGGATTCAACTATTCATTAATTTTTATATGAAATTAAGCTATTTGAGTAATACGCTTATTTTACCGTAATCTTCATTTCGTACCAAGATTTAGTAGATATAATAACAGAATTTATTTTATTTTTAACCGTAATACTAAATCTTCATTCACAATATAATGACAATTATAACTAAAATTAACTTAAATATCTAAAAAGTAAGTGATATTAAAAAGTATAAAAATTGAGAAGGTATCCTTATTTATACGTATGATTATTAAACTAAACTTTTTTACTCGAATGTACAATTACATCGTTAAAGTTATATAATCTCTAAAAGAAATTATATCTAAAAGTTAAACTTCCCCCGTCACCGTTAATGAAAAACCTTTCTTTACCTTTTCGACTTGGATCTTATATACCTATATAAAGAGTAATACCGGGCGGAAATCGTAACCACGTTAATAATAATCTGATAAGCTATAACGTACGTAACGCCCTAAACTAACCCAATCTCACGTTCCTTTATTATCGCCTACGTCGACCTATGGCTTTAGCCCTAAGTACGTATCGAATAAATATGTTAAAATAATTAGCCGCGATTTCAAAATGATTGTTTACGATTATCACGGCCTTTTAACAAAGGCATTGAAAAGGTATAAACTCTCGTCATAATTATATTACTATTCGGCCGTTAGGTTTAGACAGATCTCGTTAACTTATAACCAAAACACTGTTTTGAATTTCAGGACTTCAACTCGTCGGCGAATTCGCGGTACTTTTTTAAAGCTATGATATAGTTGACATGACTTACACTTGCCGTAATGGATTTGTCGAAGATAAATAACAATATACGGGAACGTAAGTAATTACAATTTATGTCACAAAGCTAATTTCAATTACCTATTTAAATTAAAAGTATTTCGAATCTAATAACGAATAGTATTTATAAATCTTCATTGTTTATAACCAAGCCTTTAAATTTGACAAATACCTTATCCGTGTAGTAAAGGTTACCAAAATTTCCCTCGATATAATCGAAAAATTAACCTATAACATATATACCTTTATATCTTCCGGCTTCGTAATAAATTATAACCGTTTACTTTACCGCCGTCATATAACATTCCTATACGTAAAAGAACGTATACCATGCTCTTTCAATTTATATTTTACTCGTTTTTAATATAAATTCAATCGTTCAACGCGTCGCCGTCTACGTATAAGCAAACCCGTTAAATTACTATTAGTTATATCGTTTTCGCCCGCCTTAAATCAGTGAAAATTTAACGTAAGTCCTAGCTAATTCGTCTCCGAGTTGCTAAATTTTCGCGATATCCTAAATAAAGTCGAATATAAAGTTAATGGTCGAAGTCAATTGACCCGGTTATTAAAGTTATTTTATAACCGACGCGATATAACCTACGGTATTTTATATACGAAAAATATCGGTTTAAATCGGCTTCAAAAGGGTAAGAAAGGTATTCATAAAGGTAGAGAACTAGGTATTTGTAGACGGCCTATTTTTCTTGATAAAGTTAAAGTATAACGTCGAATAATTAATGTTTACAATTCATTCGCTTATTATAAGTAATATTTTTTCAAAAAAAAAAACATTATTAATATATTATAGACTTACGATAATAAACTAAATAAATACCAAATATTTTTTATTGATAAAATGTAAAGAACGATTAAAAAAGGCTATCGTTGCTTAACGTATAAGGCCTTTAGGCAAAACCAGTACCTAACCCCTCACATGTTTTTACACGTGCCGTACACAGATCGTGCCCGGCCTTTACCCGGTCTATATACAGACTGTACCCGGTCTATACCCAGACTATGCCTGGTTCATACCCGGGCCGGGCCCTGGCCGGGTCTTGCCCATCCCGTTACATATACAATCACGTAACCTATAGGTTTAATAGCCAACATCCTGAGTTCATAACCGCCACAGCATGTTTATAAGTGTTTAGCTATAATGACAACTCATTCATCATGCGTGGATAAGCCCCAAATACCATTATACTTGGTATAAGGCTATTAAGGTCAACAGTATTGTTAAGCTATTTTACTACTATTTAAAGTTATGTTTTTTAACTTATAAAGCTTTTAAATTCCAGGATAAAGATATTATAAGCTCTTCATAAGAAAGCGTAAGCCATTTCGACCTTACTAATACCCTAGCAAGCTGTAACAGAAACCTATTTAAACTAAATTCCCATAGACTTAGTATTAGCTTAAAACTTTATTATAATAAAGTTGAGACCGAAGTCTTAAACTAGCACATTAAGTAGCCCCAGGTACGTGTCAATCTACAAAATACACAGTAACTTCAATATTTCCTTCGCTGTAATAGTCTTAGGAAACTTGGCGCTGTAAAAAGCTGTGATGAAGTTAATAAAGTAAAGTACTAACTTACTATCCAGGTAAAATACGTTTACTTAAAACCTTGAAATTAAAGTTTCAATTTTCCTTTAGCGTAAACTTAAACCATAGGAGTTTGGAAGTATATTTGATGGTAATGGAAAAGCCGTTTAATCAATATTAGCAAGTCTATATTTTCGTAACTAGTTGCCTTTAAAACTATGTAGAGCCTATTAGTCATCATATAGTTAAACCTACGATATAATTAACTAAGTTCGGACTCCATTAGAATAAACACCATTAAATTTAGTCTTTAAAAGTAAAATAAAAAATTACGTTATTTAAGTCTAAGTAAAAACCTTTTACCGCCCTCGATTCAAACTAATTCATTAGTCTAAACTTTAAAGTTAACGCCGAGGTTCTTTATATCTTTAAGGCAAAGGAAAAAGTATGTATGTTATTAGAGAATGTGGAAAGAAACAGAACCAACGACGATAGTAGTAGTCGTCGATCCCAGTAGAAAGATCTCTTTTTTAATGTTAAATTCAACCTTAACTTTACCGGCATCCTTATAGTCGAATTTCCGTAACAATATCAGTATCTCATTATAACGCGACGTAGTGCGAATAACCTCCTATTAAGTATCATTCTGTCTTAGAGTTGAGAATAATACCTTAAAAAACCTACTCCTCTTAACGTTTTTAAATGGTAAACATGTGAATAGAGACATTATTCTTATCGTTATATCGGTGATAAAGGTCTTCACCTATCAAGCCATATAAGAAGGCGTGGTCGAAAAGTCATTACATTGCTTCCGAACCGGTATTGTTATCTTCGTACCAAACGATAGCCCCAGGTTTATTTTCCTTCTCTTTTACCTCTATATCTTTATGCTCTTCAAATTGTTTAACGTAATCGTGAAAAAAGGTAAAAGGGAATTGTAATAATACCTTACACGTTTTTTGTCGCGCTCAGCAATTGTATAACGTATTAACCAGTAGCTCTATTTGCCGCAAATCCAATATCTCTTAACGTTTAAAATTAATTTGCTTAGCTATCCTAACGATCTTTCTTCTTACATAGTACATTTACTACGGCTCCATTTCCAGGCCTTTTATTTACTGTCCTAATTAGGACTGCCGTACTGGCGGTCAATATAATTTGCATAGGAATAATCTTCTATATTGTTGCTAAACTCTCAAGCTTAGAGGTATATACTAGTCAAGCCTAAATTCTGTATCGTTATAGTCGCAAGTGAGGAATATAACTAGCTAAAAAAAAAAAACTTTACAGGCAACGTTAAGTCACTATAAAGCGTATTCGAATCTTTATAGCCCGTATTTTCTTGTCGAATCTATTAGCGTAATATACACTCACCAACTCCTACATTTTCCATTACTTGTTGGCAAAGCATCAACCTATTAATTATTTAATTGAAAAGATCCATTTTACTTCCCGATTCATTTTTATGGTCAAAATGTAAGACTACTTGATAATATTCTAGTTTATATTGTATTGGATAAGGTGAATATTGTATTTGAAGTAACCTTCAAAACAATCGTAGATCTCTCGAAAGGAGAAGAAATTTGGCAAGTACCAAAGGTAATAGTTCTTGGCTTGACCGGTTGGGATACTAAGAAATAAAGAGTAAAAATATAAAAATTTAACCATTATTTAGCGGCAAATGTTAAAGAATGGTCGCAACATAATATCGAGAAGGTTATATGAGTTACCATTATACTTTTCCTTTCCTCCCCACATCTTACCGAACGTAATAATTGTTGCAGCATCTGTATCCACCATAAGAACGTATCGAAAGGGAAGAGAGATATATTAATCGTAGGGACCCTTGAAATCCCACAACTAATACTAGGAAAGTTGTTAGTATTGGTGGGTAGGATAATTACCATTAACCAAGTTTAGAGGGGAAAAGCCAATGGTTATACTTACAATGAGCTCGCGCATGAAGCTGTTTATTCTTTGATTTGACCACTAAAACCAAACGTACTAAAGAGCTTAGGAAAAAGGGACCTAAGGGTTTCTGCACACTTGGTAATACTTTTCTTAATGTTAAGGGGTACGTCGGAATCATTTATTAATTAACTAGTAGACAAAAGGGCTTACGTTATGTGAGTTAATCAATTCCTTACTCCCAGTGATATTAGACCTTTAATCTTAGGCAAAAGAGTTTAAAGAACTTATCTGGGCTTGGATAAGACCCTATAAACGCGTGAAAAGGCGTTAAGAAACGCTATCGTTATCGATAACTGTATCCTTAACCTTAATCTATTAAGGTTTTTCATCTGTGATGCATTTGTAAATTAAGCTTAATAATTTGCCCTCTTTCACTTTATTCATAAGGAATTCAACACCTCGGTTTTAAAGATTAATTTTTAGCCTTAGTTTACTATAATTATTTTCCATCGTTCACATATCGAGTTTTCGTTCTCTTAAAAATTTTAAAAAGAAATCAAATGCTTTTGCGCTTTAAACGGTCTCAGTGGGACCTAAGTCGAAAATGTAGGCACCGATAGCGTTTGTAAAATATTTAATCCAAAAGTCTTTGTTAGGGTCCGTAAACTAGAGGTTTTCGTCGTAATACCTGACAAAAATAACACCGAGATATTTAATTTCCTTCTTTCGGTTGGGGTCGTCAACAGCATTAAATCCGGCGTATTTTAAAACCACTATAAAGAAAATTCAAAGGTATAAGTGGGGAAATAGTGGTATAAAGTTATAGGTCGTAAATATTACATCGAAATGAGTGTTTTTAGTTAAAATTAGTCAGATTTAATAGTTTTTACTTGGAAATTTGCAATAGTAGTATCCGTAATAATCGTCACTTGACCGTTTACTAGCTCAACGACTTATAGACTTTCAAACGGTCAATCTCAACGCTTTCGAAACTAGTTTAATAAATATTTTATAGTAATTTTCAATAGCGATAACGATCCTCACTCCCAAATTTCTGCGATAATATGAATAATCAAAAGATCTTCCCTCCGTACTGCTATGACAACTGACACAGTATTAGAAGTGCGTTTTATAAAACTCGTTCTTTTATCCTTTACCGCCGTTTAACGTAGAGCGTAAAGTAAAGTATCCTTTTCTTCTACCTAGCTTATCTATAGTTAACCTAAAAGTACTAATCGATGTTAATAAGCCTTTATCGTTACAATATAATCGATTCGAATAACTGTGGTCGAAGTAACTAGTGCTGCATTGAAACTAATTCTGATAAGTGGTAATTTTTAAGTTGGGCAGACCACTAGCCAATCTGCACACTAATTTGTATGGCCAAACGCTTTGGTCTATACCGGAATTAAAAGTGGGCACCTACTATACTACACTTGCAGTCAGTCAACAAAATGCAGTCAATTTGTAAAAACTACAATAAACTAACTGTAAGTATAGTTGACTTGACTGTACTGTATTGTAATTCTATTCCAACAGTTCTTATGATTTGTGAAAATTTGGTAATATTGTGAATATATTGGACGAAGTATTCGGCCTCCATATATGGTTTCATAATTAGAATAAGTAATCTTTAAATAGGTTATATAAGGACTATGTAATATCCTTATGTTATAGAAAACAATTTAATACCAATAGTGATAGTATTCTAATTATTATGTGTTTATTGATAGTCATAAAATAATTTCAATCGAATCATGTGTAAATAAAAAATCATTAATACGCTAAAAATGGTTCATTAACACTTTTAGGAATATTATCGTTTCGAGGTGGAATACGGTATTCAGGTATTTTTATACCCCCGTTAAGTTGTAAAACCGTTTCAAAATCCCACTGGTTTGATTCGAATATCGATTACTATCGGTAGGGTCTTAATACTTATTCGTGCGAAAAGGTAAGTAGAATAGTAATCGTTAGATTGATATTGTAGTAATAAAAGATGATTATGATATGTTAGAAGATGAATCCAGAGGTGCACGCCATAGGTGAGGGCTTATAAGCTCTTCACCCTGAGCGTACCGCTCTGGAATACCTCTTCTAGACCGCTCCACGCATTGCCGTCGGTTTGGAATAGCTATTCCAGACCGCTCCATACATGATGCACTTTACGTCTTGCAAGATTGTAGACTGCAGCGTGATACGTTACCGTGCATTTTGCAGGAGTGCACTATGTAATACAGTGTACTGCTACTTGGCCTATATATACTATCTATAAGGATATATAGTAATATCTATATAGGTAATCTTTTCTTTTTTTCTTATGTATTTCGTACTTATAGCCTAGTAGCAATAATGTCATTGTAGTTACAAAGGTTTAAATTAGTAGTTTCTTTAGTGATAGTGTTGTTAATGTATTAATGGTAAAGAGTCTAAATTAGTAGTTTCCGTAGTGACAGTGTTATTGCAACATTAATTGCAAGATATTTAAATCAGTAAGTTTTGACCGTGGTAATGATTTTAGTTCGTCTGGAATCAGTAAGGTTTAGCCGTGGTAGTATTTGTAATTTTGTTAGAATAAGTAAGGTTTGGCCGCGATAATAATTGTAGTTTAGCTAGAATTAGTAAGATATAGCCGCGATAGTGATTGTAGCTCGTGCCTAGTTGATATAACCAAATGTGGGCGATTTAGTTAGTAATAGCACCTTTCGTAGTTTTTGACATAGATAATTATGTAGGTGCTATAGGGAGTGATTGCGTAGGGGTAATGAGGTAATCACATATTAGGTCAGTATAAAAAGATATATCGCTATCGGTTTAGGCAAAACTTCTTTTCTTTTCCCTTGTTAAACGCGTGTACTATTAATTAATTTAAGTCTCTAGCTCAATTTAACTTAATTTTCATTCTAATTAACCAATTTAAACCGTTTTAATAGGTAGGTTACTTAACTAATACCTATATACTAACCTCTCTTTTAAACAGATACCGCGTAAAAACAGGACAACTAGGCGCCGTTTGGTGCGAGAGCACCGTCGTGCCGCCGCCGCCTATAGTACTATTACCACTAATAATAACAGTAGCCCGCCCTTATCGGGTATAATTTCCTCTATCGCCGCCACGCCGCCCGCCGCCGCCACCCCTTCAGCCCCGCCAAGCTCTACTATCGCCATCGCCCTTTCGGCTTCGGCTTCCCCCATCGCCGCCACCCCCTTCTTTTCCTCCTTTCGCTTCCCCTTCTCCAGCTCCAAAGGAGAGAAGCTAGGGGCTTTTAAAATTATAAATCTTACCCTTTCCTAGTGGGTAAAAACCCCCTTACTTGTAGGGGTCCCTTTACGCTGTAAGCATAACCTGGCGAAATTACGCTAAGATACATATACTTTAAATTTACCCTCTTATATACCTTTAATATTCTTTCTTTGTAGATAAGGATTACAAGGCGGATCTGTTTCGCCGCCTCGAGCTTTGTATCATCAGGTTACGTTGCGAGGCTTCTCTAACACGTAAAGCGTTGAAGCGGCCTACCCGGGTCCGTAACCCCAAGCCGTTAATGGATACACCTTGCGTTCCGTGTGTCGCATCCGCGGCTGAGGGTAAGTCCATTAGTGATTACCACAAAAGCGGAGGGCGTTCGACCCGCTATCACCGTTACAAGCGAACTAATAGTGGATACACCCCCGTCTCGGTGGTTTTAAGGGCATAGGCCAAGGCCGTGTTACGCGCCTGCCGGCTTTATAGTAAGTTTAAACCGATTTTAAAAACTCCATTTGCTAAAAAGTAACATTCGGAGCGTTCCAAAAGATAACCGCGGTCGCAAATAACCAAAAAAAGATGATACTGATTTGTATCAGGTGCTAACCGGTAAACTAAAAAGTCGGCAGCCGCTATCGTTACCTGGAAACGAGGCTTACGTATGTACTGCGTAGGCGAGTTCAATGACGTTATCGCGCGTTTCCATAAAGAGGGTAAAAACTCCCCTATACCATTGCCTAAAGGTATATGACCTAAGGCGCAGTGCTACATCCTTGTTGGCGCCGGTAACGTTAAAAGAAATAGTAGCGTTAACGTTAGTATAGAGGGGAAGGGTAATAGAGAGGATGGTGGGGACGCGACAGCGTCGCCCTTTCCCTTTTTTAATAGTAACTAGCTACCCCTGCAGCCGAGCCAACGCGCTCGGCTTTATCATTGTCATTGTTTTTTTTTTTTTTAAAAAAAAACAATTGCTTATAAGTGACAAATGAAATTTAAATTTTAGAGAAAGAAAAGAGTCAATACGTTAAATACGGTACGATATTATAAATGAAAATAGAAAAGAGCAAGTAGTAAGAACCTAATTGATCCGAAGTATGTAGAAAAAAGGGTATAAAATTTGTTAAACGCGGTGTGAAGTCGTATATTCGAAACGTGACGATAATCTAGGAGCCATGCGAAATTTTAAAACCAAATAGAGAAAGTAAAAAAGAACGATATTCGACAGGGTCGAAGTAAGTAAAACAAAAAGTAACAGAATATTGGAAGCGGCGCGAAATGATAGGATTAAAAAATGCAAATTCGTAAGGCTGGTCTAAATGCAAGTTATACACCGTGGCACAAATCGGGGAGCGACATAAATAGTGGATTTCGGACCGTATTTTAGGTGATTCATTTTCGTGGAAACAAAAGCGAGTTTAATGCGGTTTTTAAAGCGTTTAGTAGTAACAAGGGCGCTCCTATTTTTTCGTCGAAGCCCAGGTGCATATAAAGCATCTGGTCATTCCTCCTCCTAAAATCATAGTTCGAATCCTTTACCTAGCTCTTTCTTTTTTGAAAGTTAAAGGCTGGATTGTCAAGGCGGCCCAGATCATTTTGTTTCGGTCGCTCCTTTTGGTGCTCACTGTGTGGGTATTATAATTGTAACCGCTTTTAAATTAAACGAATGGTACAGATATTGTGTTCGCGGCTGCTTTTGAGTTTCGTAAGCGATTTGGAATCGCGTATCCAAACCTTTCCTTTTCCAAAGGTATAGCCTAGATGTCTCTGGCCCTTCTTTTTTCTAAAAGCGTATAAAATACGCGTTTGGCCCCTCTTCTCCTCTTCCTTTTCCTGCCCTTTTCCTTCTTAAGGCTACGGCCCAAACTGTATATCTAGTCTTTTCTTTTCTTGATGACTCGTTAGCCCTTCCTTTTTTTAAGGTTGTAGTCTGGATTACGTACCTGACCTTTCCCTCTTCTATGGTTGAGGCCAGAAATACGTAACCAGACCCTCTCTTTTATTCTTCTCTTACAACCCTCTTTCTTTTTAAGGTCGCGACCTGGTCTACGTATTTAAACCTTCCTTTTCTTTATTATTTTATAGGTGTGGCCCGGATTGTGTACCTAGCCATTCTTTCTTTCAAGGTCGTAGCCAGGAATATGTATACAGACCTTCCTTTTTTTCTCGGAGCATCTCTTCCTCATTTAAGGTACAGGTATAGGATGGAATCACCTTACGCTTTGTCCCCATCGTTCTAACAACAATCTATTTTACTCTGTAAGGTAACATTCCTTGAAAAATTCCGTTTGATATAAATCTTTATCTTTTTAGTCTGGTATGCCGAAAAATTATGCCTTTTCGAATAAGGCTTTTACAAGACGGCTATTTATTTCTTCTAAGGTATTAATTCTTCTAATTCGTAGTTAAATTTGTAGGGTTCTGGTAATATAGGGGTTTACTGTTTGCTATATTTCTAACGTCCGGGTCGAAAAACCTTTATGGAAATTATCTAATAAGTTAGGTCTTTGGGCTTTTTCCTCCTAATAGCGAAATATAGCGGCCAGGATATATGTATTTATCATGGTTGTCGTATATAATTCGAGGTTTTCAACTAGTTTATCAATGATATCCTAAATTCATAAATCGATTTCTTATATTATAGCTTTTCTGATTCCCATATATTCGTCCAAAAGATCGTAATAAACGTTAACTTCCTTTAGTGTTGTTGTTTTTATGGTGATGACTATAGGTGTCTTGGGGCGGTTAGGTAAGATGTTGGAGCGGCGTAAGTTGGTGATTTCGTGCAGTGGTTAAATTTCTAGAGCGGCGTAAGTTAGTGATTTCGCGCCATGGTTGAACTGCTAAAACGGCGTAAGTTAGTGATTTTGAACCGTAGTTGAATTTGGGTACGTTAAGATTTCTAAGTCCTGGGTAGCTTAAAGTTGAGAGTAATTCAAAGTTTAGGGTAATCAAGCAAACAAAGAGTAAATTGAATAATTGAAGCGGTTGAAATAAGGCTTACTAACGCTTAATAATGTAAATGAATTCTAAAAGATATGTGAATAAGATGTAATTACAGACTAGTTAAGCGTCTTAAATTATTTATGTTAACGCGTGGTAACGCTATTGTATCCAAATAGCGAGGAAGGTTTAAACGTTACAAGTATTTAACTTAAAATATACAAGGCGGACATAGGAAAGTGGCTAAGGAAAAGGGACTGTGTTTGTAAGGAGGTACATTATGTGATCCGGTATATGAGTCGTATCTAGTGGTCGGTCCAGATTGGTATGTACCGGCCGCTTTTGGTAAAGCGAGCGGTCTGGATTGGTGTACCTTAGCTGTTCTTAATAAAGTAAATGGTTAGGATAATATATTCGTAACCACTTTTGAATTAAACGAGCGTTTGTGATGGTGTATTCTTAACCACTCTTAAATTAAACGAGCGGTTTGGTTGTTATATTCGTAACCGCTCCTGTGTTTTGCGAGCGGTGTGGATTGTTGATTTCCGGATGGGTCCTAACCAAGGGTTTCGAAACTTAGTAGTTTTAGCTTACATGGCCTGGTGCATAATAAGACGCTCTTTAAAAAGTGCCCGTGTACGTTAAAGTGCCAAACAAGGGATAATGGTAACGCAATAGGGCATTTAATAGATAAAAAGCTAAACAGGAGTTAATAATATCGTATTAAAGTTATCCTTCTTAAAGTCGCTTAGTCTTTATAATCTTTGTACACGTGGCATGCAATTCTTATAAAAACTAAATTTTAAAGTACAAACAGTTAAGGCCGCTATGGCATCCCGGTATAAGTATTTAACTTATATTTATTTATTCTTTTGTAGGCCATCTGAAGTCGACTGGGTTGGATACTGATTAGTATCGATAGGGTCTAAATACTTATTCACGTAGAAAAGTAAGTAGAAAAGTAATCGTTAAATCAGTATTGTAATAATAAAGGATAATCATACTATGTTAGAAGAATTCAGAGGTGCACACCACAGGTAAGAGCTTATAAGCCCTTCATCCAGAGCGTTCACTCTAGAATACCTCTTCTAAACCACTCCATGCATTGCCGTTGGTCTGGAATAACCATCCCAGACTGCTCCATGCATGATGCACTTTACGTCTTACAAAAGTGTAGCCTGCAACGTAACACGTTACTATGCACTGTGCAGGAGTGCACCCTGCAACACAGTGCACTGCCACTTAGCCTATGTATAATATATATGAGGGTATATAGTAATATCCACAATTACTAGTAATAACGCGAATAAACCCATAAATTCTCCAATAATAATTAAGAAATTGGTTCGCATAAGCTTCGGTATTTATGATATCGATTACTTTGAAAGTAATATCTTTACCTAAATAATTCGTAATAATTATAAGGTAACATGTGTTACTAAAAAAAGTTTTTGGTGAAACCGACTATAAAGTCGATTATGTACTCGTTACAAAACCTTTTAAAAACAGGTAAAGTTTTGAAAAGTTCCTTTCAAAAATATCGCTAATAAATTGTTCGCCTACAAACATCATAATTACAGCTAAAATATCGGACCGTACGATATAACCTGGGTTAAAAGCTCGCTTTAGATAAAATGATAATAGTAGCGTCGCAAGCCGAATGGTCAATAAAACTTAAATAGTATATAACTTGAATAAAAACTATAGTAAGCGATTGAGGGAAAAAACCTTAAATACGATTACAAAATCATATAATTCCATTTTTATTAACTGAATATTATGAAATGAACATTTTCAATATTTAGTTATCATTAATACAAATATCGATAGGAAAACTCCGGTTACCCATATGTATTGCATAAAACAGACTGAGGTAAGTGGTATCCCAGGTAATAACGGCATTTAAACTATTTTAAAGATTGATATTAGTGAAAGATTAGTAACTTTCTAGAATATACTCGTTAATATTAGTTAACTAGGATACGTATACGCGTGGAAACGGTTTAAAAAAGACTTATTCCGGGAGTAAAAACTGTAATTCCCAGCTTAAAAAACGAGGGTTAGAAAGGCTTGGAAAAATATCTTAGTTTCGTTAATACAACGTATTGGGCCGAATGTGATTTACTATGTTCTTATCAATGAATTCAAAACCAAATTGTAAAATGTATTCAAATTAACATATTTTTTGTTCGTAATATCGCTGTGTGAATATTAAGTATTACGAGTTTCCATAATTCTTATGGATAGTAAAAAGGCGGGTTGTACCTCGAAACTTTGCTTTCCATACTTTGAAACAGTTCATGATTCCTAGTAATGTTTTATCGTGTATCTCGTAATTATACTCAACGAACGACAAACGACAAAAGGAATATATTATTGGACTTAATATGCCGTCATCGTGAATTTTCAAGTAAGTAGCCGTCTATGATATAACTGTAATAGTACACCTTTAGAAAGGCTTCCCGATTAGCGTTCTATTTAGAGAAAATCAATTTGAAAAGGAAGGAAAGCTTAAGCCATTCGAAAATAAATATTTTCTCGGGTTTCAAAGGAATGGTAACAACATTTTCAATGAACCGAATTAAAGTGCCGACGATTATGAAGTAATATCGAATGAATTGCTAACAAAAATTATTGCAATGCAAAAACCTACATACCCCTGATATAAACGTAGAAACCGCTGACTTTCCAATACCACGTAGGTTTTTCGGGTTTATATATATCCCGATTTGAATTTCTATAATAAACCACAAATACTTAATATTTTAAACGACGAATCAATATTTACATATATCGATATTAAGCTTGACAATGTTGAAGGAAGTAAATATTTGTTTAACCCTAACGTTTTAATCGTCGAATTTATTATTAAAATTTATGAAAACATTCTTGAGGAAAATATAAAAACACAAAGACGAATAGGTATTACAAATTCTTAATATATCATCAAAAATAGTCTATATACCGAAAAAGACGAAAGCAGTAACTAGTTCATTGAGAAGTCCGAAACGTATACGGAACAAAATTTTCTACGTATCGGTTTTCTTAATACGGAATTTATAAAACCTGCATATAATATCGAGGTTGGTAAATTACTTATATTTTAAAATATTATTTAATATTTTTTTTTATCAGGAGACAAGAATAACTGTCGGCATTTATAATTGTCGTTAATTTCTCAAACCTAGTCTTTCACGTGAAATAAGGTGTAGAGAAGAGTAATCAGAAAGATTGGTATTATAGTATAAAGTAAAGATAATGGATGCAAAGAAGAAGCATACATAAGTGCACGTTATGGGTGAGGGCTTATAAGCCCTTGCCCAGAGCGTACCACTCTAGACCGCTCCATATATTGCCGTTTGGTCTAGTATAGCCATTCCAGACCAATCCATGCCTTGTTGTTCGGTCTGGTATAGTCATTCCAGTCCGATCCATGCATGATGCACTTTGCGTTTTGCAAGAGTGCAGCCTGTAGCGTGACACGTTACCGTGCACTCTGCAGGAGTGCAACTTGTAATATAATGCACTGTCACTAGACCTACATATACTATCTATGAGTGTATATAGTAATATCGACAATGATAACATAAAATTTACGGTAAATGATATACAAACGTAGGTCGCCTCCGAGTTTCTTAAAGAAGAAAACGGGGACACCCGTTACACAATTATTTATACAAATATAGACTTAATTTAACAACTCAATCAACGTTTTCCACAACACCTGAAGCTCCTCCCGTGACATGCCACATAATAGATCCTAACAGGTTTTCAAAAATTGGCCCTAATTATCACTTTGAAGAACATGTTTGTAATTGGCTTTTAAGCGGTAAATGGGCAATTCATTCCGTAGAGTTTCATCGAATCAAAACGAAAACACCTTGAAGATATCGGAAATTTTTTCGTTAACAGAAAAGGGTAATTTCGGGGCTAACGGATTATGAATATTTTCAAGAAAGATGTTGGCAAATTATGTAATAAAGACTTGGTCTTTACGGGTTTTCCAAAATATGGCATGAAAAACGAAGATATTAACGGCTTTAGATAGTTTTCAAGCCGTTGTTAATAGCCGTTCCTATACACCATAATTACCCTCTCGTTCCAAAAATCCATACGTAATCAAAAGCAACGTGATTTACCGAGATATATTCCAACTATTGTTTACTAAAAATAACGCCATATTATAAATGGAAAATAATATAAATCTATATTTGACATTGATATCCATCGAAGTCAACATTTCAAAAGGTTTCAAAAAATGAATTATAAGTGAATTTTAAATACATTATAGGTAATTTAGTTTAATCGTTGGTGTGAAATAAAAATGCATCATAACTAAAATTGGCGGGTAAATTCCTCATTAATTACGTTATAATGTATTGAACCCTATTTACCAAAAAATTCATAAATTCAAGATAATTATAAAGTAAATTTACTATCAATAGTAAGTTATTTATGAACTAGAGAATAACTATCAGGTCGAATTCAAGTCACTTTAATTCTCCTATACGATTATGTATAAAACTTACACTTTTCTATTTTCAAAAGGACGAAATCATCGGCGAAGGTAAGGTAAATACATAAAAAACACTTTAATCCTGGAGTTACTCGAGCGTTCCGCGGAATCCAATAGGTAGATGAAAATTTGATTACTATTCGCATTGTATTTTAAATATAAACCAAAATCCCTATAACTGAAAAGTTTAAAATAGTTAACTTAGGTAATGCGCCGTTTACCATTAGTACGAAAAGCGTTTACATCTATTATAATAATATTTTACTGGTTATCGCTAGGGGGTATATTTCCGTTATTATCTACGTTACAAACAACACCACCATTCATAGTCTTCGTCTTTTCCGTACCAAATTGAAAGGTTATGAAGTATTTTATTAATACAATAGATATGAGAGATCTATTCATTATATTTGACGGGTATATCGAGAGTGGGTAATGCGTTGGTTGATGTATCGTTAAAAGCCCTTTGAAGGACAGCGAGTTAAATAGCATATTTCTAAACAACACCGTCTAAAAGTTAAATATAATATAAAATCGATCGCGGGCTTTTTGTTTTAAATTCGTTGGCCGAGAGATAACGGATTTCGCCGCGTTTAGGTTGTAATGATACGCGTACAACATTGATATCAAATTATTCAAGACTTTGTTACCGCCATAACGACTACAAACGTAATAACTTTTCATAATGGTTTTCGTAAAGACCTTCAATTATTAAACCAATTATTATTTTTTATATCAACAAATTTCCGGTTTTCGGTAATTTGGGTAATATTCTATGTTTTTATACTAATAAAACGTCATTTGGCGTCGAAAAACTTAACCAATTAATTAAAAAGCTTAATGTAGATTTATTAACAACCAAAGTGATCGGATAAACTATTCACATCGTAATAGAAGTTGGAAAAGTCCGGATCGTCGTTGTTGTCAAATAAATCAATGCGATTTTTGGTAAAAACGATGCGATAATTATATTATTCATAGGTATCGTAAAAATGAAACCCGTTCAAATAATAAGTTACTTAAAATATGTAGACGTACGGGTAACAGCTTTGAATTGCTGGATTATATTCATTACCCTAACTGATACTTCGGTGTTATATTATTTTAAACGTAGATCGTATTCGTAAACAAATTAAATTAGTTTAATGAGCTCCGTACCTACAATTTCGGCAAATAGTTTATATTACACAATTAAATTGTTATATTATTTTAATAGGGAGCCTAGTAACTCATCTTTTACACGCATTTTCTGTTACTATTTCAAAGCCTGAGGATCCAGGTTCGAAAGATCGAAAAATATAAGCCTAAGTTATAAACATTTACAAATAGCTAAAACACTATTGAAATGAAATATCTAAAATTATATATAAAACGATGGAACTAAAGTTATCGTTTTAAACGGTCAAATATTATTTATAATACTCGATAAAGAAAATGAGTATGAAACCCCTGATAAGAAGCTGCTATGAAGCTACAGAAAATGTGTGGTTCGGTCATTTAACAGGTGTAGGGGTATACTTAAAAGCGGCTCTAGATCATCGCAGTAACATAGAAACCGCCAGGGTTGGATCTCTAGTGACCACTAGCTTAGGCACCAGCCTGTGACATTACCTACAACGTAAATTAAATCATTTAAAGTATTGTTATCCATATGAAAACGAAACCGTCAAATTAGCGTTAATCATATAATTTTTCCGCTCTTAATTACAGGAAACTCCACTCGGGTCACCACAAAGTCGATGTTAAATTATGAAATCGTAGTAATAAGTCAAACGAATTCGGATGAGGTAAATTATAAAATAGCCAAATAAAGGTAAATATCGATTAATATACAAGGGAAAAAGGTTTGTCGTATTTATTAAATCATCTGGGAATTTTAAAAGTCAACCTTACAAGAATAATGAAAGTCAAACTAAATCGGCGTTGTTAAGGTACGAAGCGCTTTTCTTGAATTGAAAAACTATGTTTTCAATGACAACCTATTATTCAGATTAAGGTTATGATACTTTACAAAATTAATAATATATGACAGCTATTTGCATATCGTAATAAAGAATTCTTTTAAAAAGATAAATGAATACCTTTATTAAGTTTTATAACTTGGACTGCCTATATTAAAATCGAAATAAATGCCCAATAGTGTTATCAATTGAGTATTGAAAAATTTAGAGAAATTTGTAACAACCTTTAACGAATAACATAAGTATATAGTCCATTACGTGCTTTGCCACATAATTATTGTAAACCGGATGCGGTCTGTACGCTGTATATGTACCTATTATTACGTATATCGCTACGTAACCTGAAGACTCCATAGTCAACAGCCTGAATCTGTGGGAAAAAATGATTATCAAAAGTAGAAGGATATGGAGAGAAACTTGATCGAATCAATATTTAAAGTGTTTTGAAGTAGTTTATTATGAAAAGTTATTATCCAACCAATTGATGTTTGGGATATTTTCAATTGACGAATACAACTAAAGGTTCCTAAAATATGGATTATACCCGTTTTAGCTTCCTATTTTTATGACAAACATCTGAAAACTTCAATATGGTTTAGGGTTTAATATACCATAAAATTTCGTTTTATAAAAAAGGTTTCATTTATTAGAAAATAACATCATTATTCATCGCATTCAAATGTAAAAATAACCTTTCTTTTCATATTAAATAATATCTTTGTATCCGTTGTTATTATTGTCATAGATAACTATACGAAGCGTAGATTTTTTTTCCATAAGTGATATTGTAATAACTATTAACAATACTATAAAAAAATTTAAAATAAATAAACCTACAGATTATAGGTAGTGAGGTATTTCGTTCTTGATGAACCTAAAGTTGTAATTTACCATTAAGCAGAGAAAAGCAAAGAGAAGTTTAAAAGAACTACGGGATGTGTAATTTTTTTGCTTTAACATATAACCTAGTTCTTTCACTCGTCGACATATATTCAATGACCCCAATTATGGCGAAATAATCCAAAATTACAATTAATTTACGTGGTTAACAATGTTTGCGGCTCTTTTTCCCTCTAATCAGCGCTATATTTCTTATCGAAATAGTAGGCAGCGATGCAAGCACATTACCTGACACGATATTCCTTATATATAACTTATCTGATAAGGTACAAAATATTGAATTAGTCGATTATAATAAACATAACAATGAAGAAAATTAAGAAACCATTTATAATATTATGTTGTTAAAAACCTAAATACGAGTTATTTAAAACAAATTTCCATTAAATCCTAGATTTATAAAATTTGTTCAAAATACACGAATACGGGCAAAAATATATAATGCATAAAATAAATGAATAAATGAAGTAAATGAAATATCACATAAAATATTTATGTAGTCAGTGATTTTTTGTTATGATAATAATAACTGAAAAACAATTTATCTACTCGGCTTAATCTATGGATAAAATATTCATAAAACATAAATATTTGAATAGTAGTCAATTGCAGTACAGTCAAGTCAACTATACTTATAGTAAGTTGATTGTACTGATTGTGAATTGACTGCATTTTGTGGGATTGACTGAAAGTCTAGTACAGTAGGTACACTCTTCAATGTAGGGCACGGACCAAAGCATTTGACTATACAGATTAGCGTGCAGAACAGCTAGCCGTCTGCCAAACTTAGAAGTAATATATCAACACTTTCAATACAAAACCAGTTATTTAGACCAGAGATTCGAATCGACTATGTTATAACAATAAAGTTCTATAAACACTAATTAGTATTTATTAAATTTAGTAAAAATGAGCTAGCTAAATGCAATGGCAACTTTCCGGTTGTTATGCATTATTTAGGTACATTAGAAGAAAGATTCTTCTGAAAAGCTAGTATATATTAAGAAGTTGTTTGCAGTAACAAGTACGGAAGGTTAATAAATTCTTTAGTTGTTCATGGTAGGCTAGGTGTGGCAACTGTATCGCTATCACTGAAAATACAAAAAAGTCCTCTTTGAAACCAATCTTACAAGAAAAACATCAAGATTAACCGCTAAATGTTTCAAAGATCGCCAAGTCGTCAATTTGAAAAAGGATTAAATTAATATCATTACGACTACTACTACAACAGGTACTGGTACTACAAATTACTACGTTTTACAACCCATAATAAACAACTTTGATGGTATACCTACGGCCGAAATTGCCTCTAAACTACTATTTTCCCCTTTGTACCCTTTGATCTTCATCACTATAGCTTCAGAAGATACCAAAATTAATATCGTTATCGACCTTACCTAAAAGGGAAAAAACCAAGAACCTTAGATTCACATTCGTTAAATACTTTAACAACGACCTTTAATACACGGACACCGATGAAAATTTTACCTCCAAACACCTAACAAACTACATTAGCTACTATATCCTCGATTTGAACCCCACCGGAGTCAATAAGAAACTTATCGCTTTCGATAACATTTAAAAATTATTTAATAGATTAACCTTAGCCATGTACAAAGTGACGGACAGATAAGTCAAAACTAAGCTAAAGACTAAACTATTTAGCCAACGAATCAACCTCGTCGCAAAAGGAAAGTAAAATAATAATATAGATAACCTGTTATACGAACACATAACAGATGAAAACCCTTAATATATTTATGAATGGAGCAAAGATATTACTAACAACAACATCCCTCAATACCCTCATACACGTTCGTAAAGCCCTGCCAAAATTCGTATTAATTCCTCAAATCGTATTAGCAAAAATCCTGAATAGAATAGTGTCGCAGGTTGCAAGGAATCAATTAACTCGCGTAGGACAAGTACTCAATTTCACTAGTTAATTGTGTAGAAACCTCAGAGAGCCCTTTAATACCAAGAGGATTATTATCAAATTCACCGCCAAAATCATCAAGTCACTTACCCCCAAGCCCTGTATCAGGTCCAGTTTCAGCAAACCAATCAAAAAAGAATCGACTTCACGCACAAACCTACTCAAAGTACAACCACGGGAGTATTCTCTCCAAATTCTGCCAAAAATAAAAATCATACATATTAACATCAACTTTCTCAACACCTGTAAAAGAATTTAAAAGGTTCTTACGACCAATACATTACTCTTCCCCACCGAAATATCCTCATAATGGATACGAAGTACGAGGAAATCATTATCTTCATTAAGATATAAGGGGGAAAAGGAAAAGTACAACGGTAAACCGTATAAAGTCTTCGACGTTAAGTTACGCCCGTTTTTCAAAATCTGCCGCTAAATAAGCATTAAATTACCAGACTTTTACTCGATATTTCCCAATATCTTTACCGGGTTAGCCAAGGATTACTACCTGCGATACTTATCGAATTACTCATCGTTTCGAAAAATCTACGATACTTTCAAAAGTTACCTCTAATACGATATTAACATCACTTAATACCAAATTAATTGGAACATAATCCAGTAGTTTTTCATGCTAAATGAAAGAAAATCAAGAGCAAGATAGACGTTTTTAATCAAATACTTCACAGGCTAATAATTCGTTAATAAATAAAGGGAAATATGAAAGCTAACGAGGGCACATTGTGCTAATAAATTCTTCAAATCATTGCGGGTTAAGAATAATTATAATACGCCTTATAGTATATTGGCGCCACCTTTAATAAGTTTTTTAAGCCAATTAAGGTCATTAATTACGATTTTAATAATACGGGTGCCGAACTCGATTATTATATACCCCTACATCTAAGACTTTACGACGGCGATGAAAATTACTCCTTCACATATTACATCAACTCCAAGTACAGTAAATCAAAGCAATAAACTTAACAAAAAGATATTTGAAAACATAATCTCCTAGTTACGTAAAAATAGTATTCCTTGTCTTCAATATATTCAAGTTAAATACGCAAACTCCCCGCAAACCTAACAAAATATAAGATTAAAAATGAACAAGTTTGATAATAAATACATTACAGTGTTATCAAACGTCAATAACAACATGCGATATACTATATACAATTCCTTTCCACTTTCAATTAAGAATATATTAAACACGTTATATAGTTTGAAGATGAAGTGGTTATAGATAAGAAAAATAATCCTAGGGTTATCGATTTGAAATAAGATACCGGTACTAGTCTGTAAAAAATGTAATAACTCGTCGAATACACCTTGCTATACCCCCTAATAAGTTAAGACTCTTATCTTCTTTATAAAGCTAAAAACTTTGGCCTCAAGCATTTAGTTACCATTTGTAACCGTTACGCGAAGTAAATGTTTCAAAGTATTATACTAAACACTATAGAAATACGATAATCAAAAGAAACCTTTTCGTAATACGTTGGGTTATTGAGGAGTATTAGTATTATTACGAAAATTAACCATACAGATACCGGTAAGGTCAAATTTAAATTCAACCTTAAAAAGGCTTTTTTAATAAAATCAAATATTATCATTATGATAAATAAACCTATAATTTTCCACATCTTGAAATTCTCCACCGTTTTTCCTCTATACCTTAAAAATATAAAAGACCTTGGCGTTAACTTTGATATTTAAACTAACAAACTAACTAAGTTTAAGAATGGCTAAAGGTTCTCATTTAATCTGAAATAAGAGTACATTTAATTTTACTTCTAAGGGAAAAAGGAAGCGATATTAAACCTAACGAAGTTAAAGCTTTATCACCTATATCGAAGGTTTTACTATCCAATGACTAACAGGCTAGACCAAATCCTTAAAAAGTCTGATTATAAAAATGTGGACTAAATCTCATTAAAAGTAATTAAAAAAAAACTTTTCTATTACTACCAAATATACTCCTAATCCCCCTTAAGGTTCAAATTTACGCTAAAAGGAAAGTAAAACTTAAACTTCAAAATCTTCGTAACCGTGTTTTACCTGGACGGCAAGCCAATACTTTACGTTATTAATGCCGCCATGGCGTTTCACGACGCCAAATTCCTCAAACATATTACTGCGAAGGAAATATAAAAAGCATTATATACTTCGTAAATTGATACGTACCTGTAATCCCCGAATATATTGATCTAGGATACCGGTACTAACTTTACCGCAATTGAATTACAAATTAACGTTAAGTCGATAAGGATTTTATACAAAAAGGTTTCAGCTTAAGTCTACTCTATTATTAACAAAGTTTAAAGAGCTCACGTACTTTTACAAAAGGTTTACGATATCTTTACCCTAAAGATCAGAAGTTTTACAAATCATAACACACGGTTTTAAATGGCTATAAAACGTCTTAACGATACTATTAGCCCCAATAATCTTGTACCGACTTTGCTAATATTTAAAGCCTACCCATACATAAAAATTGAATCGCCACCACCGTAAAATACCTCAAAACAACCTATGGTATGGAGAAAAACTCCAAAAAAAACTAAAAAAAGAATCAATACACGGCTAAATGAGCGATACCCTTAGCACTAGGAATAAACTATCAACAATAAACGTACCATTTTTATATCTTTAAAGTAAAATCCTCACGTAGCAAAAGCTAGGAAAATGGGATAAACCTTATAAAATATCAAGTAAATTCAAACTAAACATCATGATTTAAACCACTAACGACTCTAACTTTCCGAATTACAAAGAACAAACCGTACAGAAGTTCTTCAAATACAATAGAAATACTAAAGTAGAAAATCATCAAAAAAAAAGATTAATTAACATAATCCTCCTAAACCTATCGTTATCAAATCTATGTAATACTGTAGCCTGTAAACCTACATAAAATGAGTATATATACTAAAGAAAAAAAGGTGACGAAGCCTACAGAACTAGGAGGGTATATATAACGGCATGGGTATCTTAAGAAGAAATTCTACGGAAAATGTTCTCTCAAAATACGTGCTCAAGGTATCATCAACACACCAGCCAAACAATTTAAAAAAATCAACCAAGTAAAAATTAACTGTCTCTTTACATGAAAAGTTATTTAACTTATACTGGTGGCGTAATTTGAACACCAAAACATCACAATCTTTAAGCCAAAAATAATTTACGACGTCAAAAGAAATTTTTTGGACCGACCATACGAAATGTTACGGCTAATTACTTAAAAATACAATAATAAAAGCGAAACCTGAATCCTTACTCAGTCGACTACAATGCAAAAAATTAACCAAAGTTCAATCTTCGCAATTACTGCTCATTTTACTATTGACGTAAGCGATAAGTTCACCCTTAAAAGCTATAACATAACTTAAAGATACACGAATTCCGCCAAAATTCTACAACAAATGATACTTCTAAAACTAACAAAAAAGTTAAAACCAATTTTTGAACCGGCACGGTAATACATTACATCAAGACTTTATAAGAACTACTCGAAACAATAATTTATTGGTTTTTAGCATACCAAAAGCACTTCAAAAATAAACTAGGAATAATTATTTAACATGTGACCCGTATTTATTAATCACGTAAAAAACTTTGTCATTGCTAACATACAAACTAACGATACCTTATTCATCAGAAATACTAGGTTTATAACAACGAAATAACATACCATCAAAAAATGAGGCCTTCAAAAGTATAAGCCGATTAAAACGATAGCTAAAGGAACAAAACTCAACTTCAATAAATAGTCAATCTATATCCATAGTGTAAAAACAATAACTATATCCGTAATATATACCTGAGTCTACGTCAAAAAAAGAAAGCGACAAGTTTAATAACGATTAACAAACCCGACAAAACAAAATCACAACAATATCTAAAACAAAGGTCCTGTACATCCTATATCGCCACGTTATACTAACCAAAAGCATCGTACAACCTGTCAATTACGGCATAGGCTCAAGACCCACAAAACAAGGATTTGAATAGGTTGAAAAAAGGGATTTAATAACTAAGAATCAATTTTGAAAAAGAAATTACTATAATTTCAATAAATCTAAAAACAAAATAAGTGAATAATCTTGGCGAAAGGCTTTTTTTTACACGCAATACTAACCTTACATCACAAATAAGATTCCACATAGTACTCTTCAACGATAAAAAAATCCAATAAGAAATTCACAATCACTGGCAACCTAGTACACTGGACATCCGTCAAATATAAATATATAACATAAAATGTACTAGCTTCAAAGGTTTATCATATAATAACAAGCTTTGACATCAGCATAATAACTAATGACACGTTAAGGATTATCACTAAATAGCAAGTATTACCTACAATACCTATAGTTGTAAACACAGACTTCTGAAGCCTTTACAAGTACGTATTAAATCTAAAAACGACTAATAAAAATGTTCGATAATAAACGTTATAAATTTAATGAAGGTATTAGAAACCCAGAAAATCGATAAGTTCCTGTAATTCCATGGTAATGATAATCCCATTAACTCCATAACAAAATCCATGCATATGAAAGCCCTGGAAAGGTATATAAATAGCAATATGCTAACCGTATGAATCGAAGATTGCGTAAACCACCCAACACGTAACGTGGAAAAACAGGAATACCCTGACAAACCGAAACATTACCAGAGTAATAATAGCGGTGGCAGTAATAAATTGAAAAACAAAACCTAGGCTGGAAATTACTAGTAAAGGATGCGCAATTGGTAGGATACTTAATATACGTAAATATATAACAAAAGATTTATATATGGAAGTTAAAGAACGGAGTATTCTGAAATATGGGGAGAAAAGCTGTAATAAGTGTCAATTTCAATACAAATTGACTAAAATTGACAGGGGTTTGGTATAAAAACTAAAAAGGGATTTCAAAGATTACTAGCAATTGGTGGTTAACTACACTGGCGCGCAGGCACAAAAACAAAAGTTGCCTTTATCAAAATAACAGTCAATTGCATTATAATCAAGTCAACTATACATAAAATTAGTTGATTATAGTAACTGAAAAATGACTGTAATTCATGTGATTAAATACAAGTTGAGTACAGTAGGTTCCCGCTTCAATGTGGGTTACAAGCCAAAGAAATTAGCCATACAAATTAGCGTGAAGTCCGGTTAGCGGTCTACCAAACTTAGAAGTAACACATCACCACTTTCAATGAAGCACTAGTTACTTCAACCACAGATATTCGAATTGACTAAGTTTCAACAATAAATATCTACTAATAATAACTATATAAAACAATTGGTTCCAAGGAAACTAAACTCTGAAAAGGTAAAACGTCAAGGGAGTATTAATATAGACTTTTTTTTCGTTAAATATAACTAACATTTTCTTCCATTTTATAAAGAAAAGAGTAATATTGAAAAGAAATCAGACGATCTACATAATAACACCAAACTTTTTGGAGGAACTCTACAATCAAAATAATTATTACAAGATTAATAAATAGTTATAATTGTTTTTTATGGTGGATAAAATGGGATAAATTGAAGGATAACGGTGCCTTTTCTCGTCAGAAGGCAAACATTGTTACATTCTTTCTGTGAGTCAACTTAAATAAGGCTTGTAATATCGTTTAAAACCTACCACATTAATACAACCTTCGAGCTAGTAATGAATGATAATCTAAAATTATGATACTAGTGGATTGATCTGACCATGATAGGTTTCCTTCTTCCTATGAGTACCTACCTTTTTCTAGATAAAATCTACTATAGATTCTTAATTCTTGAAGAATAAGTATAGGTCTCTTATGCACTGAATGAACTACTAAAAACAAATGGTAGTTGTTAGCTCCTATACCTAACTTTCCTCAGTATACGTTATTCAACACCTTTACTGTAGAATTGAAAAAAAATCCAGGTGTACTGACAAAGAAACTTTCCTTTCAAATAACATTTTATTCATTGAATTTTCATTCCATTTGAAATATTCAACTATCAACAACTATGGTGTATGCAAATTTCTTCGTAACAAAACAGTTATTTCAATCATTATTAAGATGAATTAAGGAGATGAAGAACTTGTAGGACTACAGTACCTTTTTATTAAACTCTACGATATCTATGATTTCAATAATTATCAACAGTATTGATTACTGAAAATATAATTTTATTAAAATTTTGAAGAGTTTCATTTTGATTACATTAATCCGTATTTTGTGAAAGATTACTTTCATTATTCAAGTATCGCTTATTCAGTATGGTTTCGTTAGTTGGTCATATAGTAGATGTTTTAGTTTACTTCGTGTTTTTCGTTAACAGTTGAAAATAATCAATATCATTCTTCAAAAAAGTTAACTTTAAACGATTTATCCTTCATTTTTCCGTTCTTGTAACTTTTAATAAACATAGTTTTTATATTAACGATCAAAATTCTTGAACTCTAATTTTACAATTACCGTTTATAACATATTTATCATGACGCTCAAAATCATGATAAGTTTCAAAGATTGCGTTGAATATATTTTCAAAATTTAACGTGGCAGAATATAATATATATATAAAGAGTTTGATCACGCGAGAAGGTATATTAACGTCTCCTTAATGAATGCAATTACTCGCATCATTCCAAGAAAATATATATGTTCTAATTATCAAGAAATCTTACATGTTCATTTACATGTAACCCACAAATTAAGTAATCCAACGATCGTGGAAAATGATTTTTTTTCTTCGCCTCATGCTCCATTTCCGTAAGCTAGAAAATAATATTCATTATTAATGAATTAACTGGAGGTAATATTCTACTATATTAAAAAAAGAATTCTAAACACTTATCTCAATACTTTTACATACACTCACATTCAATTGAACTTTTTCATAGTAACATGCACATTGAAAACCTGTTGTTCATTATATGATGTTATATCACTAATTATTTCTAGCAATAAAAATACATCATGGCCCGATTTATTCCGATGAGTTATATCAGTATTATATCAAGTAATAAGTCACTTGGATAAATTATACTATGAGTTATATATGAAATGAGTGATAAATTCAAGTTGTCATACTAAATTATCCTTTATATTTGACCGGCTTTCCTATAAAAACTGAATATTAAGGTAATCAAATACTCTTTTTATCAAATTTGTAAGAGCGTTAGTTGCGATTACAAAGGAAAATCGTTTGAATTTATAATACACGTTTTATTGATTTTTAGTATTCATAAATTATGAATTGAACGAAAAAAAAGTGTATAATCGAATTTTTTGATACTTACGTCAAGTAAATGTGGTGAAGGGATCAGCTTAAGAATATTGGTTAAGGATGATAAATACCGTTTATAATCTTGAAGAAATAGGTTAAAAAAAGGGTTATCCTTATTACAAAAATTCCTCAAATTAAATAATGCGCTGCCGTATACTATTGATATGACTGGTTACATGGTAAGGGAATAGGTATGAAAAAGTAAATAGATATGTGAGATGAGACAAACGCATAAGATGTTATACAAAGAGGTTTTTTGTTGTCTATAATTCTAGATAAAGAGGGTATAGAAAAGGACAGTCTTTCCCACCAAGTTCTCATGTTAGAATAGTCTATAGGCTGAGTCTAGTAAAGTAATTAACTACGTAGTATATACATAAACATATATATTACTAGGGATACGTCTGTTGTCAATTATTCAAGTATTAATTCGTTATTTCACCTTCGGCCTATTTGTCGTTGATATCGATATAAATATTATCCTGGTGCTTGAGATAACTTTATTAACGTTAATTCATATTAGAGTTAGTTCCTACTATATAGATTCGTATCTTTTGAAAGTGGTAAATGTTCTTTTTCACAAATAATAATAAACCAAATTAATTTCCCACGTCCTCAACTTTTACAACGTTCAATTACATATTAGATAAAATGTACTGCACTCGTTTGAACCAATGTGGATTGCAATTTAGTAATTAATTAATTGCTTTACTCATTATTATCTACCCTACAAATTTTAAGATAAATGTAAACCTTACTCGAAAAATGAAACCTACTTCCAAAATGATCACATTTATCTAGATCTTGACAATGCATATAGAAACTATTCTTAATGTAATAAATAATCGATTCCTCCACCCTATTTTTTATTGTTTATACTTCCTGATTTTTATACACGATTCTAAAGAAACTATGTATGAAAAGTGTTTGAAGAAAATGGTTATATTAAATATTTTGGTTAAGTAAATAAGAACATAACTCCGTAATTTATGTAAATACAAAGTGAACCAGAAAAAATCTACCCTTTTGCATATATCTTTCCTACTTTACACTTAACTTAAATATTAAATATTAATACGGTTATTATATCGTTTTCATTGCTATGGGATAATCAAAGGGATGTTTCAATATTTTCCTCTTGTTTACCAACATACATAAAGATATAAACATTTTCCATCAAATTAAATCAACGTTTAATATAAATGATCATATTAAAACAAAAGCTTCTATTCAAACTCTCAACCCGCGCTTTATTTCTATAAAAGGCTGATCATATATACTTACAATCACCGTTGAAATTAAATTAATTACCAGTGGTAATATGTTCCAAACTTGAAGCTTACTCTAACGCAAAAGCTGACAAGTTAATCCTATATTTACGTCTAAATATAACTAACCATGATCAATGAATGATTCAATCGGACACTCCCCTACAATGACCTTGAAGTCATTACAGTTAATTTTAAGTTAATATAATTAACTTTCAGTCAGTACAGTCAACTTAACTGTACTGTGATTAACTAGTATTACAACGAAGCCGTTATTTATTAATAGTTTTCCCTAATAAGAAAGATTTAAAACGTTGCGTGGATATTAAGTTTTATAATCTTTTACATCCTCTTAGTTAGCATTTTAAGTAGTTGAGGTGAGAGGACAATGTGTGAGGATTGTAAAAACGTTAAAGTTCCAGTAGTTGATGTTGAACCAAAGTTCGACTTTCTGTCTTCGAATCGAAATTATCAAATAATTTACTGATATATTACCAGAATTTACTTGGTACTATACTCCAGTTCATCCTTCTTGCACCTCACATAATTTCCTGAATATCATAACGTTTCATTCATTTTCAAAAGTATTTTACTAATAGTTATTGATATTTGTTTTATAATGGATTTCATAATTTCTTTTCAAATTTTCAAGGTTTAACGTTCTTCTACGTGTTTTATCGCTTGGAAAACTGTTGATAAGTCTTGCCTGATAAGCTTTTAGATGTTGCAACGTTATATATTCGAATATTAGTCGAACCAATAGTAGTATTGCGTGGTCTAGTAGTCAATGATTTGTTTTAGGTTTAGTAGACCGTTAACTAGTTTGCACAATATTTTATATGGCTAATTTCTTCACTCATGCATCAGTTCGAATATGGTTTATATTGTACTTAATTGTAAAGCTAATTCAGTAAACCTATAAAAGAATAAACTCAAATCTTATTCAATATAGTCAATTTACTTCACAATATAGTTTACTGACTATATTTCAATTACTACTGCTTTAATACTGCCGGATTTTCATTTTTTATATGTATGTCATAATAATTGTCCATTTATTTCCAGTAACATTTACAGTGTCTTCTAGTTACCCAGCCAGACTCATTTCAATTTATCATTTAAATTAACACCAATTAATATATTGTTCTGAATTCTGACTTTCTTATCTTTTATACGTAAGTCTTTCCCCACATATTTGTACAAATCAATAACTTAACCTTTTTTTCAACTTTACCGTTCCATTTAATAATGTCTCCGGTTTCATTTTTCTAACAGTATTTTCATTTCCTAAAGTACCCTTGTTTTTCTCACTATTCATCGATACATATATTAGTCCTGCCAGATAGCCTTTCAATGTAGCGTTCGATACGTATGATTAACATATTATTACCCACAAACCTTTCCAGGGCTTTTTTCAGTGCTGATTTGGTTATATTATCAATTGGGTTGCATTTGCAATCTATTCAATTTTTCTTTTTAAAAAAAAATGATTTCCCTGCTTTCGTAAGCTTCGTAAAGTGTTATTACGTCAATTATCATGGGTTTTTCGCTATTCATTTCTAGTTTCGAAAGGTATTCGAAAAGGTTTTTCGATTCGACACATATTACAACCGGGATAGGTGGAATTTTCAACTGCCTATGAATAATATCAAGGGTTTCCCATATCTCTATGCCTACGTTAAAACCGGTTATCGAACTGTAGACCTCCGAAGCCAGTACGCTTCGCGTAATCCTTTTGCATTTGATAAGGGTTTAATGGATGAGTTTTCATGTAATTTCAAATCATTTTTTCTGTGATTTATCTATTAACAACCTTTATATGAAATATGACGTATAACAATATTTTATTGTTATTAAACAAGTAGCAGTTGATAAACATTATCAATTTAGCCTTTAATAGATTAATCGGGATTATATTGATTCTACGGTTTATTTTTTTGTCATTTTCGAATCCAACGTCCTATTTCGTCAATCTTATATTTTTTTTGTTAGATTTTAAGTTCATATTGAGTTGAAAAATCGTAGGATGCCTTTGGATGGTATATAGTCGAAAAATAGTTGCTACAAATGCGTTGCTTCGGATACCTTGAAACTTTAGTTACGTTGATCTTGTTAATTGTAGCTAGTTAAGCGTCTTTATTCTTTAAACGAAAACTGAAGTAAATATCAACATCGTTAACACAATGTTTTCGGATTAACGATACGCTAAAATCTAGATAATTGACTTTTGCCAGAGTCGCGATCAATTTGGAATTCTAGAACTTTAATTATTTAATTGTTTGCTGTTCCGATACTACAAAGTGAGAAGTTTTGAGGAAGAGTGTACCGTCGATTTTCATACGCACTAAACCGAATCTAAAGTTCGCGTAATCAGTAAGCGTGGATCTTGAATTGAAAAAAATATGCCTTACTTCGATTTAAAGTACGATTAATAGGTTAAGAACCAATGAACACCAGATCCTTCTAGTCCGTATAATAATTTAGCATATCATATAACCGTGTTTATTGGTTACTTATTTTGGATGGTTCAAGGTGGTACCAATAAAAAGATCTTTATAAATTAATTGTTCATTAGGTATATGTTGAGGTAATATTAAAGTTATTCAAGGTAAACTTTCCATTAGTTTCATTTAGCAAATTTTTGTTCATACGATTATTGAGCGTAAAATAATTCTTTGAATCGTTAACAATTGTGAGAAAATTTAAGTTTTAACTTTGTTATCGTATTTTCAAGCGATTCAACATGACTTTTGATAAGGCGTTCCCGTAGATTTGCCTTCAACCTCGTATTGAATCCTCATCTTGAAGAGCATAATTTTTGGTTCTTGAAGGTTAAAATCGCGGTTAGGTAAAAATTAAACAATTTTTCGAGTAAGAAATCCGTTAAATTTAACTTTATATCCTCTTTTGAAAAGTCGTACTAGAAGTATTGATCATTCTTTGTACATAGAGTTTGACAGTTATGTTTTTAGTATTCTTTTCTCTTTTACTAACCCAAATAGTATCATAAATCTGGCCCGATGTGTATTCCTCATCTTTATTATTCCTTCTCATTAGTGGTTAGTTGCGGTTTCAACGTTTTATGAGTTTATTAAGTATAGGAGAGAGAGGATTATATTGGTTTATTCTTTTGACTTAATGATGGTTATTATCATCGTTGTAGTTATTATTAATTTCCCTAACGTAAGGTTTGACTTGAGTTGTTCGAAACGTCTCAAAACCGTTAATACTTTTAATAATTACTTTAGGATTGCCGATATTTAAAATCTTAAATTGGTTATATTATTTGCCTGGCTTTCTTTATTCTAGGACTTTGTTTTATAATAGTAAAGACAGTACATAGATTGTCGTAAAGCTGTTCCTGGTGTTAAAGGCATTATTGACTTAACGTTTGGCAGATTCTTTCTATGATTCTTTAAGGACTTTCCGTACACCAAATATTTTTTAGTTCAACAAGTATATACACCAAAAACTAACAATGTTGGTATTAAGCCGTTAGAGACCATAAAAGCATTCAGACCTTTCACCGCCATCTAAAGATATACCTCCTACTTTATAAAGCTTTCAATATCTAACATGAGGATTTCATACGCCCTGTAGAGTAGTAGGTGTGCATTATAGACCTTTACAATGTTTTAATAGGTTTTAATAAATACTTATTCAAATTAGATTCCCACTATCTTAACATCCGCCAGGAATTTTACCACCATAAAATGAATATTAGCATCATAAACGATAAATTATAGTGGGCCTAAGTACATATCAATAACAATATTTTTAACGTTTCCTATGTATTTTTCGCCAATAAGGATATAAAGAATTTAAATCTGTGAAAAGAAGGAGTACAGGTTAAGACGTAAAAAATAGACTTGTTCTTCGAATAAAATATATTAAAAAAGATTTCATTATAGAAGTTTTTATATCTTTTTAGTGTAAACTGGAATTTTAGAAGACTTGAAATATAAACTTGTCAAATGTGATGGATATTTTTAAAACCTTTAGGAGCAAAGTATTCAACATCGGTATCCCTTACGGATTTGAGTATTTTGTATAGCCTATTAATGGCCAGGAGATTGAAAAACTAGTGTAATTAAAGTATCTCGAACTTTGTTAGACTTAATATCGTTGCCTTTGATCTTTGAAGATAAAACCAAAAGTGTCTTTACTTCAAAGCGAAGGGAAATCTCCGGACATTTTTGACTAGTTCGTTAACTTTAATGTCAAAGTTGACGCTGAGGATTTTCATATCTTCTAAAATAAATAAATAAATGAAATAAGGAACTTGGGGATATGAAATGTGATCAGACTAATAATTGTTTGTATTTTAGTCTATTTTAATGACTATAGTTATTTATTTAGGCCGAAGCCAACTTGAGCTTTACCGGTATTTTAACGATTAATCTCTATGATAATCATTATTTCTAGTTGTAGGATCAAATATTGCGAATAGCTTTTTTTTAAGTACATTTCTATCCTTATTTCTGGAATTATACCTTGAAACGTGTGGTCCGCGTAACAATCACGAATGTTAGAAGTATATAAGGTGTTAGGTGTTTAATTTTCAGGGTGAATATAAGCATTTTCGCTAGTTAAACGGTGTAGGAAAACGTGGTTAACCAGTTACTAAGCTGTTTCAAAATTAGTATCTTTATGTTATATAACTTGCTTTAGCGTATTATTATTGTTAATATTATTTTACACTTACAGTTTTCGATGTAAGTCAAGTAATTTTACCCGCAGAAATATAGTATTATGTGTAATACATTACTTGTTGTTTATATTGTTTAACTAGAGGGTAATAAGTGACCAACAACCGGATTTATTACAGATTTAACATCTTTTATCACTGTTACGACGATATGTTTTATGTTTAAGAGGTCTGTTTGAATTTTTCCGTCGTTACTATCGTTAGTTTAATTGTGGCTTTTAGTTCAAAGACGTTGGATCAGATCATAAACATTGGAGCCTTTTGTATTTTCGATTAATGTAGTAAACCATCGCAATATCTTTTTTATTCGAGCTTTGGAAATTATTAGTTTAGGTGTTGGAATATTAGTGATTGCAGTGTAGTAAGTCAACTTTACTTATAATAAACTTGACTATACTTACTACAAGTTGAGGGTATTGTTTTCGGGCCTAATGTATTGGCTACAAGTCAAGTACATTATGCGCCCATTTCACACTAGGGCACATGCCAAGCAATTGGCCATAAAAATTACTGTGGAAACCGGCTAACGGTCTGCCAAACCTAGAATAATACATATATTACTTAACCACGTAATAATACTGTTCCTTCAACCAATTGAATCGACAACGTTGAAATCTCTAAGGCTTTTGAAAAAGCCTAATTAATACTGCTCAATGTTTCTTAGGTTAAGCACAGATAAATTAAGTAAAATGAAAAGTTATTTTCCGCTTACTCTCTACGTTCAACACAGCGGCAAAGGTAAAGGAAAGATTTTTACGAAATGCCTTTATTGCTGCGTCGGTTTTCACGGCAAGAAGAAAAAAACTCTCTTAATTTGCATTGGTTTTTACGGTAGCCCAAAGGTAACAACGATATCGTTATCGAAAACATTCAGTAATATTTACTGCATCTTCTTTTCAAAAACTTCAAGATTGACCGTTAACATTTTAAAACCAATAAGCTAGCAAAAAATTAAGCTAATATTACTGCAGGTGTTATTACTGTAGAAAAAACTAAGTCTTTCAGCTTATAACTTTTAACCTTTGCCCTTTACAAATAATAAACTACTTTCAATCTTACCCTTCATATTAAACCTTTGCTCCTACTTTACTCTTTTTACTTCCCTTACGATAACCTATTCGTCAAAATCGCTGCTAAGAAGAAAAACACCGAGATTTACTAAGTCGCGTTAAAAAAAGTTACGTTGCGCAGCTTTACTCTAAATTAACAAGTCCCTACACCCCAAATTACTAAATATTTCGCCTACCAAGTCTTACATCAGTCAGAAAGTTAATATAACACCTTTTTGGGAATTACTAAAGGCGATCGAAGCCCTTGGATTTGCTTTTTCAAAATACTATAATAAAAACCTTTAAAGTCTAAATATCGATGAAAACTTAAACAAGAATCGTTTAGTTAAATGAATCGGCTGTTATATCTTCGAGCAAGACAGCGGCAAAAATATTGATTTCAGCAACCACATCATTTACAAAGATCGTAAATTTTCGATGATTGGACAATTAATATATAAAAAACGATTTAGAAAAGAGTTAAGTTTAAGGAAAAGTTCCAATTTAAACGATAAGGAGTTTACGTTCTAGAGTAAAACTTACAAAAATTGACGTAAACCTTTTTCGACATGGCCTAACTTGCGGAGTGCCCTTAAGATCTACACCTAAAGGGAAAGGGCTTTGACGACCCTCAAAGGCTTTACACGCGTTTAAGGTAACCTCCCCTCGATCCCCAATTAATTTAAGCCTTTTTACGCGTTGACAATAAAGAACCTATTAATCTGCTTGGTAGCCTAACCCCTCCATGTGATAGCGTAAAATACTCCATGAGCGGTGGTAGAGTGCGTAAAGAAACGGTTGCCAATGCGGTAAAAAGTATTGACATCGGCATCATTAAACGGTTGATTGAGTAAAATCGTGAATTCCATTAGAATTACTTTTACGGTTAAATCCCCTTTGCTTCTTAACACTTTAATCAGAATTCTCAAGTCCCTTAAAACGAAACTTCCTACAGTAAATCCGCCTATACGCGTAAGCTTATTATAGGTTATACAACAGGATTTTACTTCTTAGTTTAGACTACTATTAATTAACTTTAACATTGCAACTCGAATTCTCTAAGATTTAAATTAATAAGAAATACCTACAATTAGAATGACTATTGCGATCTTAAACCTAAACTTATCAAAATGGTTAACATTAATTATAAGCTTTTCAAATATTTCTCCAAAATCAGGAATAATGTAAAGATGTATAACGCAAAGCATTATAACAACTTCTTTAAGTGGTACGGTTGAATTAAGGACAATAATATGTTAAGAAGGCTAATAGGGGTAATAGACCAATACGTGCAAGTTTGTGGCAAAAAACTTGTACACGGAAATTAGTAAAGTTGAGACTTGGAGCTATAAAACAATTAAAGGTAATGGGAATTAATTTAGGTGCGAAAGTCAACTTAAATTAGTAGGAATATAGCTAATTGACAAGGATGTAATACGGTTATAACCGGAGAAGTTTGATTGACCATACTAGCGTGCGCTCACAAAACAAAAAGCCTCTAGTATTGAAATAATAGTAATTACAATGAAGTAAGTCAACTTTACTTATAGTAAAGATAACCATACTCACTAAAAGTTAAGTATATCGTTTATAGACTTACTGCATTGGCTGTAAGTTAAGTATAGTATACGTCTACTTTACACTAGAGTATGGGTCAAGCAATTGGCCATACAAATTAATGTACAGATCGGTTAGTAGTCTAACCAACCTAAAACAATACATCTACCACTTAACCATGCAATACTACTATTACTTTAATCAATTAAATCGACAACGTTTCAATGTCTAAAGGTATATTAGATAAGCCCTACCAACATTAGGGGTATATATTAATTACGATCGGCGTATATTTTATCACAATTATAAACGAGAAACGTAAATGGCACCTAAGATCTTTACAGGTGGTATCTGGGTGTTATAAAGCGTATTTAAACTTATTAAAGCCGGTAATAGTTACCTTTACCTATTCACGAAGTGTTCTTTCGGTAGTGTAGGCTTCTCCTAGTGTTTTATAGTACAATATGAATTTGTTTCGTATTTGGATAACGATATTTATCAGTTTTTCTGTTTTTTTTTCAAAAAAAGTAATCATTATTGTCATTCACATCTTCGTAGCCAAATTCGTGGGGTATTGCGTAAAGTAAACGTTATATTCGAAATAACTTTTTATATAATCGTAGATTTTCCAGAAAGTTGTTTCTCTCGTTAGGAAAGTTGAATGGTTATTTTTGACGTAACTTGTGAGAATCCTAGAAAATAGTAGGTGAAAATATGAAGGGGGAACCTGCATTCACTTTCAAATGTTGAAGAATGACATTGTTTTCTTGTTAAATATATTGTAGGGTTTATTATCATAAATTTCTGCGTTATTTCAAACTTTAGCGAAGTTCGTGTAAAGCTTGTAGTTCATGTTAATCATTTTGAGTGATTTAGCGAAGAAATTACTATAATCGTTCCACTTCTCGATGGTGTTTCCAGAAGTCAATTTAAGTTTTGGACCTTTAAATTCGCGGTGATAGGGGTAGTTGCTAGTCACCTGACCTAAGATATAAAGTCTTATGGTAAAGCTTGTGGTAGATCTATGTGTGTAAGTTTACGTATCATAGGAAAATTCACTAGGGGTTTGGTGATTTTAAGGAATAATTTGAGGGACTTGATGGATTTAAGGGAAACTTTAAGGGGTTTGAAGGACTAGACGATCGTAGGGGAAGTTTTGAAGAATTTAACGATTTTTCTTAATTGACCGATAGATAACGTTGACATTAATTCATCTTAACGCTTTGGAGGACGTTGCTTTACGTGTCTTACCGCTATCGAACACGTACTTTAAGTTGTTGCGGGGAAGTGTTGGATTGCTGAACAGATTAAAAGGTTTCGTATTATCGGTGTGTGACAAATTGGTATTACTAGGAAGGTTGAAGGTTTGACTTTACTAGGAATTATGGGGTGGTCTCTTAAAACGTATATGGAGGCGTTAAAAATCGTTAACTCCCTTTCCTTTACCTCATAAGTTTCTTGGATTAGTGTCTTGAGGGTAATTCTTAAGTTATATCAATTCGAAAAAGGTTTTTGCCAGTTTTAATGGGGTTTTTAGGACGTAAATATTACTTCGATTTACTTTCTTCATTGGACCTTAACCATACGTTAAATCATCTTCCACATTTTAATTGTTTAGGGGTTAAAAAACTTACGAACGTTTTGAAAAGCACGGGCGTTAAAGCTAAATTTTTCGCTGACGTCCGTGTCGAAAATGTACTAACTAACGTAATTAGTCAAGTGTTTTTAGGTTAAAACCTCGTTAGTATTTTTAAACCAAAGATCTTCGTTGTGGTACCTGAAGAAGATAAGTCCAAAAGACTTGATTGCCCTTATTCTTTTCTGAATAAATATTATTTTGACTTAGTAATTTGGGCGAGGAATTGTTTTTTGAGTGTGTGGAAACTCAGTATTTTGGGTAAAGAATTTGGCGATTTGACGTAGAGTTATACGATGTAGCTGCATTAATGCGACTTGGATATTCTTAACTTTTTCGCTCAGAATAGCTGTCTTAACGAGGGTTTTAACGTATCCAATTAATGATTTTGTAATGCAGGAGGAATGGAGTAGCATAAAGGGAAAAGTCGGCATAAACAGCAAATTTTAGTGTAGGAATGTTGTTTGTCGTTGTTGTTTGTATTTGAAGGCCATGTGACTTAGTTGTTTTTACATTAGTGGCAACCATAGTAGTACTAACTTAGCTGTTTACCAACTTAACGATCTTTAAGACACTTAACGATAGATTTCAACATTTGTCCTCAAAAAGAATCTAGCGAAGAATTCTTAGTATTTCAATAGTAGGGATACTGCCGCCAGCTCTTTTCCACCGTAAAAACCAACGCAGCCTAAAAGCTTTCTTTATTTATTGCTATGAGAACCAACGTAGTTCGTAGAAGTCTTTCGAAAGAATCTTTCCTCTACGTTGATCTTTTATAAAACGTAACCGGAAAGTAGCTTCTTCTTCTACATAGCCAATCTATACTTGATCTAATAAGTAATAATCAGTGTTAATAGTCCTTGCCTAATAGGCCTTTAGATGTTGTAATGTTGTTCATTCGAATCCTGGTTGAAGTAATAGTAGTAGATGAACTGTTCTAGGTTTGTCAGACTGCAAGCCGGTCTACACACAATTTTATATAGTCATTTGCTTTGCCCGTGCCCTAGTCTGAACTGGGTCCATACTTTACTTAACTTTACAATGCATATATTCAACCAAGAAAATGATACACTCATCTTGCAGTTAGTATATTCAACTTACTTGATACTACAGTTGACTGACTGTACTGCAATTTCTACTGTTCTAATAGAAACAATTGTTCTAGGGGTTGCGGGTTACTTGTTGATAACTTAAACGGTTTTTTGGCGGGATCAACATTTTTTTGATAACTTTAACGGGTTTTGGACGGAGTTAACATTTCATTAATACTTTTTATGATGATGGCATAGATTGATAAGGAAGCAATATTCTTATTACGTACATAGCGTGTGATTGTTTCGAATACGGATATATCTATTATTCGAAATCCTTCTTTCGTAGTACAAAGACTCGTTTCCAAACGCAATAGTTGCCTACGTTATTCATGAATATAATATACTCCAACATAACATACCTAGTTTATTCTGTTTCTACAAAGGACTTTCTTAATATAATCTCGTAGTGTACATAAGAAATAATATATATTTATATGCGGTAACGATAATTATCGACGATAAGGTTCAAATACGATAGAGGTAATTTATTTGATAATATCATCTGTGTTGAACAGTAGTAATCACAGTGTGATCAATCCACCATACTGTCAAATAAGTTGACTGTACTGACTGCAAGTTAAGTGTATTGTTTTTGAGTTGACTTTATTGGCTGTAAAATCAAGCACAGTATATACCAATTCAGAATAGGGTATGGGCTAAACAATGTGCCACACAAATTAGTATTTAAACCGGCTAGCAGTCTGTCAAACCTAAAACAATACATCTACCACTTGGTTACGTAATACTACTGTTTCTTCGACCACAATTCGAATCGACAACGTTACAACATCTAAAGGCCTATCAGGTAAGGTCTATCAATATTAATCAGTGTTTATTACGTTAAACACAAATTGGCTAAGTAGAAGAAGCTATTTTCTAGTTACGCTTTGAGTAAGTCCAAGATAGAGGAAAGATTCTTTCGAAAGGCCTTTACGAACTGCGTCAATCCAAAACGGCAGTAAGTAGAGAAGACTTTTGGATTACGACAGTTAAACCGGTAGTCTAGAAGTGGCGACGGTATCGGCATTATTGAAAACACCAAGAAATCGTCATTGAACCAGTCTTGAAAGCGTTGAGATTGACTGCCTAAAAGTCTCAAAGATCGTTAAGTTGGAAAACAGCTAAGTCAGTACTATTGTAATTACTACTGTTCCAATATTGGCGGCTTTTTGTTTTGTGCGCGCACGCCAGTGTGGTTGACCACTTAATTACGGTAGCCTCTGAAGTACCTCCTCGTCAACTGGTCAGGCCCCTGTCAATTCCGCACCAAAATTGACTCCAATTACCTCCCTTCACCACAAGGCTTTGAGTTCCGACTCCATCAACTCCCGTACACAAGTCCTTCGCCACAGACTTATGCAGAACTCCAACTCAACCATGCCAGTTAATCTCGTCGGCTTTAATTTCTTGGCAAACAGCCAAGTCAGTACTACTGCAGGTACCACTACTGCAAATTTCAAATCGTAAAAAAGACCAAGTCCTACGGCTTTCAACTACAAACAACAACAACAACAAACAACCATCGATTCTACTTCCTACACCAAACTTTACCCTCTACACCAACTTTACCCTCTACACCAACTTTCCCCTCTACATCAACTTTCCCCTCTCCACCAACTTTCCATTCTACACCAACTTTCCCTTCTACACCAACTTTCTCCTCTACACCACTGCTTTTCCCCTACATTACAAGATCGTCAATCGGACACGCCAAAAAACACGTCAAGACTGCTACACCGAACGAAAACACCAAAAATCGCCAACTCGCGCCAAGAAAGCTACGTTACGTGACTCTACGCCAAATCGCCTAGTCCTTATATTCACAAATCGCTTAATCCCTTCACTTTGATCACTAAGTTAAGATGGTATCTAGCCAAGAAAGTATAAAGGAAATTAAATGCTTCAAAACTGTTTTTGAAGCGTTACAATAAAACTCTTTGAATTAAACACATCGACGAATCCTTAACTGAGAAATATCCGACTAATTACGTGGTTTAGTATATATTTGATATAGACGTCGGCCAGAACTTTGACTGCGACGCATACGCTTTTCAACACTTTCGTTAGTTTTTCAACCATTATCCTGTTAACCTATGGAACACAATTGAACGAACTATCAAATCCAAACTAAAGACAAAGGTTAATATTCATGTGATCGATATAAAGCGGCTATTAATGCAACAAGAGAAATTAAAATCGGTGTTATTCATGAGTTGATTCAATAAAATCGTCAAGTCTTTAAATAATTCCCTTACGATCTTCAAATCCTTTAAAACTTCCCTTACAATAGTTAAGTTCTTTAGAACCTCCTTTACAATCTTTAAATTCCTTAAACCCCTTAAAGCTTTCTTCAAAATCGTTAGATTCCTGAAGATGAAGTTTCCTACAATAAGTACGCCTATAAATTTAAGATTATTATAAGTCTTATCATAGGACTTCACCCTTTAGATTGGGCGATTGGTAACTAATTTTATTACTACGATTCTGAAGGTTTAAGGCTTGAGGTAACATTGACAAATATTATCGATGAGTAAAACGATTATTATTAACTTATTGATAGATTAAGCAAAATAATTAATATAAACTATAAACTTGTCATAAACTTGACTAAAATTGGAAATTATGTAGCAACGTCGAACGGAAATCCTCAAAATTTCCTGCATACGAAAATTATACTATTTCTCAATATTCATAAGTGGATGGAGGTTCTTTTTTTAGGTTTTTATTTATTATTTACAGGAATTCTAATGGATTATGCTAAGAATTATTTCCCAAATTTCTTATCAAAGGTAAGACTTTTCTGAGACGTTTACGATGATATAAAAAGTTATTTCGAATACGACGTCCAACTTAAGTCATATTATATGGACTAGGTTACGACGATATAAATGACGATAATGGCAAAGAAATGGAAGGAGTAAATATTAAGAAATGTCCTGAACCAGATGTTTAAAAATTAATGTTGTACTAGAAAACAATAGGGAAAACATACGCTGGCAAAGCTATACACCTCGAGCAGGTACGGACAGCTGTTACGGGCATTGGAGAGTTTAAACGCGCTCTATAACACACAAATACTACGTGTCAGAGCGTCTATGGCAAATTTCGTTTTTCGCTTACAATTGTAATGGCTCGTATGCCAAATTTAATTGAAATATAACCTTAAACTGATAACTTTCGTAATTAGGATAAGTATAACTTTGCGATAATATATTATGTTAATCGTAAATATAAGAGGTATCAACACGTAGAAACTGGTTTAAAACCTTTTGAATTAAAACCATATAGGTGATAATAACGTGAGTAGGACTTAAACTGAGCTATTTACCAGAAACATTATCGTTTTACAAATAGAAAAACATATTATATTTACAACAAATACGGTTATTAGTTAACTCTCTACTCTACAGCTCAACGCTTCAAATAATCAGTGATTCATTACCCCTAATATCTTGTTACTTTCAGATAAAGTCACTTGAATTATACCATAAAGTGCAAAGATGAAGAGGTTATTAACGATAACGATACGTTAAAGTAAGTCGTATGACATAAAGATACTTCTCTTTAAATAGTTTAGTAATTAGCCAACTAGGCCTTTTTTTACGGTTAAACTTGCTAAAACCCCTATATTTGGTATAAAAATCAAGCATCTCACCTTTTACATACCTTGAATCTTTGTAATCGTGACGTAGACCACACTTTTCACTGTATTACACCAAATATAAGGGTAGAAAGATACATAATACAAGGTTATTCGCAGTATTTAGCACTGCAATAAGAAAGTATTATTACCATAGAAATAAATCGTCAAAATGCTAGCAAGGCCAGAGATAGCTTTAGACTAAACGAATAATTATCATCACTGGAATCAACGACTATATAAACAGTTATTAGACCGATTATGTTTGATATCTTCAAATCATTTACCCCATTTTTCTTTTTTGAAATATATTAAGATCCTCGATATCAATTTCAACTTTAACTTTGACGAAAGGTTCAAGAACGGCCGAATGTTTCTTTTTACCTAAAAGTAAGGGTAGTTTTGATTTTGTTCTGAAATGCTAAAGGCAACGATGTTAAACTTAACAAAATCAAAAATACATTAATTACATCGAAGTTTCAACCAACAAGCTATCAACAAGTTGTGTCAAGACTTTAAGTCCGTAAAACATTACTATATGAAGTACTTTGATGTGGAAATTATCGAAAACCTATGTTACTACTACCAAATACACACTTAATCCCTCTAAAAAGTTAAGTTTACGCTCAAAAACAATAAAAACTTCAATTTTAAGATGTTCATTAACGTATTCTACTAAGATAACAAGTCTTTTTTTTCGTCGTGGATTCGGCAACATTTTTTCACAACGTGAAATTCTTTAAGTCTCTATCTGTAGAGAATATATGGAAAACGTTAAGAATACTATATATTAACACGTATTTAGGCTAATTAAACGTCGTTGTCTATGATATTGGTACTAATTTTACGACAGCGAAGTTTTAAATGGATATTAAGATAATAGAGATTTAGCATAAACATGTATTTATAAAGGCTTATAAGAATATTAGAAAGATCAAAAGGGTATATATACTACTTCGTTAGGTTTAAGATATTTTATACTAGAAATTAGAAGTTTTTAGGATGACGAGGTTCGTTTTTAGTTAGCGGTAAAGAGCCTAAACGATATTATCGGCCTTGACAGCTAAATATTAATACTGTTGGGCTTTAAAGTATACTCTTTTCTAATGATTAAATCTTCGTCATTAATCAATACTTAAAAAAGAGTTATTACTTACAGCAAGGTTTTAGAATGATTATAGTATTAATTTACCAAACTTTCAGTATATAATGTTTTTAATATTAGAAACGGGTTTATGATAATGAACATACTAGTATTATCGTTATAAAACTAAGTTTTCGTATAGCGAAACCCGGGAAAATAGAATAGCCCATTGAAAATATTAAGTATCGCTAACCCTAAAGTAGTTTTTAAAAATATTAACAGTCTTAAGACGTTTCGTATAACTAAGGTTTAACCCAATATTCAAACAATTGATGATTACGATAATTATGATAATATAAATCTCTAAAACAAGCAAATAAAGTAATATAAC
Organism: Anisogramma anomala; assembly: GCA_038502455.1. Taxonomy (NCBI): domain Eukaryota; kingdom Fungi; phylum Ascomycota; class Sordariomycetes; order Diaporthales; family Gnomoniaceae; genus Anisogramma; species Anisogramma anomala. The sequence continues at coordinate 19,864,366 of JASMMZ010000001.1, read as the reverse complement.
CCTTTCCCTTCTGTAATCGATAAGCTGATAAAATACTAACGACGAAGCTAGCTACTAAAAAGGACGAAGACTAAGGATAATGAATACATAGTATGCCAATTCTATAATATTTTTGGGGTTAATAAAAGAAATAATGATAATTGAAACTTTTCTGTTAAGCTCCACATACAAAACATCATCAAGACTTTAAGTTGATCTTTTGAAGATAGGGATAAGTTTTATTTTGATTTATTCCTAATTTGAGTAGTTGTATAATTTGTGGCCAAACGCAAAGTTAACCTCCAAAACCCAAATATCACGATCTTTAAGTCGTAAATTATTTATGAGGTTAAGGGGAAAATTACAGGTTGTTTATACGAGAAGTAACGCCTACTCTATTGAGGATATAGTGATGAAGGTAAAACCTGAATCAATATATAATGGTTTACGATTTAGAAAATTAGGTAGCATTAGACGGAAAAATTGGTAGTAATTTTCTTGTGCCAAACTGATGGAAAATTTACTTTGAATATCCGTAATTGTTGGAATAATAATAATTGCAGTGCAGTAGGTCAACTGGACTTATAGGAAAATCGACTATACTTACTGAAAGCTGAGTGTATTGTTTTGCGTGGGCCTACTGTATTGGCTTTAAGTTAATTACAGTATGTGACTACTTCATATTAGGGCACGAGCCAAGCAATTGACCATAAAAATTACTGTGTAAACCAGCTAGCGGTCTGCCAAACCTAAAACAAGATATCTACCACTTGACCACGTAATACTATTGTTACTTTGACTAATCTAATCGACAATGTTACAATGTTTAAAGCCCTACTAATACTGATTATTGCTTATTGGGATAAATACAGATAAGTTAAGTAGAATAAAAGGTTATTTTCCGGTTACACTATGTAAAAAACCAAGGTAGAAGAAATATTTTTATGAAAGGTCTTTATTGCTGCGTCAGTTTTCAGTTAAATAAGGAGAAGAGACTTCTAAGTTATGTCGGTTTTCACGGCAGCTTAAAGGAGGCAACGGTATCGCTATTAAAAACACTAATAAATTTTTATAGATCCTTTTTGAAAACTGTAAGATTAACTTTTATAAGTCTGAAAGGTCGGAAAGTTGGCAAACGGCTAGGTTGATACTGTTACGGGTACTACTACTACAGAAAAACCACTAAGTCTCACAGCTTACAACTTTCAACCTTCGACCTTAACTAATAATAACAAACGACCTTCGATATTACCCTTTATATTAAATCTTTACCTTTAATTCACGTTCTTTTCTTTTTCCTAACGTCAATTCAATAGTTAAGATCGCTATTTTAAGCGAAAACATCAAATCGCGCTAAAAAAAACCACGTCGCACGATTCAACACTAAGTTGTTAAGTTTCCACGCAACTTTACGCTAAAACACTAAGTTCCTACACTTCCAAATCTCCAAGTTCCCTCCATGCCACGTCACCAAGTCCTATAATAGCCAAAATTTTCAAGACGGCTACCTTAAATGTTCATTTTCAAACCATTACCGACCCCGCTCGGAAACAAGCAATAAAAACCCTTATAATAGTTTTTGTTAATCACTATAAAGAATATATTCAGATTAAAAATATTGATAAAACCTCGAATAAGGCTTATTAAACTAACTACGTTACCTAATACATCCTTGACACGAATTTCAGTAATGACTATAGCCGTAACACTCGCGTTTTTTAAGATTTTCATAAGTTTTTTAATCACTAGACTCCTTACATGTAAAAGATGATCCAATGCACAGTTAAGGCTAAGCTAAAAAAAGGATTTTATTCGCCGTGGCATTTACATTTCAATAAAGATCCTATTAAGATTAACCGAAACCTTCTTTAAACTAGTTTAACGTAAAACCCTACCTTATGATCTTAATTCCCAAGACCCGCGAAGGGAAGGCAAGGGCATTAAAGACTCTTAACAACATCATTCATGTTTTAGTGGAACTTCCCTTTATCACTAGTTAAATGAAGCCTCTTTATATGTTAATGATAAGGAACCTATTAATATGTTCGGTAGTCTAACATCTTTACGTAATAGCGCCGAGTACGTACATAACGGTGATAAAGAACGCGAAACAGCAACTGTTAACGCGGTAAGAGGTATTAACATCGGCGCTCTCTATCGGTTAATTAAGGAACATCGATAACTCTTTTAAAACCTTCAAATCCCTATTACCTTTTGGCCTTTTAATTAAAATCCTTAAGCTCCTTAAAAGCCTTTCTACGACAGGTTTTCCTACACACACAAGCCTATTACAGATCCTAACATAGGAATTTATTCCTTAGGTAAGGCGAGGGTAAATTATCCTAAACACCGCGATTTAAATACACTAAAGCTTAAACTATAAGGAAAAATTAATAAAAACTGGGACAATTATTGCGACCTTTCTCCAAAACTTGTCAAAATAGTTGACATTGGCTATAAGCTTCTTACGAACTTCGCGAAAATCGTAATCGATCAGAAAAAGTATAACAGAAAGTCCTATAACCTTTTCAACACGAAAATAATGCTTTTTTGAAATATCTATAAGTAAATGGAAGTTTTCTCTTCTGATTTTGATCGACTATTTCCCGAAATTCTTACAAAGAATGCTAAGGATTATCACTTTACCTTTCTTACTTGAGCAACCACCTAGAGCGAAATTTACGATAATATGAAAAGCTACTTCGAATATAACGTCTACCTTGCCTAATACTATACAAACTGAAATATTACGAAGTAACCTACAATAAAAACGAAAAAGAAAGAGAACAGAATACTAAAATACATATTAAATCACATACCTAATCAATCTTTGATATGCCAATAAATAATTAGAAAGGCCTACATTCAAGAGGCCACACTTTACGAACAGGTACAGATAGTTATTACGAGTATTAACGAGTTTAAATACGATTTACAACGCCTAAATGTTACCTACAAAGGATTTTTTTAGCCATTTACGCTCATCGTTCGAATCTTTAATAACGCTTATACCAAACTAGTTTCATATATACCACTAATCTAACAATTTTCCTAACATCGATAAAAAAGACCTTACAATAATTAATTGCATCGATCGCAAATACGGTTATAGGTGCTATTAACACCTAAGATTTAGTCTAACGGACTTAGACTAAAGGTAATAGCTATGAAAACGCTAATAGAGTCAAATTTTAAGTGCACCTATTGAGCGTTAAAACTATCGTTGTAATAATAACAAAAAATATTAAATTTGTGGCAAATCTGACTCTCAGTTAACTCGCCCTCCCCCCCCTTTCCCCCACCCCACCGAATGTAATAACATGAAGGTAATATACCATATCTATTCTCCAATTATTTCCGAGTAAAACTAATAAAATTATACCGCAAACTTCGAAGGCGGTAAGGTAATTAACGGTAACGATACCCCTAAACAAATCAAATGATATAAAGATATTATTTTTAACAAGGCTTGATAATTAGCCGACTATACTTTTTTATACTGCTAAGGTAGTAAAAGCCCTCACATTTATCTTAAACAAGCCCCTAACCCTTGATATACTTTTAACCTTAGCGATTGTTACGCGGATTATACGTTTCAAGGTATTATGACAGATATAAGGGCGATAACATACTGAATAGGAGGCTATTAGCAATATGTAATATTATGAAGGCAAAGCACTACGACTACAAAAATTAATCGTTATGATATTGATAAAGTCAAAGTCAGTTTTGACACAAATAAATAACTATCATCATTAATGACAACAGTAATTCAAATTATTGTTAAATCGATTACGTTTTATATCATGAAGTCATTTACCTCTTTCATTTTTACATGGAATATATAAAGACTATTGGCGTTAACTTTAGTATTAACGCCGACTAACTAGTTAAAAACGGCTAAAGGTTTCCCTTTGCCTTCAAGTAGGGGTACCTATAGTTTTATTTTCAAGGCGTAAAGACAATGCTATTAAACTCAAAGAAGTTGGAAATATGTTAACTACATCGGAATTTAAACTAACTAATTGATAACAAGTTATATAAAGTCCTGCAGTCTGTAAGATATAAAGATATAGAATACTTTGCTTTCAAATCCATTAAAAAGCTTTGTCGCCACCGCCAAAAATATACCTAACCGCCCAAAAAATTCAATTTTATATTAAAATACGATGAACAATATCAACTGTAAAGTTTTTGTTAATGTATTTTACTTATATAATAGGCTTGTTTTCTATATAATTAACGTTATAACTTATTTTCATGAAGTTAAGTTTCTAAATTCTTCATCGGAAACAGATACATAGAAAACGCTAATAATATTATAGATTAAAACATATTTAATCCCTCATGACGTCGTCGTTTACGATAATGAAAATAACTTTGCGGCAGTGAAGTTTTAGGAAAATGCCAAAATAATAGGAATCTAGTACAAACATAGTCTCATAAAAGCTTACTAGTGTATTGAAGAAGTTGAAAGGATACAAATACTACTTCTCTGAACGTATAATATCCTTACGCTAAAAATTTAAAGTTTTACGGATTCAAAAACAAGCTTTTAAATAGTGGTAAAGAGACTAAATGGTACTATATACCCTAATGACTTGGTACTAACGCTACTAGCCTTTAAAGCGTGCCCATTCCTAACGAGTAAATCTCCGCTATTAGCAAATACCCAAAAGCGAGCTGTAGCTTACGGTAAAATATTAATGAAACTACGAGAAGAATTAATATACCACTAAGTCAACGACGCCCATAATACCACGAACATCCCTACGATAATCGACGTACTTATTCTGCCTTTACAAAGCAAAGTCCTCGTAAAAAGGGAGCTGGATAAATAGGAAAGCCTATATAAAATCCTAGGTATTGCTAACTCACCAAAATGTTAATTGAACTACAATAGACAAGATTAATGTAACTAAATGTTAATAGTATCTAAAATAAAGTGCCTCTAATAATGAGATCAAACCTTTATACTCATTGAAAGCCTCCTATAACCTATCTATTATGGTATAAATACAGGATCTAACAAATGAAGATTTTGACTGGCTAGATAAAAGCCTAAAATTTCATATATGAAACCAAACCGGGGAATTAATATAGTTTCTATCAACTTATTGAGGGCAAATTAATAATATTTACGAATGGATCCTTTACAAACAATATCAAATTATCTTTACAAATAAGCTTTTTAATAACGCTAGTTGATTTAGACAAGGGGAAAGATTAATTTGATATCGTTAGTAACCTAATTTATTAGACTTTCATTATAATTAAAAGAAATATGCGAAGCATATAAGCTTTAAAGGTTTACGGTATAATAGTGGGCTTCAATATAAGTATAACATTATGGAAAACACTTGATATTATTACTAAATAGCTGAAGATTCCTTTTATCTGGGTAGTAATCTATATCGACTTAAGAAGCCTATTTGAATGCCCTTCGAAACTTGAAACTACTAGCAAAAAACGCTTGATAATCGATGTAATAATACCCCGTAAAGCTTACGAAGGCAGGGAAATCAAGGAGTTCCGGTGGATTAATGGGATAGACAATCCTAAAAAAGTTATAACGAAGGAATCTCTAAATAAAGCCCTTAAAATGTTTATAAATAGTAATATATTAGCTATACGTATCGAGAACTACGTTAATAGGCCGCCCGGTAAGGCCAATTTACGTAACAATAGTTAGTGATATGCTAACCAACTGAAATATTACAAAGGAAATAACGATGGGCTCTTGTTTAATTAGCACAACTAAATTCAAGGTTTACATAATTCTATAGGAGAAATAATTTTTATGGAGATCGATAAAGTCGAACTTTGGTGTCGTAAGACAATTAGAGGCAATTAGGGTGATGTAAATGCAAATATGAGTGATTTAACATAGAAGTTAACTAGAATAAATAGGGGTTTAGTGAGTTGATGAAGTCGTAATTTAGCGGCTTCCGAAAAAGATTAGTTAACTATATTAACGTATGCGTACAAATTAAAAAGCCGCCAGTATTAAAACAGTAGTATTTACAATACAGTAAGTCCACTTTACTTATAGTAAAGTTAACTATACTAATTATAATTTAAGTGTATTGTTTTGTATGAGCCTAATATTATAACTGTTAGTTAAGTATAGTATGCGTCTACTTTACACTAGATCATAGGCCAAGCAATTGACCATACAAATTACTTTGCAGACCGGCTAGCGGTGTGCCAGACCTAGAACAAGATATCCACCACTTTACCACCAAATACTATTGTTTTCGACCAATAGAATCGACAACATTGCAACGTCTAAAGTCCTACCAATAGTACTACAACTACAAAACAACTAAGTTCTATGCCAAACAACCATAACAAACAATCTTTGCCTCTACCTTCCACACTAAACCTGAATCCAAACACCAAATATTTCCCTTTACTTTCCTCGCTTTATCTCCCCTACGACAATTTAATCTTCAAGATCGCTACCACAAATAAAAAAACCGAAAATCGTTAAATCGCGCTAAGAAAGTTACGTGCGCAACTTCATGCTAAATCGCCAAGTTCTTATAACACCAAATCAAATTCACTCCACATCAAACCACCGAATCCTACGCTGACCAAAACCTCAAAATAATATACAGCCAAAAGCAAATTAAGGCAATTAAAACCCTCGGACCTTTCTTTTGAAGGCATTACAATGAGGAGCTTGGAAAATTAAACGTCAACAAAAAGTTAGCGGAAAACCAATTGATTAAATTTATTATCAGTTATATTTTAAACCAAGATGTGGGTAAAAACCTTCATTGTAGCGACTACATTTTTCATAAATTTCTTAACGTTTTAAGTCATTAAATTATAAATATATGGAGTATAATTTACAAAGGGATTAAGTTAATGCTAAAGTTAAAACTTAAACGACGGAGAGTTTACATATTAGTAAAGTGTGCCGTGAAACTAATGTAAACACTCTTTAATTTGATTCAACTTAAGGAGTATATTTAAAACACATGATCTAAAGGAAAAAAAACTAAAAATCTTTAATGTCCTTGCACGCGTTCAAAGGACTCTCCTCTTAACGTACAGCTAAGTTAAGTTTCTTTATACGTTAACTATAAGGAATTTTTCAATCTACTCAGCAGCCTAACACATTTACGTAACAATGCGGAGTATGCTTTCAGCGGCAGTAAAACGCGTAAATCAACAATTACCAACGCAGCTAAAGGTATTAATGTTGTCTCTATATGTTTGATTAAATAGGATTATTAAATATTTCAACTTTTTCTCTATGATTAAGTCCCTATTACCCCTTAATCATTCACTTAAAATTGCTAATTCCCCCAAAAAGCTTCCTATAGCAAATATCACAAGTCTTACCTCAGGAATTCATTCCTTAGGCCAACGACTGACAGTTATCCTTAATAACGCGGTTCCAAAACTCTAAGGTTAAAAATGTTAGAAAATAACAACGAAAACTATAATAACTATAGTAACCGCCCTTAAAACCTATCAAAATAGTTCATATTAACTATAAACTTCTCACGCACTTCGTTAAAATATGGAATAACGTAGAGAAATATGATAGAAATCCTTATGATCTTTTTAACACGAAAATAATACCCTTTTTAAATATTTGTAGGTGGATGAATATCCTTTTTTTGTTTTTATTTACTATTCCCCAAAATCCTCATAAGCCATACTAAGGAATACTACCTAACCTTCCTAACAAGAGTAACAACCTTTCTCAAAATATATTATAACATGAAAAGCTATTCCGAGTACAATGTTCATATTACCTAATACTATACAGATTAGGCCAACACGAGGTAAAATACAATAATAGAGAAGAAGAAAGAAAAGTGAATACTAATGAATATGATGAACCAAATGTTTAATAAACTTATATTATGTCAATAAGTAATGGGTAAGGCCCATATTGGAGAAGCTATACTTTACGAGTAGGTATAGACAGTCGTTACGAGCGTTAATAAGTTTAAATACGCCATATAACGTCCCAATACTACCTGAGAAGGTGTTTTTAGCCAATTACGTTCCTCGTTTACGACCGTGATAATACGCATGCTAAAGGTGTTTAATATATACACCCAAGTTTATAACTTCCGTAATATGGATAAAAAACCGCGCGATAGTTAACTACATCAATAGCAAATATACTAATAATCGCTCTCAACGCTTGAAATCTAATCAAATAGCTTCGAACTAGAACCTACAGTAATATTGGTGCCAACGAAGAAAAGACTTAAGCAGACCTGCTAACCATAAAAACTATCTTCACGATAGTGGAAAAATATATGAAATTTGAAATAAGTCCGGCTATTAGTTAACTCTTTAACTTTTTGCCGAGAATGATAAAAAATACTTAATACATTTCATCTAATACCCTATTACATTTAGGTAAACCAACTTAAATTATATCCAAGATTTCGAAGGTGAAGGAACAATTAACGGCAATAATACCCCTAAGTAAATTAAGTAGTATAAAAATAATACTTTTAAGGCAACAAAGTAACTAACCGACTATACTTTTCTTTACATTTTTAGTAGCGAAAATCCTTACCTTTACACTAACCAAACCCTCATTCCCTTATATACTTTTAATCTTCGGAATCGTTACGCGGACTACATGTTTCAATGTATTATTCCAGATATATGGGAAATAAGGTACTTCATAGAAGGCTATTTGAAATAGGTAGCATTATGGAGAGAGAACACTACTACTACCGATATCAATCGTTAAAATAATAGTAAAGTCAAAGTCGGTTTCGGCTCAAGAAAATAACTATTATTACTAAAGACAAAGGTTATTTAGACTATTGTTAATTAAATTACGTTTTACATCCTTAAGCTCACAATACTTTTTCTTTTTTACATAAAGGTTACAAAAAGTGTTAATGTTAACATTAAAGTTAACGCCAATGAACTAATTTGAAAATATCAAAGATTTCTCTTAACTTTTAAATAGGGGCACCTGTAGTTTCATCTTCGAGGCTTAGAGCTAATAGTATTAAACCTAACGGAGTCAAATATGCGTTAATTATACTGACGCTTCAATTACCCAACCGTTAACAAGTTATAAATGTTCTAAAGTTTATAAGGCATAAAGGTATGAAATACTTTTCTTGCAAAGTCATCGAAAATCTTGGTTATCACAGCCAAATATATACCAAAACCCCCCGAAAATTTAGGTTTACACTAAAAAAAAATAAGGACTTCAACTACAAGGTATTTAATAATGCATTTTACTTGGATAACAAATCTATTATTCACGTCATTAAATCCGCAACTTCCTTTTGCATAGTTGATTTTTAAAGTCTTTATCGGTATAAGATGCGTAGGAAACACGCAGGATATTTTAAATTAATACGTATTTAGGCTCACCTAATGTTGTCGTTCATGATACCAATACTAACTTTGAGGCAGCAGAATTTCAGGAAAACGCCAATATAATAAGAATCCAATGTAAACAATAACCGAATTATTCGACCAAGGTTATATTCGTGTAAATAACTTTTTATCGAATACTTCCATACTTTTAGTTAAAAACCCCAGAGGTAATTACGTTTTCATATCGATCATTATAGGTTGAACACTATTACAAAGATAAATCGTTACTCTTTCCCCCCCATTAAAGAAACATTTATAAATATATTACGAATGAAATAATTTACTAAATTAAATATTGAAACCACTTTTTACAAACATTGTATCAAAGAGGGAAATAAATGAAAAACTATGTTTCGTATACGTTTTAGACTTTTCAAATAACTAGTAATCCCTTTTAGCCTTTTTAATACACCAGCTACCTTTCAACAGTGTATTAACGACTCGTTATGCCTTATTTTCGATAATTTTCATGCCGTTTACCTCGACGATAATTTAGTATATTCGAATAATATCTTTAACGATTATAACGTTTAAGTTAAACAAGTATGACACGTGTTGAACTCTCCAAATTTCAACTTTTACATTTCCAAGTGTAAATTCGGTATTGAAAAAAATACCTGGGATTTGTTATTCAGTTAGGAATAACGTAAGTATAATCCCATAAAAGATACGCGTTATCCGAAAATGAACAATTTCAACGTCTATATTAAATACAAAAAGGTTTATTGGGTTTATTAACATTTACTGACAATTTATTTACAATTACTTTGTAATTATCGAACGTTAATTTCGAATAACCCAAAAATATACCCCTTGTCGTTAGGGATCTAAAGAAAAGGCTATTTTCGAACAGTTTAAGTTTAGCTTTCTTTCCGAGCTCGTTTTCTGTTAATAGGATTCCGATTACAATGCCTTTTCAAAAGCCGATTATTCCGACTGGGCCATAGGAGGCTATCTATTCCAACGCGATAATCACGACAACCTACGCCCAGTAACATACTACTCTCGCCGCTTATCACTTACCGAAAAGGATTACGAAATTTACGATAGGGAATTACTTGAAATTATAAACTATTTGGAAACGTAAAACGCAGAGCTTTGAGGCATGGATCGCCTGTTTACTATTTTTATAAACCATAAGAACATGAAGTATTTTATAACTACAAGACAGATTTTCGAACAATGGGTTCGTTAACCCGAACTTCTTTTTCAATTTCGTTTTATTACTTCATAATAAAGGGGCGAGTAATATACGACTTAATATATTATCCAAAAAAAACCAGGATATCCCTCAATGGTTTTACGATTCCCGTTTCTTAGGCCGAGAACTTTAGCTTTTACACCCCAAATAAGCTTCTTTGAAACAGCTCTCGCGCTCGTATAACTTTTGGTTAACCTAAGTTAGCGAATATATTCTAAAAGATTACGAACTTCTCACTAATATTAGCTTTCAAAGCAGATGAGATACCGCTATTACCCGTAACGCTATTTACACCCACCTAATTCGTATAATACGTATAGGCAACCGAAGTTTTCCGACCAATATTCGTATTAAGGACGACTCATTGCCTAAGGTTTTAATTTTGAAATATTCAATAAATAACGATGGTATTTTACGGTTTCGTAAACGGATTCAAATGCCCGTTGAAAAACCATCTAATACTACGTCAATACAAACCATTTACAATTTACTTCTTATTGGCGACCTGAGCCGCAATGGTATTATCACTATTATTTTCAAAATATAATTTTAACCCAGATTATATTGTGTGGTCGGACACTTTTACCAGAATTACGATATTTGTAAACGTTTAATCTATTCAATATATCTTCAAAAGGTAATTTTTAAACTCTTACCGGATTCTAAACAGCTTTAAAACGAACTTTTTATTAATTTTATAATGAATATACTTCCAAACCGTATCTGCAACCTACGTTACTTTACAGTCATTATAAATCGTTTATACAAAGCCATTACCCTCGGGGCCATTACCACTATTAAAGTTAAAGCTTACGTAAAGCGATTTGAAGTTATTATTAACGATTTTACGAATATCCTTAGAAAATTATTAGCAATAGAAATTTAAATTAAACCAATAGGTTTCAAAAATGCTTGTACGATTCAACGAGAGTGAAACAATATTTAAATACCGCTCTTAACCCTAAAATAGACGATGTTATGAAGATACTAATTAGTAAATCTTAAATTTTCTAAATTTGTTTATCGTTTACACTTAATTTAATTCAAATCGCTTATTATATGGCTACTAATTTATATGAAATAATAAAAATGCAACCATTATCATTATTAACCCGTTTTTATAACCTATAGCTATTATGTCGATCCTATATAACTCGTATAACGTTTAATTGTTACAGTTATAAAGCTGTGCGTAAAGACCAAGGATTTCGTTTAACGTATCCGAAATGGTACGAAATTCATATAAACCTTAATAGAAAACAAGTAATAATGTATAAAAGAAATCGCTAATAAGTCATACTTTCCCTAAAAACAACTTCGGGTCGATAATAACGTTTAACCTGCTCTGAAAATTATAGGTTAAATAAGGTTTCAAAAAACCTAAGTTGAATTTATAACAAATATTGTATTACGCGTATTATTAACTATTATGTTATTGAACGTAACTTTCCCAAAAGAAAATATTCCTGTTTTTATATAAATTAACTTATTCGAATTACTTCAAACCCGCTTTGAAGCTAATGGACCAACGACTTTTAACTACCAACCATTGATTTTATAGGTAACAACAGAGAAACGAAACTAAAGTATTACGTCGAAAGTATTTTGCAAACCCGGATTAGATTCAAAGTAAAACGCTCCCGGTTTAACAATCCCCCGGAACTACGGGTATTAGTTAAGTGAATAGGTTATATAAACACAACTTAAAATCCGTTTTCAAGCTTTTTTAACACCGCGGCCCTCGATGTTTTCGAATTATGTTATAAGTGGGCCGAATAAGTAACGATACCTACCTCTTATTCCATAAACAGGCTTTAAAACTTATATTCCACGTTACAAAAAGGCGTAAAAACCTAGATTCTATGGGTAAGAAATATAAGCTTGACATATATTAATGATACAACGGAAATTACTTAAGTATATCATTATATTCGCTGTATTCGAAACTCCTGCTTAACAAATTTTTATCTATTTCGACTAACTTACCTATTTAAGTTTTAATACAGCTTAATTTTCCATCGATATATTTCGAAACTTAGACTAATTCCTTATTTGCTTTTAGTTACGTTCCAATTACACTTGTTTACCGTAATAACTACACTTACTTTCAATATATTTACTGACCTTACACCCATCATTTTTATTTAGGAATTTTACGGCTTGTAAACTACCAGAACAAATGAAATTATCAGGTATTCAGATAACTTTACTATGCGTATCGACTTTTCTTTACGTTACCCAACAAACTTTTATTACCTTTTTAACGATAAAAACCTACGTTTACACGTTATTCAGCCGCTCATCAATACCACAAAACCGGCTTATAGACAATTAACTTACTTTAATCATAAATATAAAAGGTTGGAAAAGTTTACGACAACTGTTTTACGTCTTTATTTATATTAGAGTTAAGGTCCAAGGAAGTATACATATAACTAAAACTATAATCTGTCGAGCCAATAAAACAAAGTCGTTAACAAATACCGTTATCTAACTTCTTGTAAGTAATTTCCTAACATTTACACGAAATGAACTTGCGTTCAATCTCCGTCCAAATAAAACTTTTTAAAGTCGTACGCTATCTTATAAACACAATCGAAATATATCGATTCGCGGGTTCTATCAAAGTACATATTCATAACACGAAGGGTAAGAAACTATAGGCTCGTTTACAGGGAACGAAAATCTTTGATAGTAATATACTTTCGTTGTTAATTACCTTATCAACAGTAATAATTAATTATAAGTTTATCTTCAAGACCGTTAATGAAAACAACCAAAAATACTTTATAAGGTACTGTTTATGGGTATGGTAGGACACTGTTCGTATAGGAAAATAATTAGAAAGATGATTATAATGGGGAAATTTTATATTTTTAAGAAGGGGAGCCTATGTAACTATTTACAAGAAAGGCGGCAGCGGCACCAACTATACGGTACCAAATCTTTTGATAGCTTGAAACCAACTTTACAATTCTACGACGTTCTAAACCGTTCCGAAGCGGTTATTTCGAACCTTCCATACTTCTTAGTTCGTTGGAACCTGTTAACACGTTCCATACCATAC